>VBSM01000937.1:1480779-1556964 GCA_008086735.1 Cheirogaleus medius | reverse complement strand
CAGAAACTGAGTTATTGGACCTTGAAACAGAAGGCCGAGGGCACGTGGTTAGACTGCCGCTGTCTGCAGGGCCATATCTTACAGAAGGTGCACATACTCCCAAGGGCCGCTCTTGCCCTGGAGATCTTGGCCTTGGGGCCAAAGACGTTTCCATTTCCAATCTCCATGGGGAGGAGGGACTTAAGCCCAAGTGGGTCAGGCCTGGCCTGGGTCCTCATACTCCCCCATCTTGTCCTAGCCCAGGCCTCCATGAAGGAGAACCTGGTGGCATTCCCCCAGAACTCTCCAGAGATGAGCCTCCCCCATCCCTGCCCTGTCCCCGTCCCCAGCCTACCAAAGAGTATTCATCCTTTCCCAACCCTGACCCCATGGGTTACTATCCCAGCTGTGAAACAACCAGACTCCTTTTGACCCTGTAGCGGGGTCCCCTGCTCCAGTTACCACCGTCCCCTGCTGGAGAAAGTCCAGAGACTGGCAAGAGGACCCTTTGACTAAAGATAATGTGTCATCTCTTGGCTGAGAGACTTGGACTGCTTAGTCTGGCTAGAGGGCAGGATGAGAGAAGAGATATCGAGTGCCCCTTGCAGGGGGTCATTAGCCTTGCCTTGGTCTGCTGGGGGGGGCACATTTCCTGGGACATCTAAAAGCCAATCAGAGGCAGCAAGAAATGGAGCCAGAACTGTGTTTCTGGGGCAGGCCAGGGGGCTTTCAGTGCCAGAAGGGCCTGTGTCCTTCTAGGCTGTGATGCTCATGAGTAAAGGGAGGGGCGGGCCTGGAGCTGCATTAGAGTGACACCCAGAGGGAGACGGGGAGGGCAGAGCTGCCCCTGGTCCGCTCAGGAATGAATGGGAGGCCCCCCTAGGAGGGAGGGAAGCAGTCACGCATGGGCCTCAGCTGGGTCCCAAATGGGCTTCATGAGCCTAGGGAGTCTTTCCTTGCCAGTTTTCTCATTTCTCGCAGGCCGTTCCTCCACCCTGGGCCCTGCCCACACACTCCCTTGTTTGGCCCTCAGCACTTGGGGCCCGGCCACATACCCCATCCCTAGAGTGCTCTTTTCAGCTGGGAAGGGGAAGAGGTGCTGGCTCCTTTCCAGACATGCTCATGTGTAAGTGAAGGGGCAGGTGCTTGGGCTCCAGGGAGACCCTAGGTACTGCCTTCCAGCTCCTGCATCCTCAGGAGGGGAAAAGGGACTGGGAAGTAAAGGGGCACCATGTGGCCCCAGGGAATGGACCCTTGGAGACTCCAATCCTCTCTTCCCTCTCACCAAGTGCCCAGGAGACCCCTGGCTCAGACCAGCCCAAGGCCTTGCCCAGTGGCAGGGGAAAGGGGCACCACACTCCACCTCAAAGTCATTTGACTGCCCCCATCTGCCCCACCGCCCCAATCTCCCACCACCTCTCCGGCTGCCCCTGCCCTCCATCACAGGCAGCAGAGCCGGGCAGCTTTCTTCTGCCATTTTCTACACTGTGCTTCATGAGTAGGACTTTCTTGCACTAGTCCCTATGACTGAGTCTCCAAGCTGGTTTCTTAGTAGTCCCCCATCCCTTCCTCCCTTACCCGGCTATGATTCAGTTGTCTCTGCCTCTCTTACTCCTGCCTCTGTGTTCGGTGAGAGTCTCTGTATGTGTACTGCTTTCTGTTTTGTTGCATTGTGGGGCAGAGGCCTCTCTGCTCTTGTTTAACCCCATAAAGAAATAAATGGTAAGACTTGATGATAACTCTTCCTTCATGGCTTTGTTCTGCGGGGTAGAGCCTGCTGCCCTTGGAAACAGTCTGTGGCTTGCGTAGGGGGTGGGACCAGGGGATGCTGACCCTGTGCCCGGTTGCCTGTCGGCTCAAATCTCAGGAAAAAAGGGTAAACTGTGTAGTAGGCCATTCTAGACAAGGAATCACAAAGCCAGCTGCCTGCAGGGATCAGGCAGATAACTGTAAGGAGTGAAGTGGGCCAGGCTGGGGAAAGTGCAGACTCAGACGGGAGTGGGAAGAACGCGGGGCCATGCAAAGGGGGCTGCTCAAGCCCCAGGGTTGTCTTGTGGGAATGTGGGCCCAGTGTTGCCAGATCTTCTCATTCTGCAAGGAAAATCGGGACTCAGGATTTTGACACAAAGGCCTTATTCCTAAATGTTGACTCATGTCTAAAAACCAAACAAACAAACTACCTCCACGTGGGCTAAATATGTCTGTAGGCCCCACGTGCCTGTGGGTTACCAGCTCTCCACCTTTGTTGCAGCCATCAGTTCCAGTCTAGCAGCCCATCTCTCCTACCCCTCTTCACCAGGCCCATCGTCCCACTGCAGGGGGGAAGGGCACCCAGGAAGAACTGCCAGAGGGGTGGCAGAAGGCGCCCTCCACCACTACCACTTCTTTCACATGAGCAGGGAAAGCAGAGCATGGCCCGGAGGGAGGCTGGCATCCTGACTGAGCTGCCAAATTACTTTGCCAAGAAAACACGAGTGCCCCCACTCCCATAAAAGCAGCATAGCATGGGGAGTAGGGCACGGTCTCCGGAGCCACACTGTGAGTTCCAAGTCTGGCCTCCACCATCTCCTACTTGTATGACTTTGGACAAGTTCCTTTATTTCGTGGAGCCTTGATGTCCTCATGTATTGCAAGGGCTGTTGTGCCAATTAGATGGCGTACATGCAGCGCTTGGCACGACAGCTGGCGCAAAGGAGCCACTCAGATGCTGATCATCATTATTATCAGTAGTCACTCAGTCTGTCTTCTCTTTCCTTCCCCCATACCTAAAACGGTCACCAAATTCTGTCATTCTCACTCTGTAATATATGTCAAATCCTTCCCCTCCTGTCCACCCCAGCTTCCACTAAGCCGCTTTAGGCCCTCAGTAGCTTTTGCCTGGACTGCTCCAGTCGTCTACCAACTAATCTCTTGTCCAATTACTCCAGCTCCAATCCGTCCTCCACCTAGCACAGTGCCACGCACTTCAGAGGCACCTGATAGAGATTTCATGAAAGAACTGCTGCCATGGTTGAGTTTCCTAAAGGACATAGCTAATCTTTGTAAAGCAAACGTACTACATCTCTCAAAAACATCAAAAACAAAAAAACATCAAAAACGTCTGATGGCTCCACATTGTCTGTGGACTCAAGTGTAAATTTCTGAGCCTGCCGTTCAAGGCTCTTTGTTCCGGATCCTATCCCACCAGTCTGGTCTCCCCCCCTAGGCACTCAGGCACACACGGCCCAGCCCCACTGCCCTGCTGCTTTGTCTCTGAATGAGCTCTGCATCTTCTCATCTCCTCCCCTTTGCTTGCATTGTCTCTTCTGCCTGGAATGCCCTCTTTCCATCTCTGCCTATCACTGACTTTCCTGGTTTTCAAAATCTGCCTCAAATGCCACCTCTGGCTATGAAGACTTCCACATTGCCCCCTCTCCCAAGCTGGAAACAATCTCTTCCTCCTCGTACCTCAGTAACACTTTGTCCCTTAATCTTGGTATTTATTACATCCTGCATGTGTTCGACTTATTCATTCAAAATATACCTACTGGGCAATTACTATATGTCAAGCACTGTGCTGGGTGCTGGCAGTACAGCAGGAAACAGACACATTGTACATCCACAAGATAACATGACTTTATGCATTAGACAAGCATAATACACTCACTGTAACATTAGAGTCTTTGTCTCACTGCATGCCCATGAGGAGGGAGCTGGGCTTTCTTGGCCTTGGGCATAGGAAAGAGAGGTGAAGGATGGGAGGTCCCGTTCTAACCTACTACATACAGAAGCAGAGGGGGCTATACACCCATAGTGCTAAGGGAGTAAAGGGCACAGTGGCTGTGCCAAGGAGGTAGCTCTACCAGCCATATGTCACCCTTTGACTCCTGAACTAAGCTAGCATCACTCTGACACTGCCTCTCTGAGCTCCCCTCCTCCAGCCAGGCCAAGGCCCTGACGTTCTCCCTTCAAGTCAGTCCAGCTGCAAACAGCTTCAGTCTCTTCCAGCCTCGACGTGGACAAGGAGGGAACATGGCAGTGGCTCACAGCCCTGGCAGTGCATCAGAATCACCTGGAGACTTTCAGCTCTGGCCCCACCAGCAGAAAGTCTGATTTAATTAGTCTGGGGTCGGGGGGTTCCAGCTTCAGTATTGTGTAGCAAACTCCACAAGTGATTCTAATGTGCAGCCAGGCTTGACAATTACTGGGTGAAGAGAAGGCTGGGGCTACATAAGTCCTTGTTATTTGAGGATAAGTGGTGCTAGAAAAAGGCCACTTACAATGAATCCACTTGAAATGGGGACCGACGTTTCATAGTAGAGCGGAAGAAAATGGGAAAAGTGTTTGATTGGGACTGACTTCATCTTGAGAAATAAAATTAGAAATGTGGAAAATATTTTAGTCTCAATTTAAAATGTGTAAAATGTGCAAATGTATAAATGATTGCAAATATGCATTAATTCTTAGAATGAACAAAGAATGAATCAAGCATTGGGGGATAATGTAATTTTCCTGACCAAAGTACATGAGAGCATAATATTGACTTTTGCAACACAGTCATAAGCAGAGTTTTTGTTTTGTTTTTCCAAAATTAAAGAGCTTCTTCAATTACCCCAAGGACCTCTCGTAATCCTTTGAGAGTTGAATCATTCTCTTTGAAGCCTTGATCCTGTCATTACCCAGGTCAATTTTCTCTTCTGCCAGTGGTAACTGGTCTATCTCTGCCAAATCCACGTTTATCAAGGACTTGACATGACATTAGAGATGGTCTCCAACATCACTTTCATTGACTTCATGAAACCTTGAATCCTTTTCAAGGCCCGCAGTTTCACCCTGAGACTCTTTTCATTGTGTAATACTAACAGTTAACAAGAGTCTGAAAAAGACCTTAGCCTAAGGGATATGGATAAACAGCATTAGAGTGTTAAATGGGAGGAGGGGCTTATGTGAGATTCAAAATAGTGGCTATTTTGTGCTATGACAACTTTGCTCTTCTACCCAACTTCATAAAGTCCCTTTTCCTTTTTGGTTTTTTAATCTGCTTATCTCTAAAATGAAAAGATATGATTAGATGTTGTTACAAAGATTAAATAAGTTAACTCAAATGAAATAATGTATGTGAAGACATTGAGCCCAGTTACTAGCACAGAGGAGCAACTCTATAACTCCTACATTTTCTTCCCTCCCAAACATGTTTAAATTCTTTAGGAGCCACCGAGGGGCAAAAAAGGAAAAAGGGAGAAATCCATTAGAACAACTAGAACGAAGTCCCAGAACTAATGTCCCAAGCCCAAATTTCTGTCCTGCCATCACCCCCTGTCACATTCACTGTGATGGGTCATAGAGATCTATTCATTCGACACTGAATGCCTATGAGGCTAACTGCTTGCGGTGTAGAAAGAGAATCCCAAGATCACCCAAGATCTGCCCTCAAGAAGCTCCTGGGTTGGTTGGGGAGAGAACCCATGAACAGAAATTGCTCAAAATGCCTCCAGAATCTTTTGATTTCTCCCACCCCCATTGTCACCACCTAGTCCAGGCCACCATCAACTCTCTCTAGGACCACTGAAATGGCCTCCTAACCGGTCTCCCTGCTTCTAATCTTGTACCCCATTCACAGTCCACCCAGAGTGATGCAAACCAGATCATGCCTCTCCCCTGTAACACCCTCCCATAGTTTCCCATTTCAACCAGAATAACATCCAAAGTCCTTACCACAGCCCACAGTGCCCTGCACAACCTGCCACTTGCCTACCTCTCCAACCTCACCCAGAATACTCCCTTCACTCTGCATCAGCCGCCCTGCCTTATTTCTTTTCCTCTGAAATGCTGAACTTGTTCCTGTCTCAGGACCTTTGTACATGCCACTCATCAGCCTGAAATGCTCTTCCCCAAGATTTTTGCAAGGCTGCCTCTTCATTATCAGGTTTAAGTCCAAATGTCGCTTTCCCAGAAAGGCCTTTTCTGACTACTCTAGGTACAGTAGTGCCCTTCTTACCGCAGACACTCTATCATACCACCCTGCTTTTTATACGACCTAGCACTTGTAACTATTTGAAATGATCTTGTTTATACTTCGGCTTTCTTGTTTATTGTCTCTCTTGCCATTTGAATGTAAGCTCTGAGCAGACAAAGACCTGTCTTCTTCGCTCTCTCTCCAGCGCCTTAGTCAATGGTCTCACTGAGCGAGTAGATGTGGATGTGGAAGTGGCGAGTGGTGAGCGGGCCATCTAGGCGAGAGTGAGTGGTATAAGATGTGTGGAGTGGGTGGCAAGAGATGAGCTTGAAAGATAGCCTGAGATCAAAACATGGAAGGCCTTAAAAGTCAGGCCAGGAAATTTGGGCTTTATACGGTGATCCATAGGGAGCCATCGAAGATTGTTGAGCTTGAGAGGAATATCATCAGCTGGCCTGGAGTAAGATTCACCTAGTGCCGTGTGTTGGATGGACTGGTGGGTGAAGTGAACGGAGGGTTTGTTTTAAGAGCCGGTCAACTACTGCGTGTCCGCCCTGGCACTCACTTTCCTCCAGGCCCTCCTCCAGCGCCCTGTTCCACCCAGCTCCCACCCTCCTCTGGGGCCACCGAACAGCCCTGACTGCTGTTCTCCAACACTGGCCGCTGGGTGGCGCTGTGGCTCCTCCTACCCGGGCTGGAGGCGCCAGGAAGGCGGAGGCGCAGCCGCCGAACCGGGCCTGGCGCGGGGTCCGTTGGCGCTTGCTGAGCTGGCTCTTCCTAGTCGGCTCCTTTCTCCCACCTCTCGTTTTTCCCCCACGTCCAGGCCCGTTCCTGCCCCCACTCCCACCCCAACCCCGGCCCGCCGTAGCCTGCTCTCTTTCGCCCCTGGTCGTCCTTGGCTTTCCAACCAGCCGGGCCAGAGGCGGGGGTCTGGGCGGGGCGCAGGAGGGGCTGGGGCCAGGTGGCGCCCTCCCTTTGCAGCCCACTCAGGCCTCGGGCCTCCCTGGACCCCAGGAACGAGACAGCTCCTGCAGCCACCACCCGCAACCGCAGGCCCTGAGCTGGCCTGTCGCGTCCAGCCAGGCAGGAGCTAAATGGGGCTCAGGGCTGCAGGGGCAGCCTTTTGATGCAGAGGGACCAGAGCCATTAAGGGGCCAATTCACCGTTTATGTTAATAGCTCCGCCTATCCTCTGGCCCCTGGAGCAAGAAGCCAGTCATGTGGGACTCCTCCTTTGGCCTTTTCCACTCTCTTGCCATGTGTCCCAAGTATTATGTCTCTCTCTCCCTTTCTGTGTATGTGTGTCTGTGCACGTATATGTATATATATCCTATGTCAAATAACTGTTTCCTCCATCGTCACTGCTGTTCTCTGCCCAGATCCTCATATCCTCTCATTACCTCCCAACTGGCCTCCTTGCCACTAGCTTCCAGCCTCCTGCTCTTGCAGCCCAGACACCCTGGCACAGGGCCAGGAGCCTCCTGGAGCACTGGCCTGGCATCCTGCCCCTGTCATGGCTCCCACTGCTTGGAAATAGCAAAAGCTGGTGTTGAAGGCCCTCTACACTCTGACCTCACCATTTTGGCCACTTCTCTTCAACTCACATCCAGAGTCAAAGGCCTACCCCTGGTGGGCTGCCCAGAGTGGAAGAGTAGCTAGAACAGGAATTGAACCCAGTGGGAGGCTCTGTAAGATTCTGTATGGGACTCCATAGGCATCTATTTGAACAACCTTAACTCATGATCACTTTGTCACAAAACTAGAGAGATGCACAGAACACAATGTCTGTCTTCCCTAGAGCACTGGAGCACATCTGTGTTCATTCCTTCGCCCCCTCTTCTTTTCTCCCCTGTCCCCAGAATATGTACTTCTCCCCTGCCATCTCCTTGTTCCTTCTTCCCCTCTACCTTGTCCCCTCATGACCCTCCTGCTGGCACAGGAGGCCTATTCTCAGCAAGCACACAGCATCCTGTCGCAAAGTGGTTGATGACATGCATGACCAGGTTTCTCCGTTATGTCGAATCTCACTTTCAGCAGTTGGGTTGGGTTTTGGATTTTGTTTTTCTTGAGGCACTTAATATTCACAGATACTAAGACTACAGGTATCTCTTTGTGAGAAAAGGTTCAAGACTCCTGTATTGAACTTAGCCTTATTGAACCCAGCACACAAAACTGTAAATTAGCATGAAAAAGTATACAAGTGAACAAGAAGATTGGCAAAAGCAGATTTATTGGCAAACAGAGCACTGATGGTTAATTTCAAGATGTCCTGGACCCTTGAACTCCTTGAATCAATGCTGAGGATCAGATATGGCTTATTCCTGGCCTTAGAAGTGGCCTAGTAGACAAAAGAGCTTGGGATCAAACACATAGCCCTGAGAAGGCTGGCATGAGAGGACGAGAGAGCTCATCTTCCCTGACTCCATCTCCAGGTAGCTTTCCCTGGGAAATGACAGCTTCCTATCCCCCCAACAAACTCTGCCGCTAAGAATGTCCTCTTCCGCTTGTATTACACATGTACACGCAGTGTCTTGCTGATCCTCACAGTAACCCTGTGCGGTAGAAATTATCACTTGGGGTTTATGGATGAAAAAACTGAGGCTCAGAGAGGCCAAAAGATCCACCCACCCCCAAAAAACCAAACAAACAAAATGCAGAGCAGAAGGCTAGGACTGGAAGCCAAGAATTCCATCTCCAAGACCAGTGCCAGCACCTTTTTATCCAGTTTCACGACCTGTTGAGGACCCAAAGCTAGGCCAACTGGCCCTGGCCCTGTACCTTCACGCTGTTCACAAGAGGGATTGAAAACGCAGACAGTGTGACCGAAACCAGGTGAAGAGCTTTCACCTGGCTCGTGGGCCATGCTGACACCTGGCCTGGGTCCAAATGATGGCAGAGGAACTCAATGTTGAGGTTTTCAGAGTCATCAGAGTGACAGCTGGCCCCATGCTAGGCCCCTCTAAAGTAGAGGTCTCCACCTGGAGGCTTGCAGAGGAATTTTGTTTGATTTGGCCCTATTTTGTTTGACGTGATCTATGCAGTGTGTAAATTTGAGCCAGGTTTCCTCAATAAGAGGTTGTAAGTGTAGTGATTAGGAGCATAGCCTAGGTTTGCATCCTGACGCTGCCGCTTGTTCTGTGTGACTCTCAGAAGTCACTTAAACTCTCTGTGCTTCATCTTGCTTATCTGTAAAATGGAGATAAAAATAGTACTCTACCTCATAGGGTTCCGGCGAATATTGAGTTATATTTAAAGCTCTTAGAACAGTACCCGACGCATAGTAAGTGCTGTGTGTTTATTATTACTAATACTATTACTATTAAATACAAATTTGGGAGAGTTGACATCAAACCTAAATTTCTAGCTTCTCCTTAAATATTCAGAAGATCTGACAGCACTGGGCCTCCATCGCCAGCTGGAACCGAGTCTGCCCTCTTTAGATGTTGTATGCACCCTCCTGGTCAGCCCCACCCCCACAAATCCCCATTTGGTCCCTAACACTGAAGCCAGGTGTCAGTTGCCATGTATCATCTTACATGCAGCTAGCTTCATGGGTTTCCATTATCTGCCTGGCCTTTAAAACCAGTCTGTCTTCTCTGGCCACTGCTTAAATGGTTCAAGAGGCAAGAAATATCACCAAACAGGAATTGTTAGCCAGTGGAGACATCTCAAGAGGCCTCTACCAGGCCAGTCAGAAGCTTTTGCCTGCCTTCTCCTTAATGTCCCAGAATGGCACTCAGTCACACCAACTTGAAGGTCAAGGAAAGTAGCAAAGATAGTAAAGGGAGGTAAAATGAGCCCATGATATTCCAGAGCATTCTCTCCTGCAGCTTCAAAGTTGGGTTAAAATCTGGCTCAAGGACTCTGTAGTAAGCTATACTCACACTTCTGTGAAATTAGGTATGTACAAAAATAGTTATTGCTGGCTGGGCTCACACTTGTGATCCTAGCACTCTGGGAGGCCAAGGCAGGAGGATCGCTTGAGCTCAGGAGTTTGAGACCAGCCTGAGCAAGAGCAAGACCCCATCTCTACTAAAAGTAGAAAGAAATAAGCTGGGGCATGCTGGTGCTCACCCATAGTCCCAGCTACTCTGGAGGCTGAGGCAGGAGGATCGCTGGAGCCTAGGAGCTTGAGGTTGCTCTGAACTAGGCTAATACCATGACACTCTAGCCTTGGCGACAGAGCAAGACTCTGTCTCAAAAAAAAAAAAAAGAATAGTTTTTGCAGCATCATGAATAATAGAAACTATTATACAGAACCTAAATGTCATCAATGAAAGACTGGTTAGATAAATTTTGACACATACATATAATGCAATACTATGTGGCCATTAAAAAGAACATGAAGAGCAGTGTTTATAGTATACTTCTATTTCTGTGGGAAGGGGGAATGGGAAATATAAACATATGTACATATGCATTTGCTTATATTTGCATAGAATATCTCTGGAAGGATATATGAATATAGCATAGACATAAAATATCTGTGGAAGGATATATCAAGAAACTGGTAACTGTTGCTGCCTCTGGGGAAAGGAATTGTGTAGCTGAGAAAAGAAGGAGACATTTTTTCTCACTATATACCTTTGTATTTGTTTTGGGTTTTGCACCATGAATGTAATAAAAATATATCTTCTTTTAGTAAATGCTGTAGTAGATAGAAAAGAAAAAACAACTAACTCCAATATCCCTCCCAAGACAACCTGAAAGCACACACAAGGTGAATCACAAGGAAGGCTGTACAGGGAACAACCTGGTGCCTGTAGTGCCCAAACCCTTGTTTTGCAAAGTCATTTACACAGTCGCCATTCTATGTCCAAGTGTACTTCAATCAGGTTTACTCTGCTCCTTCTTGCCCAGGCCACCCTGTCTATCGTTGTCAGGTTGGCTTCACTCAACCTCTAAAAAAAAATCCTGGTTTAGGCTTCCTCCTTGGTCCCTTCTGGGGATTGCGGCTAAGGTGAAAAGGGGTTTGGCAAGAGCGATGCACCCAGAGACCAGGCTTTGAAGCTTCCTTGTTCTCCAAAAGTGCTTCTCCCAGCCAAGGTTCACCTACTTTATCTGACCAAAGGCCCCCAGTTCAATTCAACAGCTTTGAAAAAATCTACTCTGTGCCCCAGGCCAGGTGTAAAGGTTCCAAGGTGCTGGGGACACAAGGTATAGGAGACACAGTGCCCCCTTCTAGAGACTCACAATCTAGATTCTGAAAAAGTCTGAGTTGGAAGAAATCTGGGGAGATAACTGAGGTGATGGCTTTCACCCAGAGTTCTGTGGTGCCCTCAGGCTTTGCAGAGGAGCTTTGGGAGTTTTGCAAAGGTTGAATATGTTGGCAGATTTCAGACAGCAACCGAGAGCTCTAACCCTTGATTTGAAACCACTGATTTGATCAAAATAGCCCCCATAATTCTGATTGATTCACTTTATAATATGGTAAATGACATAAATTTGAACTAAGTGAACATATTTCTATTAATAAAGCACTGCTTTTATCAGTTTTATACAGTAGGATTCTGTGTAAGCTTTCATTAAAAGGGGAAGGGTTCAGCTGCTTTAAAAGGTCCGTCTTGTTTTGACAGGGGAGGAAACAGACCCAGAGAAAAGACAGGACTTGCCCAAGGTCACACAGCCTGGCAGAAGTAGAACCTGGTCCAGAAGCAGGACCCTCCCCACCCAAGCAGGACACCTCTTAAGCATCAAGACAAGTCTGAATTAAGAATCGAGTTGGGTTAGGGACTTCCTTCTTGGGAATCTTTGCAGGGCTAGAACAGATATTCCAGGATACTTTAGAGCTCATCCAGCCCAGCAAACCACCATTTTGTCCATCACATGAACTTCTCATGGCGCCTGCGCTTTCAACAGGCCCCGGGTCTGGGCTTCTTGCTGTCAGAGGCACTACGGTGCTGCTTGCTCTGTTCTCTCGAGCTTCCTGGGATTCCCTCAAGCCAGGACCTGGGCCAGGAAAGCCTGAATTTACTACTTGCTCAACATGGCTTGACTCCCAGAGGCTGGGTCTGAGCTCTCTAAGCCTCTTGCCCGCCCTTCCTGGGGGCTCACATCCCTTGCCTTGTTCCCGCTCGTTCCGCCTCCTCCCTCACAGGTGTTCGCCCCTTTAACACTCTTTCGCTGGCAGACATCCGCACGGGCCCTCCCCTTTAGTCACCACTCCCCCTGAAACCACTAGTGCTGCCTCAGACCTCCTGCCTTTTATCTTGCCCCAGAAGCCGAGCCCTCCGGTCCCTTAATTGTTCAGGTTGCTCTTTTCTGAACTCACTCCAATTGAGCTCCATAAATTGTAGATAATTGGACTGTCTCGCTCAGATTACGAGCCCCTGGGGCAGTGTCTTCTTGGTCTGGCACAGCCCTGCCCAGAAAGGGAGGGGAGGGTGAGGGGCGGGGCACAGAGGATGCCAGCCCAGGGGTCTGGCTCAGACCCCTGGGGAGAAGGCACAGGGTCACAGTACAGACATTTCTCCACTGCAGCCTCAGTCCCTGCCGCCTGCCCTCGTCCTCTGAGGTCAATGACTTTGTGAGGGGCCAACGCTTCTGCACCGACAATGTTGGCAGCGAATGTCTGGTATACAAAGTGGTTTTTCAAATACTGTCAAAGAAACTCTAGGATCCTGGATAAAAGACCCTCCTTTTGTGGGCACCTGAGTGAGTCACCAGTGAAGAGCCAGGAGTTCATGGGGGAAAACTCAGCCCGAAGAAAACCCTGGGCAACTTGCCTCTCAGCGGGCATGCTCAATGCCACACACTAACATCTTCTCAGAGAAGTTTATGCTGCCACCCATCTTGGACACTGCCAGGAAGGTTGACTTGGCCACATCCTAGGTATCCAGGGAGATGGGAAAGTTATTGCTGCAAGGGGTGGTTAGAGCAAGGTGTGAGGTGCTAAAGCAATGGTGGTTTGCTCCAGACTCGGGACTCCCCCCTGCCCACCATCTCGTGACCTCCCATTGCCATGGTGCTGCAGTGGGCCAGCACACACCCTGGAGCAGCTCTTTGGCTGTTCCATTGGACATGGGACATGCTCTCTCCCCACCACCACCAAGGTCATGCTCCACTAGCTCATCCCTTTATGCTTCCCATTATGTCAAAAGTTCCCATCATTGGCCATCAAATCTCCTGAAGGCAGTGGAGCCTACCATCATACTCAAGGCCTGGCATGGAGCCCAGCACAAAGTAAATGTCTGTTGAGTTCACGAATGAATTGGTGAATGCAGCAATTATGGTCTGAATTCTTCCATGCTTTCAACCTCTGCAGGATCTACCTCCTTCCTTCCCTTGTGGGTCTAACATCATAGAATTCCCTCAAGGGAAGTGAAAAGGGTAGGTCATATTGTCTATCCTCTTGCCTCTAGTTGGGACTGTATGCAAATGCTGCCAAGCAGAAGGTTTTCAAAACTTCCATAAAATGAGGCTGAAAGGGAAGCAGCTGGGCTGTAGTCGAAAGAACATTCAAACTTGGAATCAGAAGACCTGTTATGAGATCTGCTCTTGCACTCATTAGCTAGAATCTAAATTGCAATGTAGGAAATGATGCCACAAATAGGAACAGGCTTTATATGTCACAGAGCATTTGGACATCCATCCGGGCAACAGACTTTACTGGCTACCTACTATGTGCCACGTACTTTCCATCACTCTGGCTGCTGGGTGGAAACAATCACTGAGGGGCAAAATTGCAGATGGGGAGACAAGTTAGGAGGCTGTATCACTAGTTGTGGTGAGAGATAAAGGCCTGAACAAAGGCAGTAGCAATGGAGAGAAGTATATACATTGCAGAGCTATTTCGGAATTAGAATGGCTAGGACTTGATGATTAATTGGATGTAAGGATTGAGGGAGAGAAGCCACTCTAGATAACTGAACACAGATTTCTGTTGCGAGACAGAGTGGATAATGGTGTCACCAATAAAGATAAGTAACACAGGACTCTGGTGTCATGCTTTGATGGAAGAAGATTCTAGAAGATAATGAGCTTAGTTTGGGACACATAAAATTTGAGAAGGTGGTAGAGGAGGAAAGATCCAACAGGCAGTGGATGTATAGGTCAACTCAGCCAAAAGGCTTGGACTGAACTGAGAATTTTGGAGAGTCCTCAATATGAGGTTATCTAGGGAGAAGGTATATATAGAAAAAAGATGAGGGCTAAGGAGAGAACCTTCAAATTTGCCAACTTTTAAAATACGTGTAAGACTATGTATGATGCAGCAAAGAGACTTAGAAGAAGACTTAGACGTCAGCTTGAAAGGACACAATTATGACTTGATTTCACCATGCCACCTTCCAGTCAAGAGTCAGTCAAGAAGGGAGAAGGTAAGCCATGCTAGGGGAAAATCAGAAAAGCCAAGGTAGAGTTTAAAAAGACAAGTGGTTAGCACAGATGGTGTAGAGAAGAGTTTCTTTTGTTTTTTTGTTTTTGTTTATGTTTTTGTTTTTTAGACTGGAGCCTCTCTCTGTCTCCCGGGCTAGAGTGCCGTGGCGTCAGCCTAGCTCACAGCAACCTCAGACTCCTGGGCTCAAGCCATCCTCCTGCCTCAGCCTCCCGAGTAGCTGGAACTACAGGCACACACCACCATGCCCAGCTAATTTCTTTCTATTTTTAGTAGAGACTGGGCCTTGCTCTTGCTCAGGCTGGTCTCAAACCCCTGAGCTCAAGTGATTCTCCCACCTCGGCCTCCCAGAGTGCTAGGATTACAGGTGTGAGCCACTGTGCCCGGCCGAGAAGAGTTTCAATAAAAGAAAAATCTGGAAATGTCTGTATGAATTCTGCCCTGACCATGTGCCACACAGTGAGTGGAATAGTGGCAGCCTAGTAGGTGTGGGTTGAGGTGCAACTGGAAGGCGAGGAAATGGAAACAGTGAATTAGATCACTCTTTCAAGAAGCTCAGCTGAGATCAAATCAATAAAGATAGGAGCTGAAGGAAAATATAAGCTCAAGAGAGAATTGTTAGGAGATGGCAGAGACGTGTGTGTGTGTGTATGTACCCTGAGGGGAAGAAGCTGGCAGAGGTTGAAGATTCACTAAAGAAGGAGACATGATAATAGGATCCAGAACACAGAAAGGATAATTAGCCTTGTGCAGGAATGGGGACACTCCTCTCAGGTTAAGGACAGAGGAAAGGAAAATAGGAGATACGCACAAGCTTGTAGTTGTGGAAGGGGTGCTCATACCCCATGGCCTCTATTTTAAAAAGGGCAAAGCTTTAGAATAGTGGCTAAGAGAAATGGGAGAGCTGATCAACAGTGTTTAGAAACTAACTAAAATTAGAAACCATACATTTGTAGTGGCACCCATCTGAATGGCATCTGATTTTTTTCTCCAGAAGTTCTGGCAGAAGAGCTGGGGAGGTAGTTTTTCCTGTTGATTCAGGGTTTGGGGTTTGTGAGATAAGTGCAGCAGATAGGCAAGAGTGCTTGGTAGGGAAAGAAACACAGAGGGGGACTTCTAGTAAGTTAGAAAAGGTTAGGTCAAAATTTGTAATGAGATGGAAGAGGTACCAGAGTAAGGAGTGTAGGAGCTGGAAGATCGTAATGGTACTCTTGGGACATCAGAATTCAGAGTGAGATTGTGAGATAGTGAGATTCTAGGTGATGCCAAGTCAAGGTGTGATGATGAAGTTGGATTTTTGAAGTGGAGTGGAAGTGAAAGTCATTAGAGTTGAGGGTGTCAAGGATCTGTGAGACCAGAGCAAGTACTCCTGCATCCTGGGCTTGCAATGGAGGTAACAATGGAAAGCTTAAAAAACCTTCATGGCAATCCTGGTACACTAAAATCACCTGACAACTTTAAAAAATATCTATGCTCAGACCACATCCCCAGAAATTCAGATTCAATTGATTTGAGTTGGTCCCAAGCATCAGTACTTTAAAAAACCTTTCCAAGTCATTGCAGGTTGAGAACCACTGGGCTAGAGATATGGGTAGAATCATCCATATGAATGTTGAAATCAGCCAATGTGGCAACAGGAGTTGGAATGGAGAAGGAGAATATAAACTAAGGGTGGGTGCAAAAATCCTCTGACAATAAAGATAAAATGCATAACAGTGATGGTGGAGGGAGGAGGATAGAGGGTGATAATACCACATGCAAGTATTGGAGGAGGAAAGGGTTTTACATGATAGTGGAGAGCAATGGTCTGGAAACAACCACAGGGATTTAGGTGATACTGATCCTACTTAGAGGCAACGTGCTGGTGGGATGTGGGAAGAGGAGCTGGTTTGTAGAGGAAGTGTTGTGCCCATGAAGAGCTTGATTTTTAGCAGTTAGTGCAGGAAGTGGAGGGTACACTCTAAGAGGTCGACAGTGTACAGGAGTTTGCTGACTTTGGAGCTGCATTTCCATAGCACACATCGGAATCAGGGCTGCCATACTGCTTGGCCCCAGGGATGCCATTCACACTGGGAGTGATGGGGCTGGTGGAGAAGAAAGGCCAGAGCAGAATGGGAGTGAGAGAATAAGAGAATGTTTGTGACCCATCGAGACTCCTGTCCTTCTTACTTTTCTTGCTTCAGGTTTTTCTTTGGCTTCATGAAGGACTGGTTAACAAACAGGTATGGAATCTCACTCATTTCAAGTTGGCCTCTTCTAATGGCCTTTCCTTTACATCTCTCAATTCACCTTTTCTCTTAAATGTGTCTCAACCTCCTCAGCCACTTACTCCTTACAATCTCCTAGTAGACCTCACTGTGACTTAATTGAAAGGACATCATTGTAACTTAATTTCACCATGCCACCTTCCATTCAAGAGTCATAGAATCAGCCCAGGACCTCTATGGTAGCAGCTTGTCTGCAGATTCAAAGAGGCTTTGTGGGTCCTTGGCTACAAGGCTCTGGTTGGGCATTCTTTTCACAGGCCTGATTCTTTTAGGCAGAAGAGATGTCACAGAATCTCAGAGAAGTGCAGATGGACAGGAAGGATTCAGTAGCTAAAAGAAGTTATAACTAAAGGAAAGTTTCATGTTTGGGCCCCAAACACTGCTTATTAACTTAATGCCAGTGAGAGAACACTGACTTGGGTGGAGATTTGAAAATATATTGCAAGAGAATGTGCATTTTCTATGCTAATTAGACCTAGCACAAGCGTCTGCTCTGAGTTGGCTAATCCAAAGTCTGTTTACAAAGAAAAGGCTCATGTGATAATGTCCCGCTCCCACCTCATCCATGCTTCCCCTCACCATCAGAGAGAGCTGTTCAGTCCAGAGTGAGTATACCCAGCCCTAACCCTGGGAAGGAACCACCAAATCATATTTTGCTTGGGCCTTGGCATGCATACATGCACCCATACCCACCCTCAGCTCCCTGTAGAACTTTCCAGACCAGCCAATCCCCACTTGGTCAAGACCTCAAGGCTGGGCAGTCTTTCTCAAACCCAGGGGAGGAAACAATGAGTGTGTATGGGTGTTCATAGCCTGTGATAGGCAGAATTCTAGGATGACCCTCCCCCTCCATGATCCACACTCTTGAATAATTCCCTCCCCTTGAGTGTGGGTGGAACTGGAAACTATGCTGGGCTACCATTCCCATGATTATGCTACTATATAAAAAGGGGATGTTTTGGATGCAATTAAGGTCCATAACCAATTGACTTTGAGTTAATCAAAATGGGACTGATCTTGGGTGGAGCCTGATTTAATCAGGTGAGCCCTTAAGAGAGACAAGAAGTCGTTTCAACAAATGGTGCTGCTGCATGTAGGATAGCCATAGGCAAAAAGATAAAACTTTACCTGAACTTAGCACCTTATACAAAATTTAACTCAAAGTGGATCACAGATTTAAATATAAAATGTAAAAATATAAAACTTTTAGAAGGAAACATAGGAGAAAATCGTTGGGACCTAGGAATTGGTGAAGCATTCTTAGACTTGATATGAAAAGCATGATCCATAAAAAAGTTAATAAATTTGACTTCATTAAAGGTAAAAACTTCTACTCTGTGGAAGATTCTGTCAAGAGGAAGAAAGGACAAGCTACAGACTGGGAGAAAATACTTTCAAACAACGTGTCTGACAAAGGGCATGTATATAGTACGTATAAAGAACTCTCAAAACTCAATAGTAAAAAATAAACAATTCAATTAGAAAATAAGCAAAAGGCATGAAGAGACATTGCACTGAAGAGAACATACAGATGGTAAGTAAGCACATGAAAAGATGTTCACCATCATTAGCCATTAGGCAATTGCTAATTAAAGCCACCTATCCAAAAGGCTGAAAAGAATAGTGACAATATCAAATGCTGGTGAGAATGCGAGAAACTGGATCACTCATTCCTTGCTGGTGGAAGTATAAAATAGTACAGCCACTCTGGAGAAGAATATGGCAGTTTCTTTAAAACTATATATACGTTTGCTGTATAACCCAGCAATTATGCTTTCGAACATTTATCATAGAGAAATGAAAATCTCTGTTGAGGACAAAATCTGCACACAATTGTTCATAGCACCTTTATTTGTAATAGTCAGAACTGAAAACGACCAAAATGTCTGTTACTAGGTGAACAGTTAAACAAACTGTGGTACATCTGTACCATGGAATACTACTCAACAATAAAAAAGGAATGAACTATTGATACATGCAAAAGCTTGAATGGATCTCAAGGGCATTATGCTGAGTGGGGAAATAAAAAGCCAATCTCAAAAGGTCGCATACTGTATGTTATAAAAATAACGTCCTCTAAATGACAAAATTATAGAGCTGGAGAGCAAATGAGTAGTTGCCAGGGGTTGGGGATGGTGGGAGGGAAGGAGGTAGGTATGATCACAAAGGGGTAGCACAAGGGAACTCTTTGAGGTATGGAACGGTTCTGAATATTGACTGCAGTGGTGGTTTCAGGAATCTACACATGTGACAAAATGGCATAGAAGTATACATTGTACCAATGTCAATTCCCTAGATTTGATTTTGTCTTATAATTACATAGCATGTAACTGTTTGTGAACACTACATGGGACCTCTCTGTACTGTCTTTGCAACTTCCTGAGATTCTATAAATATTTCAAAATACATGAGAGAGAGAGAGAGCGAGAGCGCACCAGCACACCACAGCAGATGCTCTCTCTTTGACCTTGCAGAAACAATCATGTTGTGAACTGCCTGTGGAAGAGGCTATGTGGCAATGACCTCGGGGTGGCCTCTAGGAGCTAAGAGTGACTCCTGGCCAATAGCCAGGAAGAAAATGGGAGTTTAAGTTCTACAAACACGAGGAACTGAATTCTGCCAGCAACCAGTGAGTTAGGAAGAGTACCCCAAGTTTCAGATAACACTGCAGCCCTGTGAACAGCTTGATTTCAACCTATTGGGACCCTGAGCAGAGGACCCAGCTAAGTTGTACCCAGACTCCTGGTGCATGGAAACTATCAGATATTAAATTCGTGTTGTTTTAAGCCATTAAACATATGGTAATTTGTTATACAGCAATAGATAACTAATGCACAGCCCTAAGGGTGAGATGCCATTGAACAACTGGGAGCTTGACTTCCAGGGTCCACCGTTGGGAACTATACATTCTGACAAAAGAAGCCAGCAACATCAGGAGGGAGGAGCCAGTCTTGGAATTGAAACAGATGCTCATGGTCTTTCCCAAAAAAAATATGAATTTTCAGTTCAGAGTCTTGAACTGCTTCCAAACCAACCCAGCTTTGCTGGCTGCTTGACCCTGCAGTCAGCTATCACATCCCAAATATGCTGTTCACAGTCACAAATGAATTGCACATTGATGGCACTATGCACTTGCCCTGCTTCTTGCTGAAAATTTTCAGCTGTAGCTAATTCCCCTTGCAACCTTTTGGCCCCTCCTGGAGAGGTGTCCTTGCACCCAGGGCCTCGGCTGCTCCAGCAGTCCTGCTCAGTTCACAAGCAGCTGCGTCAGGCCAGCCTGAGCCTAAGAAATTGGCCCTTTCTCCCTTTCTTCTAGGCCCCAGAACCAGGGCTGGCAGGACACCCAGGCTGGCTGTCAGTGAATGCCAGAAAGGTCAAAGACATAGAGTAGGATTGCACAATCGGGTTGGGAGCTTTCTTTCGATCTTGGTTTTAGCCACTGTGTATCATGGTCACTGTATTATTCTGTTCAAGCTTCCATAACAAAGTACCACAGACTGCACAGCTTAAACAATAGAAATTTATTTTCTCACAGTTCTGGAGGCTGGGAAGTCCAAGATCAAGGTGCCAATTAATTCGGTTCCTGGTAAGGGCTCTCTTTCTGGCTTGTAGACTGCCATCTTCTCATTGTGTCCTCACGTGGTGGAGGGAGAGAGAGAGCTCTGGTGTCTCTTCCTCTTCCTTATGGAAGAGGGCACCAGTCCTCTCATATCAGGACCCCACCCTTATGACCTCGTTTAACCTCCATTACCTTCTCATAGGCCCTATCTCTAAATACAGTCACATTGGGGGTTAGACCTTCAACATATGAATTTTGAGGGGACACAACTTTCAGTCCATAACACTCACCCTCTGCTGGGCTGCCAGCATTCACAAATTCTGTTCCAGTACAAATGGGCAGGGTTAGCAAGAGTAGGGAGCAAAAGCCACCTGGTCATGCCCTCATAGGCTTGACCAGTCTCAATTACAGTCTCGAAAGGTGGTACGGTAGAGCGGAAAGAGCATGGACTTTGGTTTCAGGCACATGCTTCCTCTTACTGGTTGTAAGACCTTGAGTAAGTTATTTAAACTCTCTGAGCCTCTGTTTTCTCATCTGTCAAATGGAGATTATAATACATATTTCTCAGGAGTGTTGTCAAGATTAAATGAAATCATGCATGTAAAAGCGCCTCTCTGCACCTCATATATAGTGGGTATGCAGTAAAGATTAGTGCCCTTCCCCATTGGTCCTCTCAGCCCATTCCCATAGCAGTCACCCCTCACTGGCTCCAATGCATGCTCTGGTGACTGCTCGTACTCATCTCCTTTGCTCTGAGTGGAAGACAGTAATACTCCACAGCCCTGAACTGGAGGCTGCGGCAGGCAGAATTTCTAAGAATAGCCCCAGGATTCCACATCCTAATTCTCAGAATCTGTAAACATTATAAGCTGTCTCTCCCAGAGCTGTGTTATGTTATATGGCCCAGTTGACCTTACAAAGAAAGATTCAGTGGAATATCATTCAGCGTTTAATAGGACGGAAATTGAGGGGTGACAGTGGGGTCTGGAAATTCTGAAACATGCTACAGAATGGGCATGGGTAAACCTTCAAACCATGATTCTAAGTGAAATAAGCAAGTCATAAAACACATATTGTATGATTCCACTTATACGAGGTACTTAGAATGGTCAAATTCACAGAGACAGAAAGTAGAATAGTGGAGAGTTATTGTTCAATGGGTACAGAGTTGCAGTTTGAACGGATGAAAAATTTTGGTGATGGTTGCACAACAATATGAATGTATTTAATGCCACTGAATTGTACACTTAGAAATGGTTAAGTGGCATATTTTCTATATTTTACCACAATAAAAAAGGAGGCTATGAAAAGCAGTGAACTTTTTCCAGCTGGTGGCAGGAGAGGAATGCAGACGGGAAGGGCAAAGCGAGGCACTGTTGCTGGCTCGAAGGTGGAGGGGTGTGTGAGGAGAAATGCAGGTGGCCTCTGAGAACAGTGAGCAGTCCCCAGCTGCCAGCCAAGGAGGAAACAGGACTTTACACCTACGGCCAGAAGGAAGTGGACTCTATCAACAACCTAAATGAATTTGGAAGTGGATTCTTACTCATCCTCCAGATAAAAGCAAGGCCAACAGAAACTTTGATCTATCTCATGAGACCCTGTGCAGGGAACCCAGCTGTGCCCACCCAGACTTCTGATCTACAGAACTGTGAGCTAACAGATAGGATGTTGTTTTAAGCTGCTAAGTTTGTGTTAACATGTTACAACAGTCATAGAAAACTAATACAAAGGTCCTGGAGTTTTAGTCATGTGAGGCAGCACCATCGCAGGCCCTAGAAGTTTATTGTTGTCAGGTTTGTTCATTTAAGATATTTCTGCATGCATGCATTCAATATATTTGTTGAATGCCTCCTATGTGCCAGACACTGTGCTAGGCCTTGAGGATACAGTAACAGAGCATGGATAGACCTGTGAAACTTCCAGCCTAGCCCAGAGACCCTCCCTCTGGCCAAGGCTGGAAGCTGTGACCTGCATGGGCAACCTGACCTCCAGCAGAGCATCCTGACCTGTTATCAGGATCCCCTTGGGCCTTCCAGAATTTGAACCCTTAATACCATTCCCTAATGCTTATGCTGGGCATGGCAGAAAGGCACAACAACAAGCAGCAAGCTGGGAAAATCTCTCCAACGCCCACAGACTGGGCACTGCAATTCTCCTCCATAGCATATAGATACCCGCCAGGAGTGCTTGTGGGCATTGGGCAGGGCTCTCAGTATCTTGGGACAGTCTGAGGCCCAAACAACTTAAATCAAAGGATCTGCCTGGGCTTCTGAAAGAGTAAGAGTGGGGAGGGGGCAAAGTGAGTGCTATCTGGGGCCATTTTCAAGGTTCCTAGTGGGCATTTGGAAAGGAAACCCAGAGAGGGAGGCATGTGGCAGCAAATGTGCTTGGGACGTATTGGGAATGTGGCTGGGGATGGTGAAAGATGGGCAAGAGATGGCAGAGGTACACAGGAGAGATGGGCAATAGCCCAGGCTTGCGAAGCAAAGAAAATTGGAGCGAGATTCCGAGGGAGAGGCCAGGGAGAAAGGGGCAACAGTGAACGGAGAGGCCCCAGCCTGGCCAAGCTCAGTAACTGAGAGGCTGGGTGGAGCCTCGGCTTTGGGGACCCAATCCCTCTTCCAGGCCCTCCTGGGCAAAGCTGGGGCCTAAGCCTTGGGGGAAGTGCCAGGGGTAGGGCCAGGGACAGCTTAACTCTCCAGGCCCTTAGCAGCCCTTCCTGACTCACTGGTAATCTGTTTATGTGTTTATTTGCAAGATTGGTTTCTGCTTCAGCGAGGGGAAGCTTGGCTTCCTGCCCTTGGGCCCCCAGTTCTGAGTTAAACTCCCCTCCAGGGCAGGCTGCAGCTCCCTGCCCCATTTGGCTGACTTTCCTCTGCCCTGTCTGTTCCTTGGGCCCCTAACTGGTGGACAAAAAAGTTTGGGGGGTGGGGGGGATCTGATCCTCCAGAACTGGCCAGAGAAGCAAAGGGCTCTGGTTCCCTACAGGCCCAGACATCTGGGGTGGGGGCGGGGTGGGTCTGGGCAGAAACTCAGGCTCCATAGGAACCCTGAGAAAATCAAACTGAAATCCTGCCCAGGGAAATCTGCAGTTGTCCAACAAGAGCTTCACTTTAATACATGTGGTAATTTTTTTGTTGTGCTTATTCAGACTGTAGCAGCTGCAGAGGGAGAGGCCCATGAGGGGGGCAATGAGACTAGAGCAGGGTGGCAGGGTGGGGAGAAGGTAAAGGCTGGGTTGCCACAGAAGGCCACAGCCTAGGGAGGGGAAAGGGGCGAGGTGCAGGCAGTTGGGGCGTAAGAGAGGAAATCCGGACCGAGTCTGACATGGGAGAGAGGAAGGGGAGGGCCAGGGAGAGCCTGACTGAGGAGGGGCATGGTGTGGATGATGGGGCCAAGGGAGGGAAGGCATGAGAGAGTGACTCTTTTACTGTTGATGGATATCGTCTGTTACCATAATTCAGCATGTGAGGTATTTTTCTATTGCAAAACTGGAGAGAGAAAATTCTGGAAGGTCATTCCCAAGGATAGGCGAGGGGCACCTGAATGAATCATCAGAGAAACCCTGGGGAAGTAGGTGGAGTTAATAACCTGAACTGGGAAAGCCCTGATGATTCATTGGGCTCCAGACTTGTCAACTCTCTCTACTCTGCCAACAGACTGAGAATTAGAGGTGTCCTTCAGACAAGACACTGGAACTCTGTAAGTGCTGTAATGGGGGGTGGGGGGAGGCAGCTTTGAAACAGGAAGAGACAAGGAGTCTGCTACTGCACTTTGAAGGGGACAGACCTGAATCATAGAGCTAGAAAGGACCTTGTGATTATATGATCCAACCTCTTTATTGTACACTCAAGGAACTGGAGCTTAGAGAAGGGAAGTAATTTGTCCAAGGTCACAGAGTTAGTGAAATAGGTGAACAAACAGAAAGGCCACATAGGCTACTAGAGAGAGAAACCCAGATAGGGTCTGCAAATACTTGGCAAACATGGTGCCACTTCCTGCTCCTGTGTCTATGGTGGACATTGCACCCCAATTTCAGTGCTGACTCTACTTAGAAGTCCTTTTAAATGGAATATGCTAGGCATCCACTACCAATGGATCGACATTGACATAGAAAATAAAAGCAATTTCTAATTTCAGGTCTAGAATAACAGCTGTATATCACAGAAGGGTAGAACTAGTCCCAATGTCTAATTGGTTAGGTGGTATTATCTAAGGCTCTTTGGGTTGTAAGCAACAGAAGGAGGAGTTACCTCCAGGAAGGGCAGGAACCAGCACTGCTCTCTAGACCTAAACAGTAGCAGTTGATGGCCTCTCCTCATTAAAGCACTGCCATTCATGTGACTCAGCTTCAATGACTGGCTGCCACACTTGGTGTCTCCTAGTGCCAGTTTCAAATTTCCTGGAGGGTGAAGTTCATTGTACCAAGTTGAAACAGATTTTTAAACTCTGGAGCAATAAGTGATGGAGAGGGGACAGGGTCATTTATTATAGGGCAGACTTGACCACTGGGCCTATGAATTGGGTCACTTCCATTGAGTTAAGATGCTTTCAGCTATAATTATAAGAAAACACATCAAGAAGTGATTCAAGCTATGAGGGAAATTCATTGTCTTGCTAATAAGATATCCAAGGATAGGGAGTCCCAGGATTGGTCAATTCATCATCAAGGACCTAGCATATTTCCATCTGTTAGCAAAGAAGAGTGGGAGAATAGCTACAGGATAGACAATCAGTAGTGACTGCCGCAGTGACGATGTTGTGAGCCAGACCACCATCGCAAGAGGTATCTGCCAGATATGCTTCAGGAAAACCCAAGGGGACCAGGAGAAACAGGTTGGGGTGATGGTGGGCTTTTCAGAGACCAGAGCCACAGAGGCCTCTAAGAGGGGTTACAGAAACACCTGCTAGGCTCCCTGAACGGCAAGAAAGGTCTCTTTGGGGCTAAATAAAGAAGTTCCCTCCTTACCCATGGGACCAGGAAACAGGGTAGTTCTCTCGGGGGACAGAAAAGCTACTCAGGACAAGTATAGAGTTTCCCAGGACTAGGAGGTAATCTACCAATGTTCCCCACCTCCCTTGCCCCTCCCCCTCCACAAAGCTAAGTAAAGAAAGCAGATTCTGGAAAAGATAGAGAATCCCACCAGCCCTAATGGTGGCACAAACCCAAACGTTCCAGGCAATGAATCTGAATAGCATGGTGAAGCATCCAACTCAGACAGGACTGAGGCCAAGAATAGGAATGGGGATTGAGTGCCCTATAATCTGCTGGCCAAGCCCATCAGTGGAAAGATCTGAGACCCATTAGGAAAATAAATCAGTCTTCTGTAAGCTCATTTATTTATAGGGTTTTGTAATTTTAAAAAATTCATTGTGTTCCCCCCAGTTTCTGAGAAAAGTTCCTTTCAAAAACTCCCATCTTTTCTTAGATCTATTCAAGTGAAAGGCATTCAAGCACAAAAGGGTCAAAACAGCTGGGAAGATTACCAAGCTCCCAGAAGGGAGGAATGGAGGTGACTGTGATGAGCCTGGCTGGAGTCTTGGGTTGAGAAGATGGAGCGAGTTAGAGAGGTGGCATTTCTATGAGACTTAAAGGTTCTTCCTGAACTTTTCCCTCTTAGAGCGGGAATGTAGATAACTATGGTCTGTAGACAGTACATTACTTGGGGGCTTTGAGCCTGAAGGCAATATGAAGTTGATGAGAATTCAGATTATGGCCCTTTTAAGGAAAGACTACTTCTAGAGGGGTCCAATTTTTTTCTCTCTCTCACCTTTGCCTCTGCCTTTGAGTATATATATAACATTGTGCAAGTTACCTAATCTCATAGAGCCCCAGTTAAAGGGTTAAACAAGGATTAAATGAGATCATATACAAAATACTTAACATTCTTGCCCCAGAGCAGCAGATGATCAAAGAGTGTCAATAAAGTCAATAAACCTTACTTTCTTTTTTCCTTGCTTCAGTGTGTGTATGTGTGTGTGTGTGTGTGTGTGTGTGTGTGTCTTTCTTCGTGCCACACACTGTGCTAGGGGCTGGATATTCAGAGATGAACTAATAAAATCCCTTCCCTCAAGTATCTTGTAATCTAGAAAAGAAGATATAGTTAAGGAAATGTCATTTACAATGAAGTCTCTAGGAAAGGTATATATGTATAGGCTCAACAGGAACGTGGGAGAAGTAAGACCAAAGTCTACCTGACAAAGTCAGGGAAGGCTTCACAGAGGAGGTAGCATTTGATCTGGGCTTTAAAGGATGAGTAGGAATTTGCTCAGTGGATATGCATGGGAGAGTCTTAGAGGCTAAGGAAACAGCATGTGCGAGGCACAGAGGTATGAGAGAGCATACCTAATTCCATATTGCTGGAACACTACATGTTACTATATCAAGCAACTAGGTAAATTTCATCCCATAGTCAGCGGCATGTTACTGAAGAATTTTGATCAGGTAAATAGTTTATCATGGTAGCAGTAATATTTAGGATGATTTGGAGGGGTAGTGAGACTCAATGTTAGAGGAAAGACTATGATTTGGGGAAAGATGGGACCTCAATTGGAACAATGGCAAATGGGATGAAGAGGAGGAGATGGATTGGAGAGTTATTAAGAAAACAGAACCTTTAGGACTTAGTAGTGAATTGGATGTGGAGAATGAGAGAGAGGAAGCAGTCTAGTATCTATCTAGTGATTGAGCAACAAGGTAGATTATTATAACATGCACTAGAGTAGAAAACAAGGGATGAAAAGGGAATACAGTATGGGGCAGGGAGGAAATGATGAGTTCCATTTTGAAATGTTAGATTGGGTCTGTGGGATGTCCAGGTGGAGATGTTCATAGGCAGCTCAGAAGGGAACCTAAGCTGGAAATGGAAAGTTCTAAAATATCAGTGGTAGTTAAGAGGAAAGGAGAAACAGCAACATTTGAAAGGTGGACAGAGACATTTTGGAAGACAGTCTGGCAGTTCTTCAAAAGGTTAAACATAGAGTTACCATTTAATCCAGCAATTCTGCTCCTAAGTATATATACTCAAGAGAAATGAAAACACAAGTCTGCACAAAAACTTGTACACAAGTGCTCATAGCAGCACTATGCATAATAGCCAAAAGGTAGAAACAACCTACATGTCCATCAAACCAATGAATAATAAACAAATTGTTGTATATCCATTCAATGGAAAATTATTCAGACATAAAAAGAAATGAAGTACTGACACATGTTACAATATGGATGAACTTTGAAAAATTATGCTGGCCAGGCACGGTGGCTCACACCTGTAATCCGAGCACTCTGGGAGGACTGCTTGAGCTCAGGCGTTTGAGACCAGCCTGAGCAAGAGTGAGACCTCATCTCTACGAAAAATAGAAAAAGCTGGGGGTTGTGGTGTGTGCCTGTAGTCCCAGCTACTTGGGAGGCCCACAAGTTTGAGGTTGCTGTGAGCTAGGCTGATGCCACTGCACTCTACCTGGGATGACAGAGCAAGACTGTCTCAAAAAAGAAAATTATACTAAGTGAAAGATGCCAGACACAGAAAGATACATATTGTATAATTTCATATATACAAAATATCCAGAATAGGCAAATCCAGAGAGATAGAAAGTAGGTTAGTGGCTGTCTAGGACTGGTGTGGATTGAAGGATTGAAGGTGATAGCTAAGGGGTTTGGGGCTTCTTTTTGATATAATAAAATATTCTAGAATTCTTGGTAAAGGTTGCACAAGTCTGTGTATACACTAAAACCCACTTAACTGTATACTTCACATGGGGGAGTTTTATGATATGTGAATTGTATTTCAATAAAGCTGTTACTAAAATTTAGATTAAAATTATGGGAAGAAAAAGAAAGGCCTTCACAGGAAACTGTAAAGGAAAAGTCCCAAAGATAGAATAACCAAGAGCAAGTATTGGGCCAGATAGATACACAGAAATAACAGCAAGTCAAGAAAGTGTTCCAAAACAAGGGTCAAATGCCAGGGACAAGTCATGTAAGATAAGGACTTTATTTCTTCTTCCTTCTTTTTTTTTTTTTTCTTCTCCTGTCTGTATAAAGAGTCATCTCAGCTGTGGTCTCCTGTTCTTATGCAAAAGCTTGGGAGTGGATGAACAAAAGAGAAGCTTGTTTAGATAGAGGCAGGGACCAAATGAGAGGAAAGGACAAAATCCTTACTAATGAGAACTCTTAAGATAGTCATCCAGTCTCTTCCAGGAAGGAATATGACTTTTGCTAACTGCTGGTCCCACAAAGGTAAATAAACATCAGTGAGGCATGGTCTGATGAAGTCGGATGGCCCTCAAATAAATACCCTTTACTTCGACAAAGTCATTACCAAAGAGCACTGCATAAGTTATTTGCTATGCAGAACCCTAAATAAAGTTTATTTTAACCAAATAGATTATTGCCTCCAATTCTTTTTTGAAAGGAATTTACAATCCAAATCCATAGAGGACATGTGGACATTAGACCGTGAGTTCCATCAGTGAAAAGATCACATATTGTTCATGTCTGTATGTCCAGCATCCAGCAGGGGACTTGACACAATACAGGTGTTCAGTGAGCGTTCCTTATCTGACAAATGACTGACTGAATAAATGAATGAAGTAAATGGACACACATTAAAAACCAGGAGCATGTGTAAATGTTGGAATATAGGAGAAATGAAATTCCTATTCCTTACCTCCTGTAAGGGGTAAGGAAGTAAGAGAAGATATTGAAAGTTCCAGGTTTAGTTGATGAGAGCCTAGTTTGAGTTGCCAGTTCAGACAAGGCAGGAACAAAGAAAGATACCTGAGTAGAGCTGACCTAGTCTGAGATGGTAGGGAGGGGTGGACCTAGGGGGGAAGCAGAGAGCTATACCCAGTCCACAGGCATTGCAGTTCCAACGTTTGAAAACACTGTGCCCAACCAATGAACCTGCAGGCCCAATTTAGCCTAAGGGCCATACTTTGCAACCTTTGGGACTGCTTCTTAAGAGGAGGTGACAGTCAGAAATATCTGAATTAAGGGAGAAAGAAAGCTTGTGAGTTGCGGTGCATATGCATTCCAGGGTCGAATTGGGGCAGATGGCTCAGAAGAAGGGAACTGTGAGTGAGAGAGACTAAGAGGCCAGCCAAGGGAAAAGGAAGAGAGTGGAGAAATGAGGTTAGCTATAGCTGCCAGGTAGGAGACAAGTCCCAGCAAGACAACAATGAGAAGCCAGCATAGTAGGGGAGACAGAATTTGTCCCTCTCTCCACTACATTCCCATAGTACTTAGAGCATAATATCATCATTAGTTTCTGAGGTGCTTGTCTTATCACTAGACTGAGCACAGGGCCCACGTTTGGTTCTGCGCATGTGCCCTGATACCCCGACAATGTTGGTAGACTGAATGAATGGTTGGATGAATGGAGCGCTGAATGAAAAGAGGTGTATTTAATGTAATAGACAGTTTAGGAAACCATCCAAAAGAAGAAAAAAGCTCTGTGTGTAAGGATGTTTATTGTAGCATCTATAATAGTGAAAAATTGGAAATACTTAAGTCAATGATGGTGTATCCACTCAATGGAATATTATGTGGCCATTAAAATGATAATTATGAAGACACTGTAGCAATACAGCAAATGATTATGATATAATGCTAAGCAACACAAGCAGAATACGAAATTGTATCTATGCCATGATTACAAGGATGTAAAAATGATCTATGCATATGGCCAAACCTTGGAGAGGGGAGCATAAAAAAATGAAAAGAGATGACTCATTGTGGCCACAGGATTGTCGGTGAATTATTTTTTTCTTTTCTTTATATTGATGTTGTTTATGCCATGACAAAGGAAAAAAATAAAGTCAATAGGTGGGAGATGAACTGAACCATGACCTTGAAAATTGGACAGAGAGGGCTGGTACCAGAGATGGGGATCCCCCATGAAAGGAGGCTGGGGCTGGGTTTGCTGGCTTGGGAAAGAAGGGTTGAGTTTGGGAGATGTATGTTCCTATTGTCTGCCTGCTCCCACTTCTGCCAGTCTGTGACCTGGACAGGTTGTACCTGTGCTGGAATTGAGAGAGTCAGGAATTTGAAATGAAGACTGGAAGTTTTGCTGCTTACTAACTGTACGACCTTTTGGACAAGTTTATTAAGCTCTCTGGGCCTCAGTGTGATAATCTGTAGAGTGGAGCTAACAATTGTTATCTCGCAGAGTTGTTGTGAGGATTAAGTGGAAGATAATGCATACGAAAACCCTTTGTAAATGATGAAGCCTGTACAGCTATAAAGAGTTATTAGTGTCATTATCATCATCATTACAGTTACTATTATGTCTCCCAACTTGGCTTGAAATTCCACTCATAAGAGACTTATTTTGACAACAAGCAAACACCTCTGGAAGAATTCAAAGGAGGAGCCATCAGTCATTCAAGAGTCCATATAGCCTGGTCTGGTGGTTACCAACTCTGGCTTCTGTTAGAATCACCTGGGGAATTTTTTAAATTGATGACCACGTTCCACCCCTAACAAATTAAGTCAGAATCTCTAGAGGTGGAGCCCAGGCAGGGATATTTTTTAAAGCTCCCAATTTGCAGCTGGGGTTGATATCCTCTAGCAAAATGAGCCATGAAGCCAGCCACATAGCCCTGGCTTCAAATTCCAGATTGAATTTTGTCTTCTCCATTTACTGTGTGACCTTGGGTAGGCCCATAATCTCTCCCAAACTCACTTCCCTTATCTTTGAAATGGAAATAATAATGGTACCTACCTCCTACGATTGTGGTGAGGATTCAGTGAGTTAATACATGTAAACCACTCTAGCACAATGCCTGGTACACAGTGAGTGCTGTGAGGTATTTTTGTCCTGTGTAGGTTCTGCTTCAAGCCTTTCCTCAGGGACACATCCTGACCTTGAGGGGGCGCAGAGAAGGCACAGCTGCTCTTGCTCAAATGCTCTAATGCTAGGCTTCTGGTGGCTGGCCTCTCTGCCCAGATGTTCTAACACTTTGCGCTTAGGTCCCTGATATGTGACTTTCACAACTGGACCTCCTTAATGAAAATTGGCTTCCCCTTGGGATTTCACATGTCCATTTCTCTCTTCGTCCACATCCAGGCCTACCGTGTGCTGTATACAGGACTTGATTACTGCTTGGATCCTGGCTCCCAGGCCCTGCCAATTGGCCCAGTCCTACCTGCAGGCTTTCACCTCAGTCTTACCCTGTCAGGTCCCCCTCAACCCGAATCTTGCTTCTAAAGTGTTTCTGAAAAGAAAATCCACCAGATTTGTACACTGTCTTTCTACAACAAAGGATGAGACAAGACAAGGGACCCCAGATTGTTTTTTTTTTTTCTTTTTTTTAGAAACAAGGTCTCGCTCTGTCACCCAGGCTGGAGTGCAGTGGTGTGACCATAGCTCACAGCAACCTCGAACTCCTGGGCTCAAGCAATCCTCCTGTCTCAGCCTCCTGAGTAGCTGGGACTACAGGCAGGCGCCACCATGCCCGGCTAATTTTTTTTTTTGTAGAGATGGGGCTCTCACTATGTTGTTCAGGCTGGTCTCGAACTCCTGGCCTCAAACAATCCTCCCACATTGGCCTCCCAAAGTGCTGGGATTACAGGCATGAGCCACCACAGATTTCTTACCTAATGGGGAGATGAGAACGTAGTAGAAACAGGCTGGGCATCTGTCTTCACTGTATGTAATCTACATTGGTGACAGAGCATCTGTAAAAGCCAAAAATGCCCGAATGTGTTTTGTCCTCTGTTAGTTTCCTTATGGCTGCTGTAACAAAGTACCATAAATTTGGTGGCTTAAAGCAGCACACATTTATTTTCTCATAGTTCTGAAGGCCGGAAGCCCAAAATCAGTTTCACTGTGCTGAGATCAAGGTGCTGGTGGGGTCTTGCTCCCTCTGCAGGCTCCAGGGGAAAATCTGTTCCTTGCTTCTTCCAGCTTCCGGTGGCTGCTGGCAGTCCGTGGTCTGTGGCCGCATCCGTCCACTCTGCCTCTGTGCTTACATTGCCTGCCCCTATTCTCTGCACGGCAGTCCCCTGTGCCTCCCTCTTATAAGGAAACGCGATTGTATGTAGGGCCCACCCACATAATTCCCGGGAATTGCCCCATCTCAAGACCTTTAACTTAAATCACGCCTGCAATGTTTTGTTTTTTTTTCTTTTTTTCTCTAGCATATAAAATAACATTCACAGGTTCAGGGCATTCTGAGGTGAATAAATTTTGAGGGACCATTTTTTCGCCTACTACACACTCTAAGGTGTTTTTCCTTTAATTCCCCTCAGGCCTACTGCCTTATGCCTTCCTGTCTAAGAAATGAGACCATTCAAGCTTTGTGGCTTTTGTTTGTGTCTCTTCTATGTTTATGGTCTGTTTGCTGTCTGTTATTTGTTTGAATGGCCACTGCAGGGCTCTGAGCACCTAGTGGCCTGGGAATTCTAGCATTCTTCTGAGAGATTCCTTCTCTTTGTGCGGATCTGGGCCTTGCTGGGGCAGACTTTGAAGGGCTGAGTGATTTGTTTCTCTGGAGACACTGAACAATTACTCGCCTGCAGCTTCCTGCCCCTGCCTGAGTCCCGTGCCCTATCTTTTCCATTGAGCTGCTTCCTGTTAGTACCTGCTCCCTAGGCATAGCCCGTCTGTGCCATGCACTGAGGCTACTGTGCTGCAAGTCAGCACAGAGGGGCGAGGGCCAGAGCAGGGGAGGGAGGAAAGCGAGCATGATCCCAATGCAGCATGCTGATGGCCAGACTAGCACTCTAAGGTGTGTGAGCCCACAAAGGAGGGGCCCCTGACCCAGATGGGAGGGATGTGCAGATAGTCAGGAGTGCCTGAGCTGCCTCACATAGAATGGCTATCTCACTTGCCTAATTCTCCCCACTCCAAGATGCTCTGGGGCACAGTTTGGATTGAAGTCCTGGTTTCTTATCAGATTGCCGCAATATTTTGCCAGGTTACTTTAACTTCTGAGCCTCAGTTTCCTCTTGTGCTAAAATTGAAAGGGGGGTTAATAATCATAGCTGTATTAGTGGGTTGTTGTGAGGATTGTGAGCAGTGTAAGCGAAGGGCTTTATGAAATATAAACTACCATAACCTGTTCTGGTTGTTATTCTTAGCTCACCACTCGCTCAGTCTTTTCCTTACTTGCCCACTCTCCAGCTTCCTGTAGGCTATTTCATGCTAATCTTTTGTTTTAGCTAATTCAATCCTGCTTCTTTCATTGTTTCCTGACTCATTCTTTGCTCTACACACACCAGGGAACAATTTGTTTCTCACCTATTGTTCTGCTTCCAGTCAATCTCTTGCCAGTCATACATTAACATTTGCAAACGACCACATTTATAGAGAAACATTACTTCAAAGGGGGTTCTTTATCAACTTCCCAAATTTATGCCTAGTTGAAATGAAACTTCTCTTTGGAGTTCTGGCCACTCATGTGCTCAACAGATATTTACTGAGCACCTACTATGTACCAGGTACCATTAAGCATTAGGTGTACAAGTGAGAATAGGACACGCCTGGTCTCTGGCCTCGGGTTGCTCACAGTCTAGTAGAGGAGTCAGACAAGTAAACAAGTGATTTGAGTTTGTGAAGCCACCATTAGAAGAAAGCCCAAAGTTGTGTGAGAGCAAATGAAGGGGAAGCAGAACTCAGGCTCAGTGGGTGGGTATAGTCAAGAGAGGTCACACAGGCTGGGTGCGGTGGCTAATGCTTGTAATCCTAGCACCTTGGGAGGCTGAGGCAGGAGGATCACTTGAGGCCAGGAGTTTGAGACCAGCCTGAGCAAGAGCGAGACCCCATCTCTACTAAATATAGAGAACTTAACTGAACATGGTGGTGCATGCCTGTAGTCCCAGCTACTCAGGAGGCTGAGGCAGGAGGATCGCTTGAGCCCAAGAGTTTGAGGTTGTAGTGAGCAATGATGATGCCACTGCACTCTAGCCCAGGCAACAGAGAGAGAGACTCAGTCAGAGAGAGAGAGAGAGAGGCGCCTCACAGAGGGAATAAAATCCTAGTGGGCGTGATATCTAAGCTGAGGCCTAAGGATGAGTAGAAATTAGGTGAGGTGGGGAAAGAGTTCTCTAAGCAGACAGAATGGCATCTCTTCCAGAGGAACTGAAAGAAGTTCAGTATGGCAGAAACATGGAGTGTGAGGAGGGGGCTGGTACGTGTTGGAGAATGGAGGATGATGAAGGTGGGAGAGGCAGCTGCCTGATTGTACTGGTCCATATTCTAAGCCATGTTACTCCCTGGAAAATGGGAAGCTATTGAAGAGGTTTCAAGACTTACATATCATAGCTGTATTTTAAAAAAATCCTTCTCACTGTTTTATTGGGATTAGATTGGAGGGGAGCAAGAATTGGATGCAAGGAGACCAGTAGCGATGCCCATGCAGGGACACAAATGAGAAATAATGATGGCCTAGGTAGGATGATGGCAGTGGGGATGGAGCAAGTTAGAACAATGCAAGCAAGATTTAGGTGGCTGAATCAACAGGACCTGGCTGATGATTGGTCAGATGTGGGGACTAAGGAGGAGGAAGGAGTCAGAGTTTCCAGATTTCTGATGTGGGTGGATGGCAATGCCATGCACCGGGATAGGTGCACTGGAGGAGGGGCAGGTGTAGGGTGGAAGAAAATAGTGCAGAATGAATGAAAGGAGACTGAGAAAAATAGGCTAGAGATAATTAACCCTCTTTGGGATGGGGGAAAAGGAGAGAAAAGGCTTCAGAGAGGAGGTCAGGCTTGAGCTAAATCATGAAGGATGACTAGCAGTCCACCAGGAAGACAAGGGAAAAAAATTTATGTCGAGAAGAAAGAGCATGTTCAAAGGCTCAAAAACATAAAAGGTAATGGCCTATGTACATGAATTCCTCCAGACTCCACCTGTGTCTTCTTCCTTTATGATCCAGCTATGTCTCCTTAATAAATCTTAATGTCTTTAATAAATCCCTGTAATAAATCTTAACCATGAGTATGAAAAAATAATCCACAAAAGTCATGGTGTACTCAGAGAAGATTTTCTGATTTACTATACAGATGTCTTACTCTCCTTTTCAAAGCTCTCTCCATAACTAAGAGAGCCTAAGTTCAGGATGGTAGATCCATTTTATGCTGCACTCCAACTGAATAGTAGGGATTGCTTGGAGGGATGTGTCTGAGGCTGCAAATGGACTCAATGGTAGTGATGAGTGCCATGATTGATTAGCAATGTCTGCCATAGCTGAAGGAGAAAGGAGTCGTAGCACATGTGCCATATGTTTGTCATGCTGGCTTAGACTTTTCCCTTTTGCTTTCCCCTCTCCCTCATCATCTGAACACTTGGGCATGAGGATGGGATATTATCAGCTAATCATGAATTGGCAACTCTCCACTCCTAATGGATATGGTCTTCATGAGAGAATGAATATTTGCTGGGAACTTATCCATTGATCAAGCATTGACTGAAACTGGAACTAGCCCCTGGAGATTCCATATAGAAACATGATTGTCTGCTCAGTCATAGACTTCCTTGTGTTGAACCAATGGAATGAAGCCTAAACTTTGGGCTCCATGTTGAAATAAGGCATGGCAATGTCCAGATTTAACTCTAAGGCACTAGCATGCAGAAAGGGTCTATTTATTGTGATCTGGTTTTACTTTTTTTTTTTTTACACCTTAGCTTATGCTGTGTTTACTGCCCCAGTGAACACAGAAAAAAATCTGTTTGGTTTACAGAGACTTGTAAATCATACAAGCATGGTCAGCATAGTCTAGCATACTTTTTCTCACATAGAAACGCTTAAAACTTGCTCTTAGTCTCTGTTATTTACACTGCACCCCTCATCTTTCTATTCCTGCATAAACTTTTATATAGATTCTAATTCTCACTGCAGGACTGTTCTGGGTATTGTATGGAGAAGATCTTGTTATATTGCAGACCTGCAGTGAGTGATAAAGAGGGCTCCAGGGCCAATTCTGGGGGCTGAAGGGTAGCAATCATTCCTCTTCAGCAAACTGGCTATGAACTAGGTAATTGCTGTAGGTCAAACACTAGAATTGAAAAGTGTAAACCTTTTCAATGCCTGGGAAATTTGAAGTAGCAGAGAAAGGGTTTTTAGCAGCTGCTAGCTGGAAATGGGGAGGCAGAGGTGAGAGAGTTTGGGGGCTGAGACATCCAGAGGGTCTCATGACCAAGCAATAGGCAGGGTGCAGGGCGGGGTGGAGGGAAAGGAAGACCAGGTGAAGCTGCCAAGTGACATCAGCTCATCAGTGCATTTCAGTTACCTGGGTGTAAAAAGAGCTGTTATGGACGGGCGTGTGCTGCGTCTGTGAAAGGTGTGGAGTCGGGGGGAGTCCCTGAGAACCACTGACCTACACAGTATATCTATTTCAGGGGAGAGGGTTTGGGGACTCAGTAAAGAAAACTTTTTACTGCTTCGACTGGGGTCGTGGAACTGAAAATCTGTAGTGTATAAACCTGACTCCATGCTGTCACTATTAAATATTTTCTATAATTATTTTCTTTTTTCCTTTAAGTTTTAGTAAAATTCCTTTTGGAGAGTGCAAACTATATGAAGGAACTATATGAAGGAAAATCAGAAAATGAGACTTTTTTCAGTGTGGGCGTCAGTTTTAAAGGGAGAGGAGGAAAGCTCAGAGGGTTGGGCATCATGCATGCATTCATTCATTCATTCATCAAATAGTTAAGTATTTGTATGTGGTAGGCACTGTGCTAGGTGCTGAAGATTCAAAGAAGAATAAGACACATCAAGGAACTTAGATTCTAATAGAAGGAGACATTCATGTAAACAAGTAGGTGCACTAAATAACTAAAATGGTGCCGAGATATAAATATAATCAGGGTAGGGGTTGGTGTAATAATTAGGGTAAGTAATGCTAGTTGCTGTAACAAATGAACTCCCAAATCTAAGTGATATGACACAACAAAATGTATTTCTTGCTCACATCAAAGTTTATTGTGGGTCAGCTTGGGAAGAGAAGCTTCACTCCACAAAGTCATTTGGAGATCCAGGCCTGCTTTGCTTCCACTAAAGATCACTAAGAATCACCTAGCTGGTGCACGAGGAGAGCGAGCCAGAGTGGAGAAGATACACTCATAACCACTTTTGGCCCAGAAGTGCACAGCATATGGTCATGTGGCCGCGTGTAGATGCAAGGGGGCTGAGAGATACAGTCTAGTGATATGCTGAGGGGAATATTTGAAACAGGGTTTGGTGAACATGTAGCCAGAGTCTGCCATAGATGGAATGGTCAATTCTACCCAGAGGGGGCAGGAGAGGCTTCATAGAGGAGATGACCTTTGAGTGGATTATCTATAGAGAAGGTGTTGGATATTAGAGTGGAATAATGCCATAGGAAAAATGAAACCCCAGAGGATGAATTTGGGGCTGCTACTACAGACATTTCTTCCCATCTGGAGGGTTTCTGTCCAGAATTCATTTGACTTAAATCGTTTGACTCTCCCCCACTCCATGCCCACCTTCTTCTTTCCTACTCATCCTGAAAGTCTCAGCTTAAATTTCATTTCATCAGGAGAGTCTTATCTGACCAGTAGACTAGGGGAGGTTCTCCTGCTATGTGTAGGAGTTACTGCGTTTGTTGTAGTTATTTAAATATCTGTCTTTCTTATTATACTGTAAGTACCATAAGGGCAGGAAACATGTCTGGTTTTACTCATCATTGTATCTCTGGTGATTAACACTATGTCTGTCACATAGTAGGCCCTTGATAAGTATCCTCGAATAAATGAATTTGCCTTCCCAAAGCTGCCTTCCCAAAGCATCCTCTCTTATTGCACTTTTTGCAGTCATTCCTGTGGTTGGCCAGTCAACAGATATTTAGTCTTCAGTAAGTGCTAGGTATTCTCTTGTATACTGGAGATAATGATGAATAAAACATTGTCTTTTTTTTGTTTGTTTGAGCTTAATTGTCCTGAGAGAAGGATAGGGTGATCAATTCATCCTGGTTTGCCCAGGGCTTTCCTGGTTTTAGCATAAAAATATCATATCCCAGGACTGGCCCCCAACCCCAAGTCCTCAGCAACCCAGGACAAAGTCAGATGATTCCAGGAGAACTGGAATCCATTAGCACTACAGCATTATTCCTGGCACATGATAAGTTTTCAATGAATATTTGTTGATGGTGGGTGGCTGGGTTTGTGGATGGATGTGGATGTGGTTTCGGATGTATGGCTGGATGGCTGTGTGGGTAAGTAGATGTGCTCGTTTGAGAGCTTTTCAGAATCTGGCGAAAAAGAGAAAAGACACTTGGAGATCTTAAAACACTCAGGAAAGGTCTAGAGCAGAGAGCTGGGAGGGGGGGGGCCCTTTACGAATTTAAGGTAGTAACACTCTCCTTTGGCCACTTGTCTGAATGAGACTGGGTTGAAGTTTTCTGTAAACCCAGAAGAAAAATGTCAGGGTGACACAGCAAATAAAGTCCTCATCCTGCTTTGCCAGTCATTGATATTATTATCCCCTGGCTATGTCCTCAGGGGAGGTCAAGGTATAAATTAATATTTTCAAGATCTTACTTTGGGGAAAACTGCAATAAGTTTTGAGGTTACTACATGAAAGAGGCATGTGGAGAGATGAGAAAATAGCCAGAAATATATAATTACAGCTAATTTATAATTTTCAAATGGTTTAATGGCTATAACATAGCTAATAAAATTACATTTACTTTTTTCCTGTTCAGATTACTGGTAGAAAGGGGTCAAAATTTTCAAATTATTATTTTAAGTACATTATAGTAGCTATATATTCTAAGAAATTCATTCTCTTTTATCCTCTGGAATGCCCCCCAGCCAACCCCCACCCTTCTTCGCCAAAGATGAGTCAGTTTGAGGAAGGCTTTATGGACTCCTCCAAGCACTCAGAGTACTCTGTTTATACATTTTTATGGCAGGTACTCCTGAATATTACTGTGAGTTATAATTGCCTACTCTTCCCATTGGATGGGCACTGCCTTGGGTATAGATTTAGATTCAAATACCTACCCTGCCACTGATTATCTGTGTGAATTTCAGCTTAACTTCTTAACTAATCAACTTTTCTGAGCCTCAATGTCCCTTTCTATAAAAGGATAACACGTCCCAGCTTCTTGGCAGACTGAGACAGGAGGATCACTTGAGCCCAGGGGTTTGTGTTCAGCCTGGGCAACATAGCAAGACCACCTCATCTCAAAAAAAAAAAAAAAGTGATAACATTATTTATCTCTTAGGGTTGCTGTAAGGATTAAATGAGATAACATAGGAATCTCTTAGCACGCTGCCTGGCACAAGTGGGCCTTTGATAAATGGCCCGCCTTCCCCTCCTTGAGGAAGGAACTACATATTATTTATTTAGTTTTGAATCTTCAGCACAGGGCTTGGTATATAGTGGGCCTCAAATGTTTGCCAAGTTGAACTGTCAAATAACTATAGTCACTTTGAGGAGTGGTGTTAGGCAAAGGCTCAATTGCAATGACATGGTGTAAAAGGTGAGAAACAGTAAGAGGGGAGGCTGTCACAAAAACATTGGCAAAGTTAAATATAACCCATGGCCAGCTCATCAATTTCTGTCTTTACTGCTTCAGTGCTAACCATGTCAGTGTCCTTCTACCTCTTTTATTCACTTTTGTTCATATTGCACCACTGGCATACTTTTAGCAATTATCATATTTTACATATTATAATAGAATTATATACTTATATTTTGTCTCTGCAACTGGATTATAAATTCCTTGAGTACAGAGAATGTGCTTTGGGCATCTTCATATCTCCTGTACCTAGAATAATGTTTGGCATATATAGTACATGCCCATTCAATTTTTTTTTAACTGTTAGGCTGTTTTCATTTACTTTGACATATCTACCTTTGATAAGAAACTTCTCTCTAATATGAATCATGTCTCTTCAACTGAACTGAAAGTTCTTTTGAGGGTGAAAGCCATGTTTCTCGGGTTGGACCCAGCATAGGGTCGGGACCACAGTGGATGCTAATTGCATATTTAATTGACTAATGCAGGTTCTGCAACAAGAGGGAGAGGCCATTCCATATCAAAAAGAACATTTCTGTTGAGCTAAAGATTTACAAGGTTCTGATATGGTCCATTAATGTCATACTAAATCTGATAAAATTTGATTTCAGTACAACCAAAGAACAAATACGGTTTTCTTTCTTTTGAAAAAAGAAAAAGAAAATGATGTTTCTGTTTTCATAAAAGTAAAAAAAGCAACAGATCGCTCCAAATCTCATCATCCAGAAACAATCAGTGTTAATATTTAGTGAACATCATTTCAGACATCTCTGTATGTACATATTCAGAAAAGAGAGAGATGGATAGCTAGATAAAAGTGATTTTATGAAAATAGGATCATAGTGTGCAGGCCAGTTTTATTAAAAAGTATTCAATTTAATTTTACTTGAATTTAACAGAAAACCAAAATGAAACCACAGGAGTTGCCAACCTTTGGATAAATATTATTTCACCTCAGGAGATATTGACTCTGCACTCTTCCCCAACCTCCAGATTTTTATTAGTTACTTCTTTACTCTGTTAAGGTTGTTAACTGTTATATGCTGCCCTACCACTAACATTACCTAGTTATTTAGGTATATGTATATATACTATAAATATTTATTTACTTAAGTGAATTCAATGCTTTATTGTGATCTCTCTATCTGAGATTTTTAAATTTTCATTTTCTCTTAGTTGGCTGGATTTCTTAGAAGGTCTTATAAATGCTGTATTCCCTGAGTTTTGCCTATTGCTTTTTTATTTGAAAAGGTAGTCAACTGTGTATGATGTATTTGAGTCTCACTTAAACTTTCCCACAATATTTTATAGACTTGCTTCATTGTCTTTTGGTATTAAATATTAATAGTTAATTAATATTAGGTTGGACTGATTCTTCCTTCATGTAAGCATTTTGCTTTTTTCTGTCCATACACCTGAAGAATTATTAATATTTCCTTATCTTTGATGTTCAAAAGCTTACTTACCATAGGTCTCAACATCAGTCATTCTTTTAAGTGTTTTCTAGAGCATAGTATATGCCCTTTCTGTCTACAGATTCAGTTCTTTAATTTCGGGGAAATTTTCCTCTATAATATTCCTAAATACCTTTTCTAGACAATCTGTTGATTTCTCCATAGGCTTTAGGACCCTAACCAGCCTTGTCTTCCTTTTCCATATTTGCTATTATCCTGCCTATGATTCAATTAATCCCTTTGTCTTTTACCTTTGGTTCACTACGATTATCACAATATTTCCTTTCATGTCCGTGATTTTATTTTCAGTCAGTGCTATTCTGTGCCATGCTGCTTCTATTTAATTTATTAGTTCTGAAATGGTATTTTGGTTCTTAGCTCTACCGTATCCTCATTCTATTGTTTATTATCTTGTCTTTGAGTTCTGGTTTATTGAATTCATGTTTTATTGAGTTCTAACACCAAAACACTCGCAAGTGTTCTTGTGTTTCTTGGGTTATGTTTTCTTACATATGTTTTCCTTTTCAGTGAATTTTTTATTAAGATATCATTGTAGCATCACATGCAGTTGTAAGAAATAATACGGGGAGGTTCTATGTAACTGGTTACCCAATCTCCCCCAAAGATAACATCCTGCAAAACTTTAGTACAAAATCACGACCAGGATGTTGACATTGATGCAATTCACTCCTCTTATTCACATTCATTCCATATTTTACTTCTAGTCATTTGTTGTGTATGCTAGCATGTGTGTGTGTGTGTTTACCTCTATGTAATGTATCACACGTGTATCCACCACCCCAGTCAGGATACAGAACAGTTCCAACACCACAAGGATCCTTTGTGTTGCCCTTTTTATAACCACACCCACCTACCTCCCACCTGACCCTCACCATCCCTAATTTGTTCTCTATCTCTACAACTTTGTCATTTTGAGAATGTTATATAAGTGGAATTATACAGTATGTGATCTATAGGGATTGGCTTTTTTCACCCAGTATAATTTCCTGGAGACCTGTCCAAGTTATTACATGTCTCAACAGTTTGTTTCTTTTATTGCTGAATAGTACTCCATGGTATGGATGTACCACAGTTTCTTTAACCATTCACCCATTGAAATACCTCTGGGTTGTTTCAATTTCAGACTATTATGAGGAAAGCTGCTATGAACATTCATGCGCAGGTTTTTGTGTGAATATAAATTTTCATTTCTCTGGGATAAGTGCCCAAGTCTGCATTTGCTGCTCCATATGGATTTAATCTCTTGTTTGCATGCTATGTTTCTTTATTTTTCTCCTTTGGTTGTGGTGGTATGTTGGCATGGTATCCATGCCATTTTTCCCCGTTTTCTTATGCTTCACATAGGCATGTCTGGCCAGAGCTTGTATTTGCTCTGATATAATTTGATTGAATTCTTCATGACACCCTTCCAAGCTTATCTAGGACCCTTTAATATTCTACTCCAAGGTTTTGCTTGAAAGCAGAATGTTCTGTTCAATCCATTGTTCTGTAGCCTTCAGGTAAATAAATTGTAGTAAGGGAAAGGCTCAGCTAAAGCTGGCCCCCACCCCAATGCTGAGACACTTGGACTCTTCTCTGTTTTCCGATGTTTTGTTAAATGTATATAAATGGCCCATTTCTACCTGCCAGGGGTATATTCAACTCCCAAAGCTTTGGCTCAATACTCCTGAGAAATAGGGAAATAGGGAACCTCCAGAAATGGCAAACCCTGGCAGTCCTGCCTGCTTTGGCTGAGATCTTGCAGTAATATGTTAGAGCTTCTCCTCTTGAGGATATTTCTGGACTCTTCCCCAAATGCTCTGTTTCTGAACACCCATCCCGCAGTGCTGTTGACTACTCTCCAAATCGGTGAGTTTCAGTTATTGATAACTTACAGGATTTTGTTGACTTGCCTTTTCCCCTAAGTTCTGCTTCTGGGGGTGGGAACAGAGTTAGGAGCTTTACTTTTCTTCCTTGGCTGCTGCTTTTGGAAATTTACAGTTTGAAGTTTTACTCTTTTCCTTGTTTGTTTACTGCTGTTGAAATTGTTAGTGTCTTTTATTGTGATTTTTTTTTTGGTGTTCATTTTGTTAGCTATTTGGCAGTGGTGGTAGGGGATTGAGTAAGATTCCGTAGGTCAGCTTTATTCTATCAACTTCCCTAGGAAATCTCAAATGGTGTTTTCTTAATTCTTCTTTCTTGCTGAAAGGCCTGAGGCTGGAGAAGGATAGCTCTTTTGGGAAGGCAAGGAAATAGAACAGAGTTGACCAGTCACTTCCTCTAGGACCAGAAAGGGAGGACATAAGTTAGGAAAAGTTGTCATGGCACATCCAAACATGGAACCCACCTGGGATACCTAACTGCATATGAACCTTCTTCTTGATTCCCCTTATCCAGTGTTTCCCAAGCTCTGTCAATTTGCTTCCAAATTCTTTCATACATGTAACTCTTCTTTTCTGACTTACTGTCATTGCCTTTAGTCAAGCCCTTACCATGTTTTTCTGGATTTCTACAATATTCTCTTAACAGCCTCCAGTTTCTTCCCCATGCAGGTCATCCTCCACACACTACCAATCCTTAAAACACCACTTTGACACTGACTTAGTTTTCCCGAAACAACACTTTATATATCCCCTCTCCTTTCAAAGGCCATCAGAAATCTTCCAATTGTCAAAAAAATTAACTTCAAAATTCTTAACATGGTTTAAAATAATAAGAGCAGCTAACATTTACATGGTATTTACTAAATGCAGGACCATTCTGATTGACTTTTACATATTGAATGATTTAATCCTCAAAACAAATCTTCCAGGTTTTAGTTGTAATTATCCTCATTTTACACATGAGGAAACTAAGGCAAGGGAGGTCCCATAGTTTTACCAAGGCCACACAGCTAGTAAGTTAAAGAAATAGGATTCAAATGCTGGCAGTGTGGCTCCAGAGTCCATGCTCTTAAACCGCCCGATGACATTGCCTCCTTACAATGTCCTTCATCATCTGCCATTCTAAAGACCTGTGTGGCTTTATCACTCTCTCATCACCAACCATGTACCTACATTCTGGCCACATCAAGCTGCTTGCTAGTCCCTGAACATACCATATTCTTTCACGACTCTGTCCCTTTTTACATACTCTTGCTCAGGCTGGTCTTGAACTTCTGAGCTCAAGTGATCCTCCTGCCTCAGCCTCCCAGAGTGCTAGGATTACAGGCGTGAGCCACCATGCCCAGCCAGAATATGAATTTTTGATAAGTGATCCTGATGCTGGAGGTCCTCAGACCTCCCTTGAGAAACACTGTCTCCAGGATTGTGCTAACTTGGATTTGACTATAGACTAGTCTAACATTTCTTCTAGTATGGATATAGGTAGTTATAGATTAACACATGAGCTCTTTTGGCAGTTTTTCTAGTTTAAAATAAACTGTTAACAGAAAATATCTGCTCACTATAAGTAATATATAAGAGAAAATTATGTACTGGCTGTAGTAAAATTTAAAGAAATAAAAACACAAGAATAAACTGGTACCTTTGTCATTAAACTCAATTGTTTAATCACTGTGTATATTAAACTTGAGCTTTCCTTTCTCCTCTGAGAAAAAGTGGGAAATGCTTCTTACATTAGACTGATTTCTCCAGTCTAGATTTCAACAAATATTTATTGAACACTGATTACATGCTGATCACTCCTAGGTTCCAGAAATATAGTGGTGAATGAGACAAAAGTCCCTGCTTTTGTGGCGCTTAAATTCTAGTGAAGGGACTCAGACACTGAACCCATAGACAAATTCCTCAGATGTTTTCAGATAGTGAAGAAACTAAACAGAGTAATGGAATAGAGAATGAGCTGGGGAGCACTGAGGGGCATTTTAGCTATGGTAGTCAGAAGAGGCCTTTCTGAAGAGGTAACATTTGAGATCTGATTAAAGGAGATTTTGTAGCTGTCAGTCTCTGCCTGCCAGAGTCTTGTCCATTTGTGGAAACTGAAGCTCTTTAGCCTTTATGGCCAGCCTTACCCAGCTCCTGCCAAGACTGAAAATATATCAAGAGCTCTTTCCCACTAGTGGCTGAAGTTCGGAATTAGCCTGCTGCCTTAAGCACACGCATGATCTGGTGTGTTTGAGGAAAGCCCTAGTCTGAAGAGCTGGGCTTCATTTATTGCACACATATTTATGGAATACCATAAATACCATAAATTTATGGAATCCCGCCTGTGTCAAAAATTATTCTAGGCACTGAGGATACAACAGTGATTAAGAAAGGCCCTTACGCTTGTGGAGCTTCAAGTAGCTTCTATGGCTGGCTTGGATTCCAGCCCTACCCCACCTCCGAAAGCCTAGACCTTGCCTAGTGTCTCTCCCTAGGTTAAGAGGAGAACTGCACCACCTCATGATTTTTCAGCTGTGGGCTTAAATTCTCTTCAAACAAGATCAATCCCTGCAATTCAGAAACTTTTACCCAAATTTCTGTGATTATTACCACTATGCAAATATTCTTGTTCCTATTGTTCCTGCCCCAGACTCCAAACTGGCTCTCAAACCAGTACAAACAAGACTTGAATTGGCCCCATTCCCTTGAACCCTGTGATCTGAACTTTTGGTCATCTCCCTTCTTCAGGTTGCGCCCTTTACCCAGAGGCTCCCTTCTCCCCATTGACGCCCTGTCAAGGTCCCAGCATGCCTGTTGCTGTGGTTATAACCCTGACTCCCAGAACTCCTCATAGCTTGCTTGCTCATTGCCTGATGATCAAAGCTAAATGAAAACAAAGAAGATGGAGGGAGCAGTGTCTGCACTGACAGCCCCTCTCCAGTGAGAGATTTCTTCCAATCAGGAAGATGTTGCTCTGGCAACCACCAGACTTCTCACTTCTAACTTACTCTAATCTGTCTCTTATCAATTTTCCATTACAATTGAATGAGTTTCTTTTCTGAGACAAGTTTCTCAATCATTCTTATAACCCACTTTGTGGCACCAATTAGCCTTTTCTTAAAGGGAACAAATTCTTTCTCTTTCCGACAATTATTTCAGTGTTTATTACATGGAAGGCAGCATACTGGACCTTGGTGGTAGTTATGAAGATGGAAATACTGTATGGTTATGATGTATGAGGAAGTGCACTGGATTTGGAGTCAGAATATCTAGTATTTTAAAATCACATTTCAAATTTATAGAATCCGTACAAAATCATGACCAAAAGCTAAAACAGCACAGAGAAGCATAAAATGAAAAATAAAAATACTCATTCCCATTTCTCACATACAAGTAATATTTTTTGTGTGTTTCAGTAATTTCCAGTACATGTGTAAGCATATGTTTTTCTTGGTTTTCCCCACAAATGGGAAAAGAACATTGTACATATAATTCTATTTGACTTTATACTTACTATTTATTGAGCATTTCCTCTATCAGCGTATATCTATCAATGTTCTTTTCAATGGTTGCGTAGTATTCCATTATATGGATGTACAATCCCCTACAGCTGACCATTTATGTGTCTGAATTGTTTTTATTACAATTAATTTACAATAAATATCTTGGTACACATATTTTGGTAGAAGTAGCAGTATTTGTGTTAAATTTCTAGATGTGAAACTACTGGCTTCTGTAAGTGTGCACATTTAAAATTTTGAACACACATTGCCAAATTGCTCTTCAGAACAATTGTACCAATCTATAGTCTTGAGAGTGACTGTTTCTCAAGAAAAACTGGACTTCAATTCTATTATTTTCTAGTAGTGCAACTTTGGAAAAATTATTTTACCTTGTTGAACTTCCATACCTTCTCTGTAGAATGGAGATGATAATGCCTTCCTCACAGAATTGTGAGGATTAAAATGAAATAAGATAGTCTCAGAAGATTAACATAATTACCATATAACCCAGCAATTCTACGCCTAAGTATGTACTCAAAAGAAGTGAAGGTGTATAACCACATTAACATTTTCACATGAATATTTAAAGCAGCGTTATTCATAACAGCCAAAAGGTAGACACAACCCAAATGTCCATCAACTGATGAATTGATAAATAATATGGTATATCTATGCAATGGAGTATTATTTGGCAATGAAGTACTGATACATGCTATCATATAGATGAACTTTGAAAATACACCATGTGGAAGAAGTCAATCACAAAAGGCCACATGGGCTGAATTATATGAAATGGCCAGAATAAGCACATCTATAGAGACAGCAAGTAGGTTAATGGTTGCCTAGGGCTGAGGAAGGGAGAGTGGGGAAAAATGGGGAGTGATTGCTAATGGGTATGGGTTTTCCTTTGGGGGTGATTAGAATGCTCTAAAGTTAATTATGGTAATGGTTGCACAATACTGTTAATATACTAAAACTATTAATATTTACACTTTAAATGGATAAATTGTATGGTATATAAATTATATCTCAATAAAGCTCTTATATAAAAAATATTAAATAATACTTCTTCCAGCCAAGATAGAATAACAGGTAACAAATTTACCCTCCCACTGGAAACAACCCCCACCTAACAACTCCACTCCAGACAAAATATGTGAAACATATATTTTTGAGGTACTAGCTAGTAGGCAATGAAAAACAGTGATCCCTGAGAAATGGAAAATAAATGAGGTGAGTCGTACAATTGCCTAATTTACTGCGATGAGAAAGTTTTTAGGCTACAACACAATGAGGAGGAGCCCAGGTGGATCCCAGCACTCCCTGAGGTGAGAAGATGGAACTGAGAGTCTAGGGAGACTAAAATGGTTGGAATTCATAGGTCAGAGCACTGAACAGGAAAGAGTTGCACAAAAAGAAACCCCTGGAGATCTGTAAAGGTTACCCCTGATCAGCATATGGATGTGAGGAAACTACCTGAAGCCAGGGAAAAGGCTATCCAAAAGGATTAAAGGGAATACAGCATTCACATGGGGCCAGCAATAGTGCCCATTCCCATCAGCAAGAACGGAAAGCCTCATAATGCACAAGCCATTGGGTAGAGTACACAGGAAGTTCTTGCCTCAGTAATGGGAGATATTTAGCTCTAGACCAAGTGCTATTCAAGAGTCACATAACAAATTATAAAAACAAGACCTTTAAGGGTCAAACTTTTTTTAAAGTAACCTAACTGTATCCCAGAGCAAGCCTCAAGAATATTTATAGGAATACAAAACTATCCAGCACACAAGATGAAATTCACAATAACCTGGCATCAGATCAAAGGTTATCAGGCATGCAAACAAGAAGAAGAACACAACCCATGATGAAGAGAATAATCAATCAATTGAAACTATCCCAGAACTGATAATTAGCAGAGGACACATGAAAACATTTATTGTAATCATATTACATGTTCAAAGAATTAACTAGAGACATAGAAGATATCAGAAAGACCGTAATCGAACTTCTAGAGATGGAAAATACAATGTGTCAGATGAAAAATACACTGGATGGGATTAACATCAAATTAGACATTGCAGAAGAAAAGATTAGTAAACATGAAGGCATAGCAATAGAAACTATCCAAAATGAAACACATGGAGAAAAGAGAATTTTAAAAAAATATTAAATAAAAGAGGAATCAGTGAGCTGTGGGACAACTTCGAGCAATATAGGTTATGTGTAATTGGAGTCTCTGAAAGGGGAGGGGGCAGAAAAATATTTAAAGGAATAATATCCAAAATTTTCCAAATTTGATGAAGAATATAAACCCATAGATTCAGGAAATTCAAAGAACCTCAAGAAATACGAAGAAAACCAAGCCAAGGCACACCATAATCAAATGCCAGTGATAAAGAGAAAATATTAAAAGCAGCTAGAGGGAAAAAGTAAACACACTAAATGCAAAGGAAAATGTTAACAGCAGCCAGAGGAAAAAAAGACACATTACATTCAAAGGAAAAAGAATGAGAGCAGACTTATTGCAAAGATGCAAGCAAGGGGACAGTGGAGCAACATCTTTAAAGGACTGAAAGAAAAAAGAACTGTCAATCTAGAAATCTTTGCCCAGTTGAAATAGCTTTCAAAAATGAAGATGAAATACTTCCCAGACATACAAAAGCCAAAAGAATTCATTACGAGCTGACCTGCACTACAAGAAATAGAAAAGGAAGTTCTCCAGGAAGAAGGAAAATGATACCAAATGGAAATATGGAAAGAACCAAATAGAATGAATGGCACTGGAAATTATAACTACATGGATAAATATATGATTGTTTTATTATTATTTAAATCTATTTAAAAGATAGTTGAATGTTTAAACAAAAATAATAACAATGTATTGTGAAGTTTATAACATAATTAAAAGTAAAATGTATGACAATAACACAAAGGTCAACAGGGAAAAATGAAAATATACTATTTTAAAGTTCTTATAGTATTTGCAAGGTAGTATTATATTATTTAAGGTAGGTTGTGATTAGTTAAAAATGTATACTATAAACTCTAAAACAACTAAAATACCAAAACAAAGAGTTATAGCTAATGAGCTAGAAAAGGAAGTAAAATGGAACCACAAATAAAAAATAACCCAAAAGAAGACAGGGAAAGAGATAGGGGGAATAAAAATCAGATGGAACAAATAGAAAACAAATTAACAAGATGATAAATTTAAACCTATTATCAGTCATCACATTGTACGTAAGTGTTCTAAATACCCCAATTACAAAGCAGAAAATGTCACATTAGATAAAATACCAAGACTAAGTCAAACGTGATGACATTTTGATGTGCCAACTTGGCTAGGCTACAGTTTCCAGTTATTCAAACACCAGTCTAGGTGTTGCAGTGAAGATATTTTGCAGGTGTGACTAAAGCTCTTAATCAGTTGACTTTAAGGAAGGAATGTTATACTGGATGGATGGACCTGACTGAATCCATTGAAAGGCTATAAAAGCAAAGCTGAGATTTCCCTGGGAGAGAGAAGAAATTCCACCTGTGGACCACAGCTTTAACCCACATATCCATGGAGTTCCATCCTGCTCATGATCTTTCCTTCCTGACTGCCTGAAGACAGTAGTTTCAGCCTGTGTCCATGAGTTCTAAACTGCCTGCGATCCTCCCTTCCTGACTTCCTGCCCTATGGATTTTGGACTTGCTTAGCCAGCCCCTCACACAATCACAATTGTGTTGGGCAATTCCTTGTAAAGTCTTTTTCTCTCCTTAAACACACACCTCCCTACTGGTTTCTGCTTCTAATGATGAATAATCTCATTGTGGCTTTTACTTGCTTATATTAGTCACACCAAGACTCCCAAGTCATTCCTCCTCATCTTTGAGTTTACTCAAATATCTCTGTATATCCCTTTTATGACTCTGTTTTCCTCCTCTTCTCAGCTTCTGAAATTCTTCCACTATGCTCCATGGAATTCGTGGTCAGTCACCACCGAGTTCCTCTATGTCCACAACTGCTTCTCTGTACATTTCTCTTCATCTTTGTGCTTAACTGAAATCAAACTAACTCTCCGGCTGGGCACGGTGGCTCACACCTGCAATCCTAGCACCCTGGGAGGCTGAGGAGGGAGGATTGCTTGAGGTCAGGAGTCTGAGACCAGCCTGAGCATGAGCAAGACCCTGTCTCCACTAAAAATGGGAAAAAAATTATCCGGGCATGGTGGCGCATGCCTGTAGTCCCAGCTACTTGGGAGGCTGAGGCAGGAGGATTGCTTGAGCCCAGGAGTCTGAGGTTGCTGTGAGCTAGGCTGATGCCATTGCACTCTAGCCCAGGCTACAGAGTGAGACTCTACTCTAAGCCCTTTACTCTCCCCAAAACCCTTCTAAATTGTGCTGTTTTCTCTGTCTCACTTCTAGTATCACAGGCCTGGAGATGGGGAAGATGTCCTTCTTATTATTGCTTACAGAACATTCTCCCACCCTTCTCAGTAATAACCCCAAGAGTTGAATTTCATGTCATCAGATTATACCACCTACTATGGTTCCTCAGGGCCATCAACTGCTGATCCCAGATCACTTACCCTTACCCCTTAAAGATTTTAGTACCTGGCTCACTGTCACTCTTGCTAACACTATTCCTGTCATAATTCTTGGTTATTTTAGTATCCACATAGATTATCTTTCTCTCAGTTCCTTGACTTGCTCTCCTCTAATTATCTTGTCCTCTACCCTACTGAGCTGCTAACACACAAGGTTGTATCACTGACCTTATCATTACTAGAAACTATTATTCTTCTCTTTTCTTAATTTCAAGTATCCCACTCCAACTACTACCTCTTTCTTTCTAACTCATTTCTTATCTTTCCCCGATTCTAATGATGTATCAGTCCCACTCACTGAACCTAATACTCCCACTCTCCTTCATGTCCTCACTTCCCTCCGTACCCAGCATAAATTCTGCACTTAACCATTATATTAATTCCTTTGCACATTTTCTCAATTTCCTTGCTCCTGTCTCGCTTTTTACTCAAATGGCCAAACTTTAAGTCTGGTTAAATCCAACTTTCCACCTATGCTGCACATGCATAATTGAATTTGCCTGGGGAAAGCCACATGACCATGCTGACTGGTCTCATTTTCTGTTCATAAGAAATATTGGTCTGTAGTTTTCTTTCCATGTCGTATCCTTGCCTGGTTTTAGTATTAATATTAGGGTAACAGTGGCCTCATACAATGAGTGGAGAAGTTCTTCCTCCTCTTCTGTTTTTTAGAAGAGATTATGAACAATTGATACTATTTCTTTTTTTAAAGGTTTGGTAGAATTTTTGTGTGAAACCATCTGGGCCTGGAAGCTTTTTAACTACAGATTACATTTCCTTGAGAGATATCAAACTATTCAGGTTATCTATTTCTTTTTGAGTGAATTTTGATAATGTGCATCTGCAAAGGAATTGTTCTATTACTTCTGAGGTGCCAAATTTATGGACATAAATTTGTACTATTTCTTTATGATAATGTCTGAAGGGTCAGCAACCATTGAAATAGAAAAACAAAGAGTTATAGCCAATTATCTAAAAAATAGCCAAAAGGAAATAATAAAAAGTACTCAAATAATCCCAAAGAAAGCAGAAAAAGAGAAAAGAAGAAACAAAAATCAGATGGAACAAATAGAAAACAAATAGCAAGCTAATACATTTAAATCTAAGAATGTCTAATAAAATAAAATAAATGAAAATGACCTTGACACTCCAGTGAAAATGCAGAGATTGTCAAATTGGATAAAAAAGCAAGACCCAATTATATTTGCTGCATATAAGAAACACACTTTAAAGATGCAAATAGGTTAAAAGCAAAAGGATAGAAAAATATACCATGGTAACTCTAGTCAAAAAGAATCTGGAGTGGCTATTAACATCAGACAATGTAGATTTCAGAGCAAAGGATATCATAAGGAATAAAGAAGGCCATTTCATAATGATAAAGGGTTCAAATCATCAGGAAGAATAACATTCCTAAATGTTTATGCATCTGATAAAAGAGCTTCAAAATACATGAAGCAAAAACTGATAAAACTATAAGGAAAAATAGACAAATCCATGATTCTGACTGGAGATTTCAATACTTCTCTCTTAAAATTTGATAGAACAATTAGAAAATCAGTAAGGTTATAGAATACTTGAACACTATTGCTGTGGTCTGAATGTTTGTGTTCCTTAAAATTCATATGTTGAAACTCAATCCCAGTGTTATAGTATTAAGAGGTGGGACCTTTGGGAGGTGGTTAAGTCATGAGGATTCCACCCTCATGATTGAGATTAAGGGCCTTATAAAAGAGGTTTGAGGGAGCCCCTTTGTCCTTCTGTCATGTGAGGGCACATAGAAGGTGCCATTATGAGGAACGGGCCCTCACCATACACTGAATCTGCTGGTGCCTTGATCTTGGACTTCACAAACTCTAGAATTGTGAGCACTAAATTTATGTTGTTTATAAATTACCCAATCTAACAACTGTCAGTTAACTTGACATAATTGACATTTATAGAATACTCCACCCAACAGAATACTCATTCTTTTCAAGTATACATGAAACATTCATTAAGATATACCACATTCAAGGCAATAAAAGAAACCTTAAGAAAATTAAAATACAAGTCATACAAAGTATGTATTCTCACCACAAGAAAATTAAATTAGAAATCAGTAACAAAAGGATACCTGGAAATTCTCCAAACATATGAAGACAAAATAACACACTTCTCGAAACTCCATAGATCAAAGAGTAAATCTAAAGGATAATTTTAGATTTCTTTTAGATTTTAGATTTGCATGGAAATGCAAAGAACATATTTTTATCTGAAATGAAAATAAAAATACAACATATCAGAATTAGTGAAATGTTGCTATAGTGGAAAAGGAGGAAATTTATAGCACAAAAATACCTATATTGGAAAAGAACAAAGGATCTGAAGTCAATGACCTTAACTTTGCCTTAAGAAACTAGAAAAAGAAGAATAAATTTAACTCAAAATAAGCTAGAAAAAAAGGAAGTAAATAAATAAGTAATAAAGATCAAGGTGGAAATCAATGACATAATAAACAGGAAAACAATAGAGAAAAATCAATGAAACCAAAATCTCGGTTTTGGAAAGATCAATAAAATTGATAAGCCTCTAGCCAGACTGACCAAGAAAACAGAGAGAAGTTATGCATTACTAATGTCAGAAATGACATCACTATAGATTCTACAAAATATTAAATGGATAATGGAATAACAACTATATGCTTATAAATTTGACAATTTAGAGAAGATGGATGAATTCATTGAAGGAAACAAACTACCAAAGCTCACATAAGGAAAATTAGATAACCTGAGTAGTTCTACATCTGCTAATGAAATTGAATTGGCAGCTAAAAACCTTCCCACAAAGAAAATGCCAGGCCCCAGATGACTTCACTAGTGAATTCTACCAAAAATTTAAGGAAGAAACAATACCAATTCTATACTAAATTCTCTAGAAAATTGAAGAGGAGAGAATATTTCCAAACCTTTTACTCTGACACCAAAGGCCAGCACCACCTTGATACAAAAATGTTCTGAACAAAATTTCAGCAAACTGAATACAACAATATGTAAAAAGGATAATAATAGTGCATCATGATGAAGTAGGATTTATCCCAAGAATGCAAGGTTGGTTTAATATTTGAAATTCAGTCAATGTATTTTACTATATTAAAAAACTAAAAAGTAAAAACCATATGATCATCTTATCAAATGCAAAAATAGCACAGGACAAAATTCAACAGCCATTTCTGATATAAATTCTCAGCAAAGTAGTAATCAAAGGAAACTTCCTTGACCTGATGAAGAACATCTATAGAAAACCTACAGCTAGTATCATACTCATTGGTGAAAGATAATGAGTGAGAAAAGAAATGTCCACTTTTACCTTTCTATTCAACATTGTATTGAATGTTCTAGCCAGTGCAATGAGGCAAGACAAATGAATAAAATACATTCAGATTGGAAAGGAAGAAGTAAAATTGTCTTTATTTGAAGACATGATCATCTATATAGAAAATCTCCTTAAACCATTAAGTGTGTTTAGCACAATTGTAGGGTATAAGATCAATGTATAAAAAATTAATTGTTTCTATATACTAGCAATGAAAATTCAATAGTTGAAATTAAGAAAACAATGCCATTAACAACAGTAATAAAATACTTAGGGATAATTAATATAATAATTAATGCAAAATACTTAGAGATAAATTTGGCAAAAGATGTGAAATATCTATACAGTGAAAACTACAAAACATTGCTGGGAGAAATTGAAGAAAACCCAAATAATTGGGGAAAAATATCATGTTCATGGGTCAGAAGACTCAACATTATTAAAGTGTCAACTATCCCTAAATTGATCTGTAAATTCAAATGCAATCCCAATCAAAATCCCTTCAGTCTCCTGTAGAGATTGATAAGCTGATGATAAAATTCATATGGAAATGCAAAAGATATAGAATAGCTAAAGTAACTTTGCAGAAGAACAAAGAGGGCTAGTTAAAATGTCCATACTACCCAAAGCAATGAACACATTAAATGCAATTCATATCAAAATTTCAATGTAATTCATCACAGAAATAGAAACCACAATCCTAAAATTATATCAAACCATAAAAGACCCCAAATAGCTAAAGCAATCTTGATCAAAAAAGAACAAAGCTGAAGGCATCACACTACTAGATTTCAGAATACATTATAAAGCCACAGTAATCAAAATATCATGGTACTGGCATAAAAACAGACACATCAACCAATGGAATAGGATTGAAAATCCAGACATAAACACAGGCATCTATCATTGATTAATTTTTGACAAAGATATCAACAACACACAATGGGAAAAGAACAGCCTCTTCAATAAATGGTGTTGGATAAACTGGATATCCACATAATACAGAAGAATGAAAATGGACCCTTGTTTTACCTTTTATACAAAAATGAACTCACAATTGATTAAAGACTTAAACATAAGACCTGAAGAAACATAGGGGAAACATGAAGGAAAACATAGGGGTAAAGCTCTGTGACATTGGTTTGAGCAGAGATTTCCTGGATATGACCCCAAAAGCTCAAGCAAGGAAAGAAAAAAAATAGACAAATGGGATTGCATCAAACTAAAAAGCTTCTCCACAGTGAAAGAAACAATAGAGTGAAGAGACAACCCATGGACTGGTAGAAAGTATCTTTAAATCACACATCAGATAAGGGGCTAATGTCTAAAATATATGAGGAACTCCAACTACTCAATAACAAGAAAACAAATAAGCCTATTAAAAGTGGGCAGAGTACTTGAATAGACATGTCTTAAGATATACAAATGGCCAACAGATACATAAAAATCATCAACATCTCTAATCATCAGAGAAATGCAAATTAAAACCACACTGATATATCACCTCACCCCTCTTAGACTGATTATCAAAAATATGAAAGATATTATAATAAGTGTTGGCAAGGATACAGAGAAAGGGGAACTCTCATATACTGTTGGTGATATTATAAATTAATACATCCACTTTGGAAAACAATATGGAGGTTTCTCAAAAACCTAAAAATATAATTACCATATGATCCCATAATCCCACTACTGGGATTGAAATTAGTGTGCTGAAGCAATGTCTACACCACCACATTCATTGGAGCATTATTCATAATAGTCAAGATATGGAAGTATTCTAAGTGTCCATCAATGGATGAATGGATTGAAAAATGTGGCATATATACACAATACCATTCAACCTTAGAAAACAGGAAATTCTGTCATTTGCAACAATATGGATGGACCTATAGGACATTATGTTAAATGAAATAAGCCAGACACAGAGAGACAAATGCAGCACGATCTCACTTATACGTGAAATCTGAAAACATCAAACTCATAGAAACAGAGAGAAGAATGGTGATTGCCAGAGGCTAACCAGGGGTTAAGGAGAGATGGGGAATCGGGAGGCATTGGTCAATGGTTATAAAGTTTCAGTTAGCTAGGAAGAATAAATTCTGGTGTTCTATGGCACAGCAAGGTGACTATAGTTAATAATGCATATTTAAAATAGCTAAAAGAGAGGATTTTAAATGTTCTTAGAACAAAGAAATGATAAGTATTTAAGGTGACAGATATGTTAATTACCCTCATTTGATCATTCTGTAATGCATACATGTATTGAAACATCACATTGTACCCCATAAATATATAAAATAATTATTTGTCAATTGAAAATAAAACAAAACCTAAACAAATAACAAATTTAGATAGCTAATACTACCTGATTTCAAGACTTCCTTTAAAGCTACAGTAGTATAACCTAAGTGCACATATAGGAATAACATTTATTGGGCTCCAGGCGGATGGGAGGGGGGAGGAAAGGATGGGTATATACACAAATAATGAGTGTGATGCACACCATCTGGGAGATGGACACGCTTGAAGCTCTGACTCCAGGGGGGAGGAGGGCAAGGGCAAAATATGTAACCTAAACATTTGTACCCCTATAATATGCTGAAATAAAAAAAATCTACAGTAGTATAGAGAGTATGGTATTGGGGCAAAGATAGATACATGGATCAATGGAACAGAGTAGAAATTCAGAAATAGACTTTCACATATATGGACAACTGATTCTTGACAAAGGTGAAGAGGTAATTCAGTGGAGAAAGGATAGTGTTTTCGATAACTGATGCTAGAATAATTTGATGGATATCCATATCTGATAAAAGAAAGAACTTAAATTCATACCTTGCATCTATAAAAAAATTTAACTCAAAATGGATTTTAGACTTAAATAACTTCTAGTTAGAAGATCATAGACCTAAATACACACTTCTAGAAGAAAATATAGAATAAACCTTTGTGAACTTGGATTAGGCAAAAATGTCTTAGATATGACACCAAAAACATAATCCATAAAAATTTTGATAAATTAGACTTCATCAAAATTTAATACTTCTGTTCTTCAAAAGACACAGTGAAAAAATAGGAAGACAACCCACAGAATGAGAGAAAATATGTGCAAAGCATATATCTGCTAAGGAACAGATATCCAAAATATATAAAGAAGTGTCAAAACTTAGTAAGAAAGCAAATAACTAAATTTAAAAATGGGCAAAAGATATGGAAAGACATTTCACTAAAGATATATATGAATGACAAATAAGCACATGAAAAGATACTCAACATCATTAGCCATTAGGTAAATGTAACCAAAACTGCAATGAGATACAAACTATCAGAATAGCTAAAATTAAATTTTGACCATACCAAGGGTTGGCAAGGAGGAAATCAAACTCACATACATTGCTAATGGGAATATCAAAGGTATAACTATTTTTTGAAAACAGTTTGGCAGGTTCTTAAAAAATTAAATATACATTTGCCATGTGATCCAGCTGTCTTAGTCCATTTCTGCTGACAGATTACTTTATACTAGGTAATTTATAAAGAACAAAAAATTATTTTTTCATATTTCTGGAAGCTGGGAAGTCCGACATCAGGGCACGAGCAGGTTTGTTGTCTGGTGAGTGCTGCTCTCTGCTTTCTAGATGGTACTTTATTTGCTTCATCCTATGGAGGAGAAGACTGTGTCCTCATATGGCAGAAGGCAGAAAGGCAAAAGGAAAGAACTCCCTCCATCAAGCCCTTTTATAAGGTCATGTAATCCCATTTGCAAGAGTGAGAAACCCTCATGACTTAATCACCTCTTAAAGGCCCCGCCTCTTAATACTATCACATTGGCAACACCTAAATTTTGTAGACAGCACATTCAAACCATAGCACCAGCCACACTACTCTTAGGTTTTTACCCAAGAGGAATGAAAACATATGTGAAGACAAATACTTGTACATGAGTGTTCATAGCAGCTTTATTCTTACTGGCAAAAACTGGAAACAATTAAAATGTCCCTCTACTGGGAAATGGATAAACAAACTGTGGTATGTCTATACAATAGAATATTGCCTAGCATTAAAAAGGAATAAACTATTGATGGGTGCCACAACATGGATGAATCTCAAAAGAATTGACCTGAGTGAAAGAAATCAGATAATGTGTTCATACCATGTAATTCCATTTATGTAAAGCTCTAAGAAATGCAAGCTATAATTACAGAATGCAGATCAGTAGTTGCCTTGAGACAGGGCTGAATCGGGAGAGATTACAAAGGAGCATGAGGAAACTTTGAGTGTGATGGGTATGTTCAATATCTTAATTGTGGTGGTGTATACATATGCCAAATTTCATTAAACTGTATACTTTAAATATGTGCAATTTTATTGTATATGAATTATGTCTCAAGAAAGTTGTTAAATTAAATGATCCCAGCAAGGTTTTGTTTTGTTTTTGTAGACAAAGACAAGCTTATTTTAAAATTTATACATAAAGGTACAGGACCTAGAATAGCTAAAGCAATCTTAAAAAAGAAGAATAAAATGGGAAGAATCAGTCTACCCAGTATTAAAGCCTGCTAGATAGCCACAGTAATCAAAACACTGTCATATTGGAAGAGGCATAGACACATAGATCACTAGAATAGAATAGAAAACCTAGACGTAAACACATACAACTATGCCCAACTGATCTTTGACAAAGGTGCACTTTTCAACGAATGATGCTGGGACAATTGAATATCCATAGGCAGAAAAGTGAACCTCTATCTAAACCTCATACAACATTAAGTCAAGATATATCACAGACTTAAATGTAAAACACAGTGCTATTAAAAAGTTTTTAAAAAATAGAAGAAAATATTTGGGAGATAGGGCCATGTTGAATTCTTAGACTTTATACCAAAAGCATGATCCATGAAAGGAAAAATTGATAATTGGACTTTACCAAAGTTAACAACTTTTGCTCTGTGAAAGACCATGTTATGAGGACAGACAAGCTACACACTGGGAGAAAATATTTGCACACTACATATTTGAAAAAGGACTTATATCTAGTATTCTATGAAGAGCTATCAAAACTCAACAGTAAAAAAAAGCAATCTAATTAGAAAATAGGCAAAACACATGAAGAGACCAAGAAGATATGCAGATGGCAAATAAGCTCATGAGAGTATGTCAACATCATTAGCCATTGGGGCAATGAAAATTGCATTGTGTGTGGACACAACGAGCTATCACTACACACCTATCAAAATGACTAAAATTCAAAAGTAACACCACCAAATGCTGGTTAGTATGTAAAGAAAATGAGTCACTGACATGTTGCTGGTGGGAATATAAAATGGTGTAGCCACTCTGGAAAACAGTTTGATAGTTTGTTATAAAACTATACAAGTAACTACAATATTACCCAGCAATTATACTCCTGGACATTTATCCCAGAGAAATAAAACTTTATGTTCACATAAAAACTGGAACACAAATGTTCATAGCAGTTTTATTAATAACAGTTAAAACTGAAAACAGCCCAGATATACTAAAATAGATGAATGGTTAAACAGTGGTACCTCCATACCATAATATAGTAATAAAAAGGAAGAAACTATTGATACACACACATCTTAGTCTATTTTGTGTTGCTATAACAGAATACCACAGACCGAGTAATTTATAAACAATCGAAGTTTATTTGGCTCACAATTCTGGAGGCTGAGAAATCCAAGAGCATGGCACTGGCAGCTGGTAAGTGCCTTCATGCCACATCATCCCATGGCAGAAGGTGGAAGGGCAAGAGAATGTGAGAGAGAGAGAGCAAGAGGAGGCCAAACTCACTTTTATAACAAAGCCACCCTCACAATAACCAACTGACTCCAGATAATGACATTAATCCATACATGAAGGCAGAGGCTCTTATTAGGCCCCACCTACCAACACTGTTGCACTGGGGATTAAGTTTCCAACACATGAACTTTGGGGGACACATTTAAACCATAGCAATGCAACAACTTGGATAAATCTCTAAGGAATTATGCTGACCAAAAAGCTAACCCCACAATGCAGACTGAGTCCATTTATAAACATTCTTGAAATGACAAAACTATAAAAATGTAAAACATATTGGTGATTGCCAGAGGTTAAGGATTGGGTAGGGGAAAGGGGTGTGTGGGAAAATGCCTGGTGTGGTTTTAAAGAGGCAACATGAGAGATCCTTGCGGTGATGGAATTGTTCTATATCTTAACTGTGGGGGTGGATACAAGAGCCTACACATGTGATAAAATTGCATAGAAGTAAATACACATGCACACACTCATACATGCAACTGGGTCCAAGTAAAACTGAAACACTGAAAAAGTTTGGTGATTGTATCAATGTCAATATCCTGGTTGTGATAGTATACTATAATTTTGCAAGATGTCACCATTGAGGGGAAACTGGGTGAAGGGTAAATGAAATCTCTCTTCATTATTTTTATAACTGCATGTGAATTTACAATTATCTCAAAATTAAAAGTTTGATTTTAAAAATCCATACTTAAACACTTGCAAAAGAATTAAATAACTTATGTAAAAATATCTGGAACATTTTATGTACTTAGCAAAATTCAGGAAAAATATTTGGCATATATTTATTGAGGGCCTACTACATGTCAAGCACTGTTCCAGGATCTGGATTATATAGCAATGGACAAAATAAAAATGGTCTCCACTCTCATGGAACTTACAGACCAGTGAAGGAGACTCACAGTAAATCAGAAAGCAAACGAATAATTGAAATTAAAAATTTTGCCAAGTACCCTGAAGAAATGGAAAGGATTCTGTAATAGATAGTATCATGGATAGACCTCCTTTTGATAGAGTGATCTGGAGAGGCATCTCTAAGGAGAAGATATTGAGGCTGAGAGCTGAAGGATGAGAAGGAAGAAGCCATATTCCCTGCTATGATCTGAGTATTTATATCCTCCCCAAATTCATAGGTTGAAACCTAACCCCCAATGTGGTGTGGTGTTGAGAAGTAGGACCTTTGTGAGGTGACTAGATCATGAGGGCCCACCCTCATGAATGGGATTAGTGCCCCTTATAAAAGAGGCTCAGAGAGCTGCCTTGCCCTTTCCACTTGCCTTTGAATGCAGGAAGAAGGCCCTATGTATGAGGAATGGGCCCTCACCAGATACCAAATTTGCCAGAGCCCTGGTCTTGGACTTCCAGCTTTCAGATCTGTGAGAAATAAATTTCTGTTCTTTATGAATTACCCAGTCTAGGGTATTTTATTATAGTTGCCTGAATGGACTAAGACAGGCCCTCATGTAGAGAGATACTCTCTCATGTAGAGAGGGTGGAGGGATGGGAGAGACAGAAGGGCAGCCTAGGCAGAGAGAATAGCAGGTACAATAGCCCTGAAGCAAGAGAGAAGTTGGGTGGGGTTGAGGGGATCAGAACAGAAAGAAGACAGAGAATAACATCAGGGAGAGGAGATGAGCTCAGAGATATAGGTTGGGTCAAGATTATGTAGTACCCTGTAGACAATGGTGAGGAGTTTAAATTTTATTTTGACTGAGATGAAAATTATCCGAGGGTTTTAAGCAGGGGAGTACCATGATCTGCTTTGTATTTTAAGATCATACATACTGGTGTATGAGCAGAACAAAGAAGAAAGTGGAAAGGCCAATTAGAAGGTGGTTGCAGTTATCCCGTTAAAAGACGACGGTTTGGCCTCGGGTAAAAGGGACTTACCTGTTAGTTTTGAGGAGTGAAGAGATGGCCCATGTTATGGATATGTCAAGGTTTCATGCTAAGGTCTCAGATAAAAGAGATAGTGTTGAATGTGAGGTAGTAGCCAGTACCTCCAGGTGGTACTTCCCAGCAGGCGGCTGGAAAGCCAGGAGAACAACAGAGACTAAAGAAATAGATATGGGAGTCATTGTCATTGAGGGTATGATTGAGTACCTGGGAATAGATGACATCACCAAGGGAGCAACAGAGGCAAGAGAAAAAAACAGAGAGGATCAAGGGTAGAATCTGGCATAGCACCTATATTAATGTTTTCTGTTAAAATGAATTTTAATTATAAAAGTAATATAAGTATATTACAGGAAATTTGGAAAGCAGTAAAAAGAAAAAAAAGCCTACAAAAATCTGATCACCTAAATCGACCATTTTATCATTTTGAAGTATTTCTTCTTCCTCCCAGGCTTTTCATATACATCTTTTAACTACCGTGTATATAATATTATATCTTACTTCTTCACTTTTTCAGAATAGCCTACACTTTGAAAGTGGGAGAAGAGGCCCCAGCAAAGCCAACAGAAGAAATAGCAGAGAAGAATAATTTAAGGGAATAAGTGGCATTAGATTGTTGTTGGTGACCTTGGAAAGGAAGTAGAGAAGTGTATATAGATGATTAGTTTTTAGTTTGGTGGCAAAAGAACAAAGGACAAAATGTGGAAGTGGTTGGTAAATCCAGGGAGGGTTTTTAGAATGAGATCTGTCTGAGTATGCGTATAGACAGAAGAAGGAAGCAGAAGAGAGGGAGAAACTGAAAATGTTGACAAGGTATAATTAATGGAGCATAGTCTCTACAGAAGTAGGAGGGGTTGTGATTAAGAGCTAGGAAAGAGATAAATTTCTTTCTCTGACATAGGAGAAAAGAATAGACTGGGTTAGGGAGGAAGTTGAAGTAGCTTATGCTACTTGAAGACAACTTGCAGGTTTCAGTCAAAAAGGAGATGAAGTCAAGGTCCTTTTCTGAGAGTGAAGGAAACAGAAGTGGGTCAGGGGCTTTGGGAAGTGAATAGTGTTGGGATTGGTTAAGGCAGAAAATCAAGAAGATTGCAGAGCAGACCAATGGATGACCAGAGTTTGAATTAGGATTAAAGAGAACTTCCAATATCATCTAGTCCAATTCTTCATTTACAGATGAGGAGTTGAGGTTAAGAGAGGTGTGCCAATCACACAACTAGTAAGAGCTAGAGCTAGGATGTGAACCTAGGTTGACCTCTGTCCAGCCCAGAAAAGCAAGATTAATATCTTCCTTCTGATCTATCCCATGGGAAGGACTTTCCCATGTCTAGCTGGAGACAGAACAAGGCAAAACCCAGCAACAGCTTTATTCTAAATGCCAGCATTCTCCAAAACCTGCATGTTGGCTGCTCTCTCTCTAAAAGTCATCTTAACAAACAATCCCTTGTCAGAATATATTGAAAAGCCAAGTATAGGCTTTCAAAAAAGTGTTGGAAGTCTTTTACCTTAATCAGCTAGACAATAGTCCTCAAAAGAGTATCCTTCCTTTTCATTAGAATAAAATAGAGGTTTAGTGAAAAATTGGAAACAACCTAGGATGACCAACATTAGAGACATGGTTTAATAAATGATGATCTGGCCAGGCATGGTGGCTCACGTTTGTAATCCTAGCACTTTGGAAATCCAAGGTGAGAGATCACTTGAGGCCAGGAGTCTGAGACCAACTTGGGCAATAGCAAGACCCCATCTCTACAAAAAGAAAAACAAATTAGCCAGGAATGATGGTGTGTGCCTATAGTCCTACCTACAGAAGGAAGGCTGAGGCAAGAGGATCCCTTGAACCCAGGAGTTCAAGGTTGCTGTGACCTATGAATATGATAGCACCAGTACACTCCAGCCTGGGTGACAGACTGAGAGTCTGTCTGTAAAATATATAAATAAATAAATATCCAACAACAGCATAGAATATGCAGTCATTAAAATAGCTACAAAGACTAGAAATGAAAACACACTTATGATATAATGGTAAGAGAAAATGTAGAATTCAAAATGATAAGTCTACCATAATTGCAAATACATAAAAATAATTTATGCCCATTAAAGGTAGCATTCAGAAAGTGAAAACTGTTCGTGTGATGGAATTATAGTTGTCAAGATTTTTAAACATTCTTTATTATTGTTATATCATCTGTTCAAATAAACATTTAAATAAATAAAAAGTAACTATTTTGTCCTCCAGAAAAGAAATACTTAATTTTCACAGTTGCTGAAAGCAAATGTTTTTCTATTGGTAAATAAACTTAAATGGAGGAATGGAGGGGATCCTAGTCCATTAGAATGCTCAACTTCTTCAGTACAATAAGCAGAGGCATTCAGCAACAATGTCTTCTAGCTGTCACAGGCACATTTTCTTGGGTACCTCTCCTTTAGCAACACCCCCTTTTTCTCCTTTTTCCTCTTCCAGCATTAGAAGCAGATGGCAGGAGGTGGTAGATGTGGAAGGGCAGCCCAGGGAGAGAAGAGATTCTAATATTAGGCTCCTAGGTGTTACGCCAGCATTTGTTTCAGTTACTTATTTGCTTTAAATTTATTTTAGCAACTGTACCCCATAAAAGGAAAAAATGAACTATTTTTTTCCTGTAATCCCACCGAACACAACTGTTTTTATGTATTTGAAATCTGTATTAAAATCTTTATCTGGAAATAAATTTATATAGAGTTACAATGAAAATATCTATACAACTGTGTGTTCTATTTTTGTCCCTTAACATTATTGTGTTTAGATTTTTCTATGTTTATTGTAGTCCTCAGAATTGTAATTTTTATTACCTGCATAATATTCTATTCAATGTGTCTTAATTCACTTAACTACTCTGATCTTTTTGGACATTTGGCTATTACTGGTTCTTTGGGATTATGCATAATGGCGTTTTAAAATATATTTGTTGTAAGGCTGGTGGCAGGCCCCCCCAGCCCCTCCTCCTGGAATATGCAGATACTGCCAGCCCCTCCCATTTCTGAATAACAGACAAAAGCCACAGTGAAAAATCCCCAGGTGTTCCCGCCAAAAGTCCCCAGCCCGCCTCAGACAGTATAAAATCCCTCACCCCTTTCAAACGGGCACAACTTCTCTGACCCCTCTCTCGGGACCCGTGAACCTCTCCCGGGAGTGCTCAAATAAAGCCTTCTTGCTTACTCCTTTCCACTCTGCTCGTCTTTCTTTCTCTGGCACCAACCATCCAAAAAACCTTACATTTGTATATATAGTTTTTTCCTTCTTTTGAATGATTACCTTAATGACAAATTTCTAGAAGTAGAATTGCTGTGTGAAAGGACATGAATATTTTTTAGGACTTCTGATATATATTGTCAATTTGCCCTTCAAAAGAATTGTCCTGATTTTTCCTGCTGTTGTAGAATTATGAGGATGTCTTTCTATTCTTTCCCTTGGAGCCAAACCAACATATGTTTGATAGTTTTTGCTCCTTTAATAAGTCTAAAATGGGTTTCTTTGTTATTGTTCTTTAGTACCTGCATGATTGAATGTGTTAAACCACATTATCTAAGAACCAGAAGAAATCTTAGATCCGGGATTAGAACTAATCATCACCAACTCCTAGTCCAGTGCTTTAAAAAAAATAAAACTGTGTTGTTTCTCGTGCATGTATATGAATTGTCTGTTTCACACCTTTTCCAGCTGCCTAATGGTGTGGGTTGTTGTGTGGGAAGCGGGTAGGGGGGAGGGGGGAAAGGGAGTAACTACAAAAGGGTTACCCCCTGCTATACATTGCTCTTCCACACTACATAAGAGATGCCAGTATGCTAAGTATTGGCAAGTTAGTCAATGAAGGGCAGAGCAAAATGGGAAGCAGATGAGTACTGCTGAAGAATAGAGAAAACCATCAATGAAAAAACTCAAGCTTGCTTTTGATTTCTGGACCTCTACTGGTTTTCAGGCAAACATAAAACTCAAAGGTATACAGGCATTTAATAAAAACTCAGTTACACAGTATGCAAAGTGCTAGAAAAATTGGCAGAATTCTTCACAATCCTCCTCAATGTGTTCCTGAAGTTTCCCAGTGAGCCTGCTTGTGGGGACTGTATTTACTTGTACTTTGTTGCCAGGCAAGAATCAAGGTGTTGTATTTCAACCAGATGTCCTGAACTGGACTCTGCAAGATAGTGTAGCAAAGGGAGACATGTGTTTTCCTTTATGTAGACCTTCTTAGGCCATCACCAGCTGCTTTCAGTCTCATGGGTGGATCTCTCTACTTGTCAGATTTCCTAGCTCCTGAGGCTTTGCAAAAGCCACCCTTGGTTTCTTTAATCCATCTTGGGCATTGCTAATTCTCTTTTAAGTGTCAAATTACACTTCCAGCAGTTTTCTGAGGCCATCCCCTGGGCTGCCTCCCTAACCTGGGCCCCAAGGGTTGTGGGGCTTGCTGACCTTTAAAGCAGTCTGATTGCAACAGTTCTTTCTGGTGTCAAGGAAAATTGTGAAAGACTAAATGGGCAAAAAGATTATTGGATGTTCTGACTTGTACACTCTTCTGGGTTATCTGTGCCTTTCATTGCCTTTGACTTATTTAACAACTTCATAAGTTGCAGAAAAATGCAAAATATTTTTATCCATAGAAATGCAAAGGAATTTTGTCTGGTGCAATGCAATTGGTAATTGTCCCATGGATATTGGCCAGTTTTGCATCTATTTCAAGATTTATTCCAGCATTTCTAATTGCCTATAAGAGTCTATGTTCTTTGAATTCACCTTTGAACAGGTTGTAACATCTTACTGTTTCTCTCATTAATGAGTTAAGTAAGATTTTTGACGTGTGCTTCTTTTATATTTGCATGAGAGTCATGATTTTATCCCTAAAAAATAAACCTTTAACACTAGCTTGCCTTTCCACAGGGGCTTGCAGGCCCAAATGGGCCTCTCGTTTTGCCCTTTTGTCTGAATTAGAAGCATTTAGCTCTGTTCACCGTGATATTTCAGTTTAACTATTTTTTTAAGGAGAAGAATTCAAAAGGACAACTACATTAGCTGTAACTTCAACTAATGCTTCCTCCAGTCAGCTCTTCTCAGAATTCTGTTCTCCAGCTTCCCCAAAGGACACTTCAGGAAGAAGCAATTTACTTTGATAGCAAGGTTTTGGTCCCATCAGAGTCTGCAGAAAGAAGCTCCCTGACTTGTCCAGAGTAGGTCTGATTACCCCTTTTGGAGTTTGGAGCTTCTCATAAGTCAAGTGGTAGTTTCCCATAAAACTACAGTTTTATATAGAAACCATTCATACTAGAAACCTCATTTCTCCCTCAAATTTCAAAATTTTAGGAGTGCATTTAGGGAACAGCTTGGCAGCTGCTTCTTCAAAAATAAGTGTTACTAAAATGTAAAGGTCAGTTGCCCAGAGCCTTTTGGTGGTGGGATTCTGAAATAGTCAAGGTAAGATAAGGATTTGCACTCAGTTAGTTGAATACAGGAATGAGACTGAGTAAAATGGAGGAATACCTCAAGGCAAAATACAAACCAGAAAAATTATTAGAGATTGGTAAGGAATGGGACTAGGAATCAGAAGGTAGGCCAGTGATTTCTAATCAATTTCCTGTTTCATACTTTTGGCTCAGCAGAAATAAAATGAAAGTAATTTGTGTGTTTTAAAAATGCTTTAAGATTGTCAAGTACAAGCACTCTGGGAGGCCGAGGCGGGTGGATAGCTCAAGGTCAGGAGTTCGAAACCAGCCTGACCAAGAGCGAGACCCCGTCTCTAAAAAAAAAAAAAAAAAAAAAGATTGTCAAGTACAGATATATAAGCTAGTAGCTTGTGGGGGAGAGGGGGAGTGATTGATTCTATTCCAGCTCATTCATTAACTTAATGGGCATGATTCTTGGCCTTTCTGGGCTTCAGTTTTGTGGGGGTGAGGGGAAACTTCCCGGGCACCCCTGAAAGTTTTCTGAAAGATCAACTCACAATAAAGCAGATTAATAAAAGAGAGAGGTTTATTTACCATGGGGGAGAATCACAAAGTGATTACCAAATATCCCAGTGGGGTCTAGAAATTTATATGCCCTCATTTTAGAAGGGAAGGTAAGATAAGGAATAGAGGTAATTCTCTTTAGGGGCAATAAATAAATGGTTGCTAGGGAGGATGAATAGATACTTGGGAGGAAGAATGGATGGGGGGGAACAGATTGACTTGTAAGTGATTCTCTTTGCAAATTAAATTAACCTGAGAGACAGATATTATATTTAAAATGATTTAGACCAGGTCTGGTTGCATTACTATCTTCTTTCTTATAATGTATTGCGGTAACAAGGAGGGGAAGAGAAGATTGTTCTTTTTGATGGGTTCATCTGGTTTTGTGCAGATAGAGGGAAAGCACCTTCCAAAGCCTGTTGATCTTTAAGGGTCTTTAATTCAAAATAGCCATTATACCAAGAAGTCATATTTGGGGTGAAATTTCCTGAGCTCCTTCAGTTTCTTCTTAGGGAAAATGGTTGGGTTGGACTAGGTGGTGTCCAAAGGGCCTTCAGTTCTGACCTCTTGAGTCGGCTATACAAACTGAGAAAAAAAAATGAGTGTGAATTTTGGAACTCTGAGATTTAAACAAAGCGGAACTCTGCTAAACTTAAGGTGTCACACCTAGTACTGCAAGGGCCCAAGATCTAGTGGGTAGTAGTGGCTTAGGTCATGTAACTTCTTTTTTTTTTTTTTAACAACAAAAACCTTTTATTTGACACCGCTGTTTCTATGTTCACACCTTCCACTTTCTTCTGGGCTCTGCTCATTTCTTTGCGCGACCTACGTCCAACATCTTCAGCTGCCTGTCTTCCCTCCACCTCCCACTGCTGTGCCGACGCTCACCCTGGCCCCCGTCACATGCCATTGCTTCACCCAGGGGGCTGAGTCCCAGCTTCCACATCCATCCTTGACACTGGCACAAGGTTTGTAGGTCATGTAACTTCTATGGGCTGCCAGTCTCTTCCCTGTCAGCAGCCAGTCTCCTTTCCCAAACAATTTGGCATATTCCTTAGGGCAGCTTCTTTCTCGCAGGCGTCGCTTGGTGTCTTAACTCCTCCTTCTGTGGATCCTGCTTTCTGTTTCTAGGTAAAGCTTAACCTCCTGTTTCCTCACAAAGGAGTCAGTTTATGGAAGCTTATTCTTCAGTGGCCATTGCTGTAAAACACATTTCAGTCAAGCAAAGCCTGTATTCTCAGTGTTAATTGAAGATAGATTCCCACAGGAAAGACAAAATCCCTAAATTGACTGAGCTGAACTTGTATGAAAAGAAGAGTTAAGATGGTCGGGACTGCTATAGGTCTATGGCATGCTGGATTTGGCTTCGGGTATTGATTTATTAGTTCACACAAGTTCTATAAGCTGTGAGTACCTATAGCCAGTGCTCAAAAAACTCTTTGAAAAGAGGATGGATGGATGAATGAATGAAATAACAAATGAACAAATGAAAGAATCAATACAAGGCCCTCTGGGAAGTTTTTATGGAAACTATTCTTTTCTGGTAGCACTTTGCAGACCCCCTCTGCCACCAGGCACACCCCCATTTCTCCTTGGCTTTACATTATGTGATCTCCTAGGTCTCTATTTGTTACTGCTGGAATGTTCTTAGTTTTGTGACTTTTGAGATCTAATGTGGCTTGGCTGCAGTATAATACCTTTCCATTAGACTGTAAGATTATATTGGGAAGAAGAAAGAGTACCATCATCTAACATCTAATAGATTCCAGCTTAAGAATTACAGAAAACTCCTGATTCCATGGGTTTCTGAGTATGCAAAATAAGTTGTTCATCATGGCATAATGGAAAGAATGTGGGCTTTCCAATCAGGACAGATCTGGATTTGAATCCTAGCACTACCATTTACTAGCTGAGTGACGTCAGGCACATTACTTCACTTTTCTCTGAGCCTGTCTTTTTTTTAACACATAGGAAAATGAACAATTTACCTTGTAAGGTTGTTCCTTAAGGTCAAATGATGAGATAAACATATGTAACTTTGCCTAATGTAGTGTCTGGGACATGGTAGGTACTCAATACAAAATAGCTATTATCTTAATATCTCACACTTGTGTAACATTTTATAAATCTTCCCATACCTTCTCTTACTCATCTTAATTCTATCATTAAATTTTTTAGAAATATATATATATATATTTTTCCAGACACTGATGCCCTAAGACTTAAGTTTAACTTGGAGCTTATCTTCAGGAACTGACTGTTCACCTTGGACCTAAGCTTCCATGATTTCCATGCTTTCAGGAGCCAGACTGTTACCCTGCAGAGTTAGTCCTTTCCTTAGTTTTTACTCAGCCAAGTAAGTGTTAAGCAGATAAGAAAGATGCTTAAATTACAACAATAGGCTGTTTACTTAGCATTTCTTAGCTGGTGCTGCTAGTTTTCTGAGTTGTTTAAAAGAAAGTCTTTGAATTGAGGTAATTGTATTTTTTGTTCAATGTTTGGAGACCCTTAAACTGTTGGGATATGGTACTTCCCAATTCCTAGAATTGTGCCTATGAGTCTGGCCCAGTTCAGAGGTGTAGTGGGTGGAGGGACAAGGCAGTTTAAATGTACTTGTTAGGGTGAAAAAAGGGTAGTGGGTGTTCATGGCACGAGTGGAGAAAGATTTCTCACACAGAGACTAAGATATATCAAAGTTTATCTTATCCTTTAGAAGGTCAGAGAATGTGAGAGAGAAAGGGAGTGGGAGAAGAAAGCAGAGAGACAGCGTGGCATCCCAAAGAAAGAGAAGGGAGATACCAGCAGTGAGGCCCAGTGGCTTGCTGCTTTTATGGGGACAAAGAGAAAAACAGTAATTGTTATGGAGTAATTAGCAGGCAGTCACATGGTGAGACATCAAGTTGTTCCTCTTTCTTGTTTCTTTTGTTCCTGGAGACTTGGTTATTTCTGAAATGCAGTCAGGCCTATCACAGGGGATGTGATTTTGCCCCTGAGTTATGGTTTGGGGCAGGAAATGAAGGCCTGGAGTTTACCCCCCTCCCTGCTCTCTGTCCCAGACCTTCTCAGGAACACCTTGAGGCTAAAGAAACAAATTCTAAAGGCTGTGAGCTGGTGAATATAATGAGAAAGATTTACATTTCCTTTCTGGGCTCTTTTCAGGTGTTTGTGAAAACAGAGTCCCAGCAGGTTGCCTGCTAGCTTGGGAGAGAAACAGCAAAGAGTAGGGAGAGCTCAAGATTGGTCTTTAGCTATTATTAGAAAATTATGGGATTAGATATTTTCCTGTTATTTCATCAAGGCTGTCCTTACAGCACTTTGCTGTTATGCTGTATTTGTGAAAAACAGAGTCCTTATTTTTTTTTTAAAGGTGCTCTAATTGTACATTGCATTAATTCTTCGTTTTGTCCACTGGTATATCCCTAGCACTTACAGTGGCGCCTGACACATAGATACTCTATGAATGCCTGTTGAATGGTTATGATATATAAATACCCAAAGCCAACAGTATTCCCTCAATAAAATATAGTTGGTGTAAGGTGGAGTCACTTTAGGAAAGTTATTATAACTCTAGATTTTTCCAAGCCCTGTCAGAGGTTGCTTATCACAAAACCAAGATCAGATCCTGGAGAGTGCTTGACTCTCCAGCTTCAGATTCTTAGGATTTTTCCCCTAATTCTCATGACCAAAAAATGCAGATTGTGAGCACAATAAATAGGTTCTTTGGCCAGATCAACTAGGCAACACAAGTGTGATGGATAAATATAACAGTTTTAGTAAGAAAAAGAGCCCTAGGCTAAGAGTCAGGTACACTGACTGTATGACCTTAGGTAAGTCATTCTACCTCTCTGAGCTTCAGTTTCCTCTCCAGTTAAATGAGGTCAAATGGCCACTCTACCTACCACATATAGTTGTTTGGAGGATGTGAGAACCTGTAAAAGCCCTGTCAATTATTCTCTGAAAACCCTGCTCTGCCAAAACTGAATCTGCACTCTCATTGTGGTCCTGATGTAACATATAGCATGGCTCTGTGGAATACATAGTGCAGTGTGTGTTTCCAGGCTATTTGGTGGCACAAACGGTGGGGCTGACACACATTGTAGGGGACACAGATGCAAATGATATTCTGCCAACAACAGGGTTTTCTATTTTTGAATGAAAAATTCCTCTCATGAAGTGAGAGCCTCCCCATATGCTCAGCCACCCATAAGTAGCCAAAGACTTTATTGCAAAAATGAATATTCCATGTTAATGTTGTGCCATCTTGCTCCCTTGCAGCAAGAAGAATTTCTATCTCCTTATTATTGCTTCATGGATTTCTGCAAACATTTCTATGCCAGTCATGGCTATAGTCATTTCCTATAAGTAAGAGGTCTGCTGTTCTTCCCCGTTCTTCAGTGTGTGTTTAAAATTTTTTTTCCTAAATACTCCTGGCAGTCTTGCTTATATAAATGTGCTCAGCATTTTATTTTACTTTGCTTTCCACCCAGAGCAGCTCAGCTGTCTTCTCTCCATCAGACCCAGACTGCTTCTGCCTTCAAAACCCTGATTAAAATTCATCTCTGCAGAGTCTTTAATCCATTAACAATGATTTGCTAAGCAATGGCTTGAGGTAAGCTCTGTGGAGGCTAAGACAGGGTCCCATCCTTCAAGGAGCATTGGCTATAAGCTGGGGAAATGAGACCCTCATACAGAATGGGGGAAGAATTAGCAATCGCAAGTGGCATGCCCTGAGTGCCAGATGCATTGTGTAGACAAGGTGTCCTGGTGGAGAATGCTGTGCCAGATGTGTTGTATAGGCCAGGTGTTCTGGTGGAGAGACAGGGTCAGGAGGGGGAACTTTAGCTGGGCCTTGAAGAATGTGCCAATTTCAAATAAACAAAGGGAAAGGGAAAGGAAATTCGAAAGGGGAAGGGATATAATGTCAGCAAAAGACAAAGAAGCAGAAATGTAGACATTTGTTCCTGGACAATGAGAGCCACAGTTATGCAGAGGCATAGGTTTGTAGAGACCTAGCAATAGTAAGGCTGGAAAGGTAGTTTGGGGCTATATTGAAGGCTCCTGGATGTCAGGCTAAGGAGTTAGGCTGCTGTTCTGTAGTCAGTGCGATTACTGACTACAGAGAAGGTCCTTCTCCTGATTACTGCAAGAGAAGGACCTGATAGGACCCAGATTTAAGCACATTCATTTAATCATAGTGTGCACAGTCCCATTGAGTTGGAACAAAAGGGTGGTAGCAGCACCAGCCAGGAAAAAGGGAGAAAAACTCTGACTTCCAGCTGGTTTATCATTCTGCCACTGTAGCAATCTCATAATCTCTGCATGCGTGTCTAGCTCCATGAAGCTGAATTTTGGATCTATTTGTTAGTATTAATATCTGGGAGGTAAGGTTGAAAACAGAGCATGGAATCTTTGAATGAGTCAGACCTGGATTCAAATTCAGACTCTATCACTTAATTGCTATGTGAATTTGGGCCAATCATTTAACCTCTCTGAGCCTCGGTTTTCTTATCAGTGAAACATGGAGAATACTAAATTCACACAGAAGTTAATGAAAAAGCCTGGCACATAGGAGATAAATGTTTAACCAGTGTTCCTTTCCTTCCTTCCTTCCTCTTCTAGTTAGCCATGTGATCCTGAGCATCTCTTTCTCTGGGGGAATTGCCTCATGTAAAATGAGAGGGCTGTCCCTTCTTGATTTACTATGCTGGAAGAAAAGTCCTTATTTATCTAGTAACACATGTGACCAGTTCTCTTTTCTCTGTGCTCTTACTCTACTAGGGGTAGAATTCATTCATCTCATCAACAAACATTTATTGAAAGCCTATTATGTGCCAGGCACTTTTCTTGGTCCTGTAGATGAAGCAGTGAACAAAACCAGATAAAAATCTCTGCCCTCGTGAAACTGATATTCTAGTTGTGGCTGTAGGGGAGTTACACAATAAACAAATAAATATATAATATATTAGGTCGTGATAGGAGCTAAGAAGAAAACTACAGCAAGGTAAAGGGACAGAGAGTGATGCGAACTTGGCCAAGGAAGGTTCTCTGATAAGGTGACATCTAAGAACAGACCTGCAGGAAGTAAGAGAGAAGCCATGTGGCTAACTGAGAGAATAGCATTCTAGGCAGGAGGAAATACAGGTAAAAAGACCCTTAAGTGGGTGCAGGCTTTGCAGATTCAAGGGACAACCAAGAACCCAACATAGCTGGAGCAGAATGAGCAAGGAGAATACCAGTAGGAGAGGAGCCCAGGGAGGTAACCAGCAATCAGATCATGCAGGGCCTTGTAGGCCAAGATAAAGACTGCAAGAAAAATGGAGAGCCATTGGAAGATTTGGAACAGAGTGATAGGCTCTGACTTAACATTTTGACAGAATGCCTCTGACTATAGGGTAGGAAACAGACTGTAGGATGGCAAGGACAAAAGCATGGAGACCTGGTAGAAGGCTCTAATAATCCAGTAGTAATGCCACTGAGAGAGTGTGGGGCTTGGACAAGAATGGTGACAGGAAGGTAGTGAGAAGTGGTCAGTTTCTGGGTACATTTTAAAGGCAGAACTGACAGCATTTGCTAACAGATTGAATGTGGAGTGCTCAAGAAATCTCTTTCAAGAGTGATCTCAAAGTTTTGGCCTGAGCCAAGGGAGGATGGAGCTTCCATTTGCTGAGATGCAGAAGACTAAGGGATAAGCAAATTTTGGGGGAGAAGAGCTTTGGTTTTGGTCACATTAAGTTTGAGATTAGATATTCAAGTGAAAATGGAGTGGAGGAAGTTGAATATAGGAGTCAATGAGTCAGGGTAGGTTGGTGAGAACATATAGGTCCTATGTCAAACTTTAAGAATGAAAAAAAGGAAGAAGACATTTGGTGAAGGTAAAGTATGTAGATGCTTTTCTACATTTCGGCCATGTTCTTGAGTACTGCGGTATGTTTTTTTTTACTTTATTTTTTCTTATTTTACTTTTTTTTTCCTTTTTTTCTACAGCAAACATTGGTGAGAAACTGCGGTACGTTTTACTTCTTACCCTCTCCCCCTTTTTTGAGCCAGGGTATCTCTCTGTTGCCCAGGCTGGAGTATAGTTGCCTCATCATAGCTCACTGCAACCTTAAACTCCTGGGCTCAAGTGATCCTCCTACCTCAGCCTCCTGAGTAGCTGAGACTACAGGTGCAAGCTACCACACCCAACTAACTTTTCTATTTTTTGTAGAGATGGGATCTCACTCCTGCTCCGGCTGGTCTTGAATTGACCTTGAGCAATCCTCCTGCCCTGGCCTCCCAAAGTGCTAGGATTACAGGTGTGAGCCACTGTGCCCAGCCTCTCATCCCTTTTTTGATAGAAATCTCCTACATAGCAGGGACTAACATTTACTGTGCATTTATTATGTGCCAGACACTGACATATAACATCTGAAGGAGTTCAGGAAATGCCACCCCAAAATATGCCACTTTGGACTTCAAACTGAGGGCATTTAGAAAACAGCAGATGCGTGTGGCTGGGAGGCATGCAGGGGGGCATTCTCTGAACTTTCCTTATCTGCCTAAAGACAGATCCTCCAAAAGGAACTCACTTGTCATGAATCCCCTTCCTGAGAATCTCATCAACCAGGGAAGATTAAATTTGTATTACAGGAGAGGAGACTAGAGGTTGACACCATGCCCAGAAAAACTTTGTCGCAGACTGTCACCTATTCTTCTGGAGTCTCATTCATCTTCCCCCAAAATCATTTACTCGCCCCTTAGTTGCCTACATACCCCCTCCCCTCTCCTCTATGAAGAGGGTATATAAGCTTCTAGATCTCATTGGGTTTTTGGGTATTCACTTTTCTTTCATGTGATTTCCCCATGCATGTAATAAATTTGTATATATACCTGCTATATTTTGGATATGGTTTGTTTGTCCCCACCAAATCTCATGCTGAAATTTGATTCTCAGTGTTGGAAGTGGGGCCTAATGGGAGGTGTTTGGGCCATGGGGGCAGATCCTTCATGAATAGATTAATGCCCTCACTGAGGGTGAGTGAGTTCTCACTCTGTTAGTTCCTGCCAGAGCTGGTTGTTAAAAAGAGCCTGGTAGGCCCGGGCATGGTGGCTCATGCCTATAATCTTAGCACTCTGGGAGGCTGAGGCGGGTGGATCGCTCAAGGTCAGGAGTT
>VBSM01000937.1:1437354-1465244 GCA_008086735.1 Cheirogaleus medius | reverse complement strand
AACATAGATTCATACTTTTTGATGTTGATTTATACTGTTCATGATGTCTCTTGAATCACTCTCTCAAGGTCCCTCTCAACCAAGAAAATCTGTGATTCTTCCTCAGCTCCTTATTACCTCATTCCTGCAGTGGTTATACAGCTGAGAGTTGCTTTGTTCTCTATTTCATATGTATACCTCAGCTAGATTATTTTTCTTCAAGTTCCATTTTGTCATGTCATCCCGTCCTCAGAAATCTCTGATGTCTCCCCGATGCCTGTAGAATAAAGTTCAAACTTCTTAAACTGACATTCCAAGCCCCTCTGCAATTAGGCTTGAACTACTCTGCCACTCTTCTTGTTATTCTATGTCTGAATCTCATTTCATCCAGAGTGGTACGCTGATAGGCCTCTTGCATTCTGGCCTTTGTTCACCTATTCCCCAAAGTACAACGTTCTTCCCTCCAGTCTGCCTCTTGGAGCCCTCCAGGTCTGTCATAGCTCAACTTAAACCTTACCTCTTGGATGAATTCTTCCTTGCTTATCCATCCATCTTAGCACTTCTCTAAATTTTTTATTCAGTGCTGTGTTGTGTTGTAGGTTATCTTGTTTCCTTAACTAGATGGGAAGGTTTTTAAAGGCAGAGACTGAGTCTTACAGTTCTTTGTAGCTCCTGTACCTACAACACTAATCTGTGCTGTTTTGAGTTAAATACCAAAGTAAATCTTAAGCTATTGAAACATTTCCCAAATACTGGACTCTAAAACGTAGTTGTATACATTGGTTGTGGTATATATTATGCTACCTTAAGGATGTGGTGATTATTAATGGGGTCTGTCACTAGGACTTCTTTCCTTTTAGAGCTCTGCTTAAGGTCAAGCATCCTCATAGGAAGTATGTTGAACTCTAGAGCCTCCTCCTTCAGTTCCTTTCCCTTCTTCAAATCTTTAAAAGCCTTCTGCATAGCAGGTGTTCATATTCTACTTTGACCTGCTATATATACTTCTTGATTTTCTCTTTGCCTTTACAATGATTTTGCAATTCATTTCTCCCTGCACACCGAAGGTACCTCAATTTCTTGGCCTTCAGATTCTAACTGATTTGCCAGGTCATGAGAGGCTCTATACCCACATTTCTTTTCAAGCTGAAAGCTCCCCCTCCACCCGCTTCATATATCAGCGTTCCCTAAACTTCTTGTTCATATATTTAACAATATCTCATTTAAATTGTATAAATATGGGTAAGTCCTTAAAGTAGGGACTCTTTATGTCTTGTATAACACAAAATATGCCAATGTTCCAAATAATATATGCCTAGAGAAAAGCCAGGGTTGTGGTTATGTTCGTGTTTGTGTGTACACACACGTGTGTCTGTATGAAAGAGTGAGGGAAGTGGAGGGGGAGAGAACAGAGGATTGATCTGTGTTTGTGTGTGTTTGCATTTAAGTATTAAACACTAGAATTCTTTCCACTGGGAGATGTAGTGTTATATATCACAGCTGTATAGGTAATATAATTTTGTCTTTTGACATCATCCCAGTTAGAGCAATTTCAGCATTTTTCTCATCTCTAGCAGGACTCATGAAGCACCTGTTTTGTGACCTGGGGCTGATGACTTTATAAAGGTATATTTACCAACCATGGGCAATGTGTATGGAGATGGAAATTTCTGTCACCAAATTATTAAATTTAACAAATAATCACTCTGTTCCTACTATAAGCCAAGCATTTCTAGGAGAAATGTGGTTCATAGTTAAAAGCATAAGATCAAGTAGTGCTACTATTTCATAAACTACCTTCTCACATTTCCAGTTAACCAATTTTTTTCTCAGCCCCTGCCATTACCTACTCATTCACAAAGCCTGGCTTCTACCCACTAAGCTGGAGTACCTCATGCTTATTTTGGTCTACTTTGGAGATTGCATTGTCCTGGAGATTGTGGAAATATTACTAGAATAAGTTCTAGCTCATCACTTAACAAATTCGTACATTTTTGTAAAATGAAAAAGATAATACCTTCCCTGACTCCTTCATTGTGTTTTTCTGAGGATCAGATACAAATATATGTGACAAATATAAAGCTGTATGATTATTTCTTAGAGGATTTATAGATAAATCTATCTCTTTGTCTCCTTAATTGTGTAAAAGTTTTATTCTAATTGTTACCTTATATTTTGCATATAGTTGCTCTGTTGGTTGACATAAATTCACAGGGATCGATGATGGTATTTCAGTTCTCCAAATTACATGTCTTTATGTTATACTTCCTTCTTGTATTTAGAAATGTTTTCTTTCAGTCTGGCCATCTGACAGTTTCTTTCCATATATATGTAGTAGAAGGAAAACTAGACTGGAAATTGAGCTATAGTGGTACTGGTCCCAGGTCTGAGTTTAGTTATTCTCCCCTAGTTAACTTGTGTTATATTGGATAGGTCACTTCACCTTTCTGAGTCTCAGTTTACTCATCTGTAAAATGTTGGAGATTGATGCTGGAGACCTATAAGTTCTCTTTTAACATGAGCAAGTTAAAAACTTCATTGCTTTATTTTTTCCGATTTTTTCCCGGTCTCCCCCACCCCTTGGCAATCACTGGCCTAATAAATATGGTACAAATGCCAAATATGAGATCCATATCAGTGTTGATTTGCTAGTATTATGTATTGCTTCCAACAGGACCTTACTATACATTCCTACTTTCATTGTCACTTGTGTCATTCCCCCTGTTAAAATTCTCTTTTTGATGGTAGAATACCCTCATCTTTAAGGACAAGTTTAAATGTTATACTTTCCTGTGAAGCCTTTCCTGATCACTTAGCCCTTAGTGATTTTTTACATTTCATCTGAACCAACTCTGAATTTATGACATGCCAGACACTGTACCTGGCATCACAGGAGACAGATAAAATAAGTACTTGACATTAGAGACAGGCTGAAATCAAGAATGAACATTCTGAGCAGAGGCAGTAGCATGATCTAAGACTTGTATCCAGTAAAGAGGAGGGTGTGTTTGGGTAAAAGCTTAGAGCCCATGGACCTTATTTGGTCTATAACTATATATCATCTTATGACAGTTCTTGTGACAGTATGCTACCTTATAATATGAAATTATGGTTCATTTGTCATTTATTGGCTACCTAGCTTCCATTTCCTTTTCCTTCAGTTTCCTTTTAGAGTAGTCCCTTTCCACTATTGAATAGAATCTTGGTGGCATGGAAAATCTAGGGGCCTGTATCCACAAGAGAAGCCAAAGGGATCAGGCCCTTCTTCTTACTACCCCAATAAAACTAAAGAGCAATAGCCATGTGATGTAAGGTCAACCAACTTATTTTCCCTTGAGGATTGGCTTGATGTTTTATCTTAGCAGTCCACATCTTTTGCCCCATCACTTCAGTGGGGCAAACTGCAATTACCCTCAAGTCTCTTCACTCCTTGTCTCCAGGTCCCCCTGCTTTAACGAAACCCCAGCCCAGGATCAGCCTACCATTTAGCTTTACCAATTCTACCTGAAAGACTGTTGAGTAGGGCTGCAGAGAATCACAGATTAGAGCCACTGCAAATTCAGGCTTCAGTCTCTGGTGAATGCTTTGTTACTACCTAGAAATCTCTCTGTGGGACCTAGTTATTTCAATCTTCTGATCTCAGCAGCAATTCCATACTTTCACTTTGGTCCTCAGATCTCCTGCTCTAAGACATATTCACTTCACTTTCAGCTGTTAAACTTGATTCTTACTTCATTGAAAAAAAAATCAGGCTGGGTGCAGTGGCTCACGCCTGTAATCCTAGCACTCTGGGAGGCTGAGGCGGGAGGATCGCTCAAGGTCAGGAGTTCGAAACCAGCCTGAGCAAGAGTGAGACCCCGTCTCTACTAAAAATAGAAAGAAATTAATTGGCTAACTGAAAAATATATATAGAAAAAATTATCTGGGCATGGTGGCGTGTGCCTGTAGTGCCAACTACTAGGGAGGCTGAGGCAGAAGGATTGCTTGAGCCCAGGGGTTTGAGGTTGCTGTGAGCTAGGCTGATGCCACGGCACTCTAGCCCAGGCAACAGAGTGAGACACTGTCTCAAAAAAAAAAAAAATATCAAAACTGTCTGTGAGATCACCTGCAAATCCATTCCCCTCACTCATGATAATACCTACAGATTGAACTCCATTTATACCCACTCTTGTGCTCCTGTCTCCATGAAGGAAATGTGTTCCTTTCATTCAAGATCAGTCCTTTAATCTGAACTTTGGATCATCTGCCCTCTCACTTTTTCATGATATTTTCCCTTAGTCATTTTCTTCTTCTCCTGTATCTTTGATCCCTCTCAAATGTCTTTTTCTTCTTAGCATATAGTCATGCTCCCCTCTCATCCTGGTGGGAGTGGAGGGAACTTTCTTTGACCCAACATCTCCCTAAAACCACCCTATTTTCCATTTCTTTTAACAGTGAAGCTTCTGAAAAGAATAGAATAAACTTGTTGTCTTTACATTTTAACTACTCATTGATTCCTCATCTTACAATGGTTCAGTTTCACTGTCTTCCTCACTACTGAATGTGTACTTGCTAAGGTCACCAGTGACCTCTATGTTATAAAATTGAATGGGACTCGTTCCGATCTTATTTTACTTCTCTGTAGTGTTTGATATTGTTCAACTCTTTATTCTTTTTTTCATTTTTAGAAAATTTTGATAATGAACAGAGCAAGCCACTTGATGTAATGAATTTACTGGTGATAGTTATTTTAATTATTAACATTTCTCAGTAAATATTTATTGAATGTAAAGTTTAAATTATATTTTGTCTTAAAATTTTGTAATTGAGATGTAATTCACATACCATAAAATTCATCCTTTGAAAGTGTACAATTCATTGGTTTTTAGTATATTCAGAGTTGTGCAACTATGCCTACTGTCTGATTTAAGAACATTCTCATTACCCCCAAAAGAAACCCTATACCCATTAGCAGTTATGCCCCAATTCCTCATTTCCTGAAGTCCCTATCAACCACTAATGTACTTCTGTCTTTACGAATTTACCTGTTCTGGACATTTCATATAAATGGAGTCATATAATATGTGGCCTTTTGTGTCTGGACTCTTTCACTTAGTATAACGTTTTCAACGTTCATCCATGTTGTAGCTTGTATCAGTGCTTTATTTCTTTTTATGGCTGAGTAAAATTCCATTATATAGATATACCACATTTTGTTTATTCATCTATTGTTGTACAGTTGGGTTGTTTCCACGTTTGAGCTATTGTGAATAATGCTGCTATGAACATGGGGTATACAAGTTTTTGTTTGAATACCTGTTTTCAATTCATTTGGGGTATATACATAGTACTGGAATTGCTAGGTCATATAGTAACTCTGTCTAACTTATTGCCAAACTGTTTTCTCCAGTTGTTGAACCATTTTACATTCTCATGAGCAGTGTATAAAGGTTCTAATTTCTTCACATCCTTGCTAATACTTGTTATTATTTGTCTTTTTTATTATAGCCATCTTACTGGGTATAAAGTGGTATCTAATCGTTTTTGATTTGCATTTCCCTAAAGAGTAATGTTATTGAGAATTGTTTCATGTGCTTATTGGCCATTTGTTTGTCTTTTTTGGAGAAATGTCTATTCAAATTCTTTGCCCATTTCTAAATTGTATCATGTGCCTTTTTAGTTTTGAATTGCAAGAGTTCTTAACATATTCTACATACTAAACCTTTATTAGAGATATGATTTGCAAATATTTCTCCCCATTCTGTGTATTACAGTCCTTTATTCTTTGAACCTTCTTCTCCTTTGGTTTATGTGGCAGTGGACTTTCTTAGTTTTTCCTACTTCTCTGGCTATTCCCTTTCAGGTTCTTTTAGAAGGTGAAGACCTTCTTATCTCTTAAATGTTGTTATAGACACGTGTCGCATAATGACATTTCTTTCAGTGACAGACTGCATTTATGATGGTGGTCCCATAAGATTATAATGGAGCTTAATATTTCCTATCACCTAGTAATGTTGTAGCATTACCTTTCCCATGTTTAGATATGTTTAATACACAAATACTTACCATTATGTTACAATTGTTTATAATTGCTTACAATTGTTCAGTACAGTAACATGCTGAACAGGTTTGTAGCCTAGGAGCAATAGGCTATACCATATGGCCTAAGTGTGTAGTAGGCTATACCATCTATGTTGGTGTAAGTACACTCTATTATGTTTGCATAATGATGAAATTGCCTAACGACACATTTCTCAGAACATATCTTCATTGTTAAGTGACACATGATAACATTTCCTAGGTTCGCACCCTTGGCTTTTTTCTCTTGCTATTCTATGCATTCTCCCAGAATGACCTCTTTTAAACTCATGGCTTTAACTGTTATCTATGTGGGAATGATTTTGAAGTCAAAATCTATGGTCCAGACCTCTTTCCTGTGCTCTATACCCACTGGGCTCCCGTACAATTTCTATTGGAAATCTTTTGGGTGTTCCATAGGCAGCTTAAAATCAATTTATCCTAAATCGCATTTATCTCCTTCCCACCTCAAACCCGCTCCTCCTCCCTGTTCATCTCAGTGAAGTAGTACTACTATTCATTTACTTCTCCAAGCCAGAAAAGTGGGAGTTGTTCTAGATAACTCCTTGTCACTTCTTCCCCACCTACATTCTAACACCAAATCTTATAGATTCTACCTCTTTAATGTTTCTTCAATCTGTCCTCTCATTTTGATACCTACTGTTTCAAATGCTGCCATCACCCCAGCTTAGTTTTAAATTTTACTTTTTTTTCACTTCAAGAGTCACCTACTCCAAAAAATTTTCCTTGACTACTCTTTGCCAAGTCTGAAATAGATGCTCTTTGGTGTTCCTATAGGATTCTGTGCTTACTCCTGTCACCACACTTAACAATAATATACTGTACTCTTTGAATGTTATTTAACTTGTCTGCCTTCTCTATGAAACTGAAATCCTTCTCCACTAAACCTTATCTAATATGACTTTATGTCCTCAATGCCTAGAACAATGTCATACACACAGTAGGTACTCAAACTTGTTTGTGTGGCCTTTTTTTGGTGCTTAAACTTCTAAAGGAAAGAATGAGAATGTAATAGTATATTATGTTCAAGGAAACTGTTCCTTCTTGCTGCTGTAGCTTTTTGTTATCATAGCTGTCCATTTATTGAGAGGATTATGTTCTTGATGAGACCTGAACTTGTGTGAAGTAAACAAAAGAAGATTAATTATGCACTGTCAGACATGCCACCACACTTTCTCCATCATGCTCCAGTGGGGTGTTGCAAGGTTGTGGCATTGTCACAAGTGGAACAAGGATTAAAGAGCAGGACAAACAGAATTTTCAACCAGTAATTTTTTTTAGCATTACCCTGGGAATTCACATAATAGTAGAGCTGAAAATAATTTCAACAGACTGTCTTATTCAGGTACTCTGCCTTCAAGCAGGTGAATTCTAAAGCTTTCATAACAAATGGTCACTCAGGAGCTCCTAATAATTTCATTGAGAAGAATACCCAATATGGATGGGGAGAAAAAATATAAAGAATATATATAAAAGTGCAAAAGTTATGTATACCAAGTTGTCTACAGGTATACTTCAGTACAGAAAAGGATATATTAGGAAATGACTAAGGTGCAAATCTATATACAGAACTCTTTTTTCTATTACCTTTCATTAACAAATGTGAGGTTTCATTCCTTAAGAGAGCTGAATATTTTATCTGGTGTGGAGTTAAAAGAAAAGAAGGAATTATAGAGCAAAGAAGGTCTCTGAAGTTGCTCCTAGGATCTGGGCTAAAGGAATGAGCTAGCTGCTTTGGGAAAGACCCATTTCAGATAGATGAGTTAGGCTGCTTCATGCTATTTAATTAATGAGGTTAGGTTGTGTAACTGACTTGTGGATATAAAATCTGCAGACTGAGGTTGGAACACACTATTGTAAAAGAGATTTTGCATTCTAAGTAGAGGATTGTGGAGAGGTCTACGTGGCAGTTAGATACATGGACTTCATAGTCTGAAGTCAGGGTTTGAATCCCAGTTCTGCCATTTACTACAAGTCTCCTACTAGTCTTCTTCATTTTCTCACCTATAAAATAAGAATAATAATATATGTACTGTATAAAGTTGTGTTAATTAAAGAGGGAATTCACATAGCATAGTGCTTGGCATATAGTGTGCTTACTAAATGTTAGCTAGTAGTAGTACTAGTGTTTTAATCATTATTGTGCTGTACTGAAGAGGAAGTGAAGAAGCAAAGGGGAAAATACTTGGTCAGTCTTATGAGGAAATTCATAGTTATTTGGGGGCAGTGGTAGAGGCAATGAAAAAAGGCTACCAATAGTGTAAATGCCTAGAAAACCTTCTCATGGATACCTGGGTTCTATCACATTTCCAATATTAGATGTTTTCCCATTAAATGAAGGTTACATCTATCATATAGTATTTAGCTTAAAAATATTTCCATTGTCTTAATACTTTAGGCTCTGTCCTTCCTTCCAAAAATTGATATAAACACCCAAATTACCTGAAAACTCTATTTTAAATTCTTTTTCTTAAGAAATACTGTAATCCCTCACAATGTTGACACTTTGCCAATGAATTAGACAAAAAAAGGAGGAGAAAAATAGTAATAATCATCACAAGAATAGAAGAACAAAAACCATATGTACTCACTACTAAATTGAAACTTATAGATCAATACTCACACATGTGGTAGTAAAATTCAACAGAAATCAAGGTGGACGGGGAGGAGAGGACAGGTAAATTCACACCTAACGGGTACAATGCACACTGTATGGGTGACAGAAACACTTGTAACTTTGACTCAAACTGTACAAAAGCAATTCATGTAACCAAAATGTTTGTACCCCCATAATACTCTGAAATAAAAAATTAAATTAAATAAAAAAAGAAAAATAGAAATAATAATGTTGTACTAGAGACAGCCAGTATTTCCAAATGATGGGTCCATGACATATAAGCAAGAGAAGTTTAGTACTTAGAATCTGAATGTTTGCTAGGTTAAGCAAACTCATGTAACAGGTTTTAACCCCAGTTCGAAGGAGTTGTTTTAAAAAGAACTTCCCTGATAATCATTTACAGTTGAGTTAGCTATTTTCCCATTTGTAGTAAGCGTTTTTATTTGGACTTAAAATTGGTCTTCAGTAATGCATTTGGGGCTTGATAACTGTGTAAATGATTTTCTCAAATAGCATTGTGATGATGCCAAGTGCTCTGTTTGCTTTTTATGGCTTCACCACAGTTCTATATGAACATAAATGTGCTGAACAAAGCTTTCTCTGGGTTACGCTCAGCAGTTATTTCTAGGCAGTAGGCAAGACCATAAGCTAAAGAGTCCTGCTTTTTTGTTGTTTATTTTTTTTATTGTGGTAAAAAATATATAGCATAAAATTAACCATTTTAACCATTTTTAGAAGTACAACTCTGTGTCATTAAGTACATTAACAATGTTGTACAACCATTGTCACTACCATTTCTGCTCCCAAATCGAAAATCTTTTTACCCATTAAACAACTCCCCATTCTCCACTTCCACCGGCTCCTATCAACCATTAATCCACGTTCTGTCTCTAAGTACCTCATATCAGTGAAATTATACAATATGTTTCCTTTTGTTACTGGCTTATTTAACTTAGCCAAGGACCATGTGTTGTAGCATGTATAAGAATATTATTACTTTTTATGGCAGAATGATACTTCATTATATGTATATGACACATTTTGTTTACCGATTTATCTGTTGATGGACACTTGGGTTGCTTCAACCTTTGGACTATTATGAATAATACTGCTATGAACATGGGTGTACAAGTTTTTGTTTGACCACCTATTTTCAGTTCATCTAGGCATATACCTCAGAGTAGAATTGCTGAGTTGTATGGTAATTCTATGGTTTAAATTATTGAGGAACAACCAAACTGTTTTCCATGGTTGCTGAACCATTTTCACCAGCACTATAGGAAGATCCTAATTTTTCCACATCCCTGCCAACACTTGTTGTTATGTCTTGTTGATATGTCTATATGTAAAGTAGTACTTAATTGTTTTGATTTGCATTCCCCTAAAGACTAATGATATTGATCATCTTTTCATGTGCTTATTGGCCATTTGCATATCTTCTTTGGAGAAATGTTCATTGAAGTCCTTTCTCTATTTTTAAATCATGTTTGTTTTTTGTTGTTGAGTTGTACAAGTTCTTTATGTATTATAGATATTGACCTCTTATCAGATTTGTGATTTGCAAATATTTCTCACATTTTATGGGTTTCCTTTTCACTGTGTTTTTAGTGTCCTTTGATGTACAAATTTTTTTAATTTTAATATAGTCCATTTTATCATTTTTTTTCTTGTGTTGCCTATGCTTTTGGTGTCATATCAAGAAGTGTTGGAAAATCCAATGTCATGAAGCTTTTCTCCCGAGTTTTCTTCTAAGAGTTTTGTAATTTTAGGTCTTATGCTTAGGTCTTTGCACCATTTTGAGTTAATTTTTGTATATGGCGTGAGGTAAGGATCCAAATTCATTCTTTTACATGTGGATATCCAGTTTTCTCAGTAAGATTTCTTGAAAAGACTGTCCTTTCTCCACTGAATGGTGTTGGCACCCTTGTTAAAAATCAATTGACCATATATGTCAGGGTTTATTTCTGGACTATTTTATTCACAGACCTGCTTTTGAGGCTTGGCTTTGTTACTTATTGGGTGATAATCTGTGGGTTATTCAACCTCTCTCATGATATCTCCCCATAGTAGAAAGTAAGCTCCATTAAGGCAGAAATTGTTGTCTCTTTTGTTTATTATTATTAGGTTATTAAGTATGAAATATTTGGTTTCCTTAAGTACTAAGTTTGACAGTTGATATCTCTGACATTTCACCTTGACACTTTTTGTTTTTTAATTTCAGAATATTATGATGGTACAAACATTTTGGTTACATGATTTGCTTTTGTGCACCTTGAGTCAAAGTTATAAGTGTGCCCATCACGAAGATAGCATACATTGTACCCATTAGGTATGAATTTATCCATCCCCTCATCCCCCTTCCCATCTCCCACCTGTTTAGTTTCCATTGAGTTTTACTACTACATGTGCCATGGGTGTTATCGATTAGTTCCAGTTTAATAGTGAGTACATGTGGTATTTGTTTTTCCATTCTTGCAATACTTCGCTTAGAAGAATGGTCCCAGTTCCATCCAGGTTGTTACAAAAGGTATTAGTTCACCATTTTTTTTATGGCTGAGTAGTACTCTGGAGTATGCATACACCATATTTTATTAATCCACTCATGTATGGATGGGCACTGGGGTTGATTCCACATCTTTGCGATTGTGAATTGTGCTGCAGTAAACATTAGAGTGCGTGTGCCTTTTTGTTAAAATGATTTTTTCCCTTTGGGTAAATACCTAATAGTGGGATTGCTGGATCAAATGTTGGGTCTACTTTTATTTCTTTGAGGCATCTCTGTACTATTTTCCATAGAAGTTGTACTAGTTTGCAGTCCCATCAACAGTGTATAAGTGTTCCCTTCTCTCCACATTTTTTTTAGAGCAATTTTTGTGAAACCATGGATAAGTCAAAAAGAGCTCAGACTGTGTTATTTTTGAATATGAGTTCTGTCATGGAACCAATGCAGCACAGACAGCTCGAAGTATCAATGAAGTGTTTGGGAAGGAGGTGGCTAATGAATGCACAGTACATTGATGGTTTGAGAAGTTCCATTCTGGTGATTTTAATCTTGAAAATGAGCCATGTTGATGACCTGAGACCAAGATGGATAATGATGATCTGAAAGCTGTAGTGGAAACAAATCCATCTCAAGCTACGTGTGAATTAGCAGGAAAGTTTGATGTTACTATTTCAACAATATTGGACCATTTGAAACAAATGGGCAAGGTAAAGAAGCTGGATAGATGGGTTCTGAATGAATTAAATGAGCATCAGAAGAGAAATTGTCTCAAAGTTTCCCTTTCTTTGCTGTCATGAGATAAAGGCGAACCATTTCTACACCGTATGGTTACGCGTGATGAAAAATGGATTCTTATTTACAATTGCAAGCATTCAGCACAATGATTGGATCAAGATGAAGTGCCAAAACACAGTCCAAAATCAATATTCATCAAAAAAAGCTAATGGCGTCTCTTTGGTGGCCCAGTGCTGGTATTATCCACTACAGATTCACGAAACCTGGTCAATTGATTACAGCAGATGTTTACCGCAACCAACTGGATGGAATGATGAGGATATTTGTGATTAAGCAGCTGAGATTGGTCAATAGAGACAGGGCCGATCCTCTTGTAAGACAATACTTGACCACATGTCACACAAACAACGCTGTTCAAACTACAGAGGCTGGACTTAGAAACTCTCTGTCATCTGCCATATTCACTGGACCTTGCACCAACTATAAATGATAAATGATAGTTTCATAACAAACATATTTTTCTATTAATTGTATAACTCCTAAGAATAAATTAAATGGTAAATATTAAACTGATATTATTTAAGGTAGGTCTGTCTTCAGATTCAAAAGACAGATTGGTGTGGCTGTGGAGTTATCTTGAATTGAGTGGCCCTCAATTGGGAGTCACACAAGAACTCAGCACAACCATCTTCCCCCATGATAAGTTGCTGAGACAGGTTCCCTTGTTTCTGGCACCCCAGAGACAAAGGCTGGATGAACACTGCTGCTGGGATGCCAAAGGAGAAAATGGGGAGTTTAGGGTGATGTGGGGGAAGAAGAGCAGACATTTGGCAGGCAGCTTTTTACATCTGAAAGGAACAAAATCTGTGTCACCATGATGCACTAGCACCACGCCTGGCAAAAGGATTAGAGGGATTTGGATTGTTGAGGATGCACCATGTGCCAAGTGCCAACCACTGGACTTAGAGATTTACATATATTCTAATTCAGTCTTCACAATTTCCCTGCAAAGTAGACATTTATCCCCATTTTATAGGTGAGGAAACAGGCTCTGAGAGATTAAATAACAGATGGTAAATAGCAGAACTGGGATTTAAACCCAGGCTTATCTTCACTCCAAGGCCTGGGATCTGAAGCAATATAGATTTTATTTAGTTTCCTTGTCAAATTCCAAACCTCTGGTAAATGCGAGAACAGCTAATACAAATTTTGGACTCTGGTAATGTTTTCTCTGTTGTTGTTTTTCTGATATATAATTGCTAAGCCTTTACATTATCACCATTTCCTGTTATGTTGTTTTAACTGGAAAATTGGAGGTTCCAAAGCTGCTAGCAAATAGTTTTTCTGAGAAATGTAAAATTTTCTAAATTATGTGCCTATGCATTTTTATAATTTGCAGTAGCAATTATAAAATGCAATAGCAATTATGCTATTTGCAGTTTGTTGCATTTGGCAAGATGTGTGGTGGGGTGGATGGTTGGGAGAAATGTGAGGGGTTATATATATGTGTATACACACATATATAATTTGTGTGTGTACATACATATATGACAATAACAGGAAACATCTGAGTCAGTAAAATGGAGAAACACATTAAGGAAGATGGCTTTAAAGGTTTCCAATGAAAATCATATAATTCTTGTGCTAAGTATTAGACCAATTTGTTTCACTCTGCTTCCAAGCCAGGCAGAGTATCATTTTTATAAACTCATAATATTGTTTGCAAGGTAATAAGGGCAGAAAATGTGGCTGGTTCATCAAAAAGTCATTCCGTATCATAAGTTGACATGGAGGGGTATCCATCTGGACTGTTGATGCCACCACCTTCATAGAAGAAGGATAGCTGGTTGCTTGGATGTATGCATATATATATATATATATATATATATATATATAATGGTGCAACAAGAGTTATACCGGGACTCACATGGGTGCATTCTATCTAGACTGTGAGAGGACAAGAGCTCAGACTGTAGAGCTGAACTGCGTGACTTTGAATCCTTGTTCTTACACTAGCTTTGTGACCTTGAACAAGTTGCTTAAGGAAACTGAGACTCAGAGTTTCTGTGAAAAATGGGAAAAATAATAGGCTGTCTAACACATGGGATAGTTATGAGAATAAAATAATACATGAAAAGTTCCTGGCTCACGGAAAGTGTGCAATAAACATGAGCTGTTGTGTTTGTTACTGTTAATTATTATTGTTGTTATTGTTGTTGTAGCAGCAGTAGTGGTAGTGGTATAGATGTGTCACAGACTAAAAATAGATGGGGAGGCAATGCCATATAGCTGCAAAATTTTAACTTTTGAGGCTGAAAGTCCTGGATTTGATTACTGCTTTTACTGTTTACCTGGTATGTGACTTAAAACTTAACCTGGTTATTGCTTCATTTGTAAAGTGAATAAAATAATACTACTAATGATTACATTACAGTATTACCATGAAGACCAAATTAAAATCACATGTGTAAAAATACTTGGTAAACTGAAATATTGTATGTGTTGTGTGTATATTGCTATTCAACAGCTCTCTTGTAAAGAATCAAAAAGAGTTGAGAATGACTTATAAAAATGATGGAGCATTGATTGTGCCCAAATTGGTATAATATAAAAGATAAACCAAGAATAGAAAACTTTGAATTATTTAATATTATTGTACCATTTGTTGAGTAGTTTCTTTGTGCTAAGTACTATGATATACACTTTATAAATCTTGCCTCATTTTTTCCTTGCAACAGCTTTGCTAGCAGGAGGGTGAGAAAAGAGCATCTCAGGGAGCAAGCACAGCATGTGTTAAGACCCTGGTGCAGGAGGAAGATGGCACATTTAAGTAGGTTTGCACATAAAATATTGAGTGCCCAGTTAAATTTAAATTTCAGATAAACGGCAAATAATTTTTTAGTGTAAGTATATCTCATGTAATATTTGAGACTTACTTATAACTAAAAAAATTTTGTTTGTCTGAAATTGAGATTTAACTGGGCATTCTGAGTTTTTATTTGATAAATCTGGTAACCCTAATTTAAGAGACTAAAATTATATCACATCCAGAGTGACTGGATTAAAGAAGGTAAGGGGAAGCATGGTGTGAGAAGAGGTCAGAGAACTAGGCAGACAGGAGACTATGCTGGGCCTTTTGAAGCCTTGAGGAGGACTTTGGTCTTCATTTTAAGGGTAATGGGAAACTATTGAAGGGTTTTTTTGTTGTTTTTGAGATAGAGTCTTGCTCTGTTGCCTGGGCTAGAGCACAGTGGCCTCATCATAGCTCACTGCAACTTCAAACTCCTGGGCTCAAGCGATCCTCCTGCCTCAGCCTCCTGAGTAGATGGGACTACAGGCGTGTGCCACCATGCCCGGCTAATTTTTCTACTTTTTGTAGAGATAGAGTCTTGCCCTTGCTCAGGCTGGTCTCAAATTCCTGGCCTCAAGTGATCCTCTTGACTTGGACTCCCAGAGTGCCAGGATTACAGGCCTGAGCCACCATGCCTGGCCTATTGAAGGGTTTTTAAGTAGGGCAGGAACTTGATCAAATTTGAGTTTTGAAATATTATCATAGCTGCAGTGTAAAGACCTCACAGAAGAAAAAACTAAAGTTCAGAGAGGTTAATTTGCCTGTGGTCACAAAGGCAGTAAGTGATATAGCCATTACTGGAATCTAGCCCTGATTCCAAAGCCTCTTAACTGAAACTGGAAGATGGCAGTGGGAGGTGAAAAGATTTTGAAAAAATACTATAAGAGTTGAATGGAAGCTAGACATGTATAGAATTTTTGAAGAAACCCTTAAGAAATGTCATTTCTCTTTCTGTATTCAACCTTAGTAAAATGTTATTGGGGAAAATCTAAAATCTAGTGAATAACCTGAGGGAGCCAAAGAATGTAAGCCCCAATGAGAGCAAGAACTATTTCTTCTTTACCACTGCATTTCCTATGGCTAGAACAGTGCCCAGCACATAGTAGGCCCTCAACAAATAATAGCTATTACTTTTATGTATAAAATGCATCAAAATATATGTGGTGAAATAAAGAGCTAGTCATATTTTTAGATTCTTTGGAACAGAATGTTTCATAAGAAACATTCATGTTAGGTAATGCATATTAGTCCCTGAAATGGTTTCAGTGAATTGTGAATGCATGTAAATGTGAGGCATGGTAAATGATAGCTTGGTCTATTTAGTCCAATTATCAGAGTCAATAGGAGATGGTAACTCTATTATAATTTGTGTAAACAGTGCAATTGTGGTGGCTCTCTGGGGACTAGATACTAGGAACCTACTGACTGGCAGATTTATAAGGTAGGACTATTACTTCTTTATTTTTATTGGCTTATAGCAAGTTTCCCAGTAGAATAACATTACATGCCATAACACAAGCAAAGTGAATACCCAGACCTGTTTGTACCCCTGTAGTGTGTGAAACATAGTCTTTTTTGGGGGGCGGGGATGAGGAAAGAGGTAGTGCTTATCTCAGAAAAATTCTTTAAACCAAAGAGCTGGAGTTGTCATTGTCATATCTTTATGGGAAATGTGACTTAGTAGGTTTATTATAGTATTTGTGTGCATACAAGAAAGAATACTTCCTGTTGGGTAAGGTAGTGTAATATAAGATTATTGGACTTGGAGTAAGAAGACTTTGGTTCTACTACTTACTATGTGACCTTGAGCAAACCATTGAACTTCTCTGCAGGATAATAACATCTTCCCTATCTCACACGATACTGGGAAGATCAGAAAGAAATGATGGATGTTTGTTCATTCATTCAATCCAAAGATATTTATTGAGTTACTACTTTATGACAGGTATTGTGTATTAGATGCTTGGTATATTATAGTGGCAAAAAACAAAACAAAAAAACAGACATTGTCCTTGGCCCTAATGTAATTTATAATCTAATGGCAGACATAGCCAATATATAAATAAATAACGTTTTTATAAAGAAAGGGCTATCAGTGGTGGTTACCAGAGGCTAGGAAGGTTAGTAGGGGAGGCCATGAAGAGGGGTTGGTTAATGGGTACAAAAATACAGTTAGATAGAAGGAATGAGTTCTAGTGTTTGATAGCACAAGGGTATCACATGTACCCCATAAATATGTATAACTGTTATGTGCCCATACAAATTTTAAGAAAATAAAATAAAAATTTTAAAAATGGGAAGAAACCCAATGGTCTGTGCAGAGTGTTGTGAGAGAATAATAGGGGAGGACCCGCTTTAGTTAAAATGAACAGAGCAGGCCTTAGTGAGAAGGTAGCATTGATGCTGAGACGTGGGATGAGAAGAGGATTGTGGGAGGGGTTCCATACCAGGTACTGGGAAAGTGTGTGTGAAAATCTTGAAGCAAAGATTGTGGGATGTTGGAGGAACTAAAAAAAAAAAAAGAGCAGTGTAACTGAGATGTAGTGAGAAAGGAGGACAGTTATGGAAGATGAGATTTTGTTTTTTGAGACAGAGTCTCACTCTGTCCCCCAGGCTAGAGTACTGTGGCATCTGCCTAGCTCACAGCAACCTCAAACTCCAGGACTCAAGCGATCCTCCTGCCTCAGCCTCCCGAGTAGCTGGGACTACAGGCATGCGCCACCATGCCCGGCTAATTTTTTCTATATATTTTTAGTTGGCCAGCCAATTTCTTTCTATTTTTAGTAGAGATGGGGTCTCGCTCTTGCTCAGGCTGGTTTCAAACTCCTGACCTTGAGTGATCCTCCTGCCCTGGCCTCCCAGAGTGCTAGGATTACAGGTGTGAGCCACAGTGCCTGGCTACAAGATGATATTTTTAAAGGCAGGAAGATTCATGTCTTCCTGGCCATAGTTAGCAGCAGAGTTTGAATTCTGTTCTAAGTGCTAAGTCCTAAGACAGGAAAGAGTCTGGCATGTTCAAGGTACAAGAGGATGCCAGTGTGACTATAGCCTAGTATAAGTAAAGGAGAAGTTGGGAACAAGCAGTTTGGATTTTGATCTAAGTAAAATGGGAAGCCTTTGGAGGGATTTAAGCATAGAAGTAATTAATGCAGATGTGGATTTTGAAAAAGGTTATGCTAGCTGATGTGTGGAAAAGGGAGACTCAAGAATAGAAGCTAGAAGACCAGTTGGAGGATTTTGTTTCCAGGCAAAGTTGATGTTGTCATTGTACTAATGTGGTAATCGTGAAGGGGAAAAGATGTAAAGGGATTCAAGGTATATCTTGAACATATACCTGAGAGAACAGGCTTTCTGGCTTTGGTAACCAGATGTATAATCTATCTACTGATATGGGAAAAGTTTTGAGGGGAACAGCTTTGGGGACTGGAGGGGATGTGGAAAGCAAGAGTTTAGTTTTAGCTAAGTTTGCATCTGAGTGGTATAATAAAATGAGGAGCAAAGAGTATGCATTGATTTTTTTTTTTTGCAAGTTGGAAGGCATTGATCTTGATATGATCAGTTTTAGTGGCATGGTGGGATGAAAATAGTTTAAAATGGAAGATACTAGGGTGCATTTGTAAATGCCTGAGGATAACCTATAGAGAAAGAGAGATTGATGATGCAGGAGAGAGATGGGATAACCAAAAAGGCAAAGTCTTTGAAGGAGTTATGGGGGAGAAATGAGATCCAGAGTACAAGTGGAAGATTTAGCCTTTGAGAAGGAGAGAAGCAGTTCATCCACTATAACAGGAGGACAGAAGAGGGGAAAATGTGTATAGGTAGAGATCAGTGGATAGATTTGGCAGTGGGAAGTGAGGAGTGCCCACCTCTGATGATACTCTTTTCAATGAAGTATAGGGCAAGATTATCAGGGTAGAGGGCAGAGGAGAGTGGTGTGAGAGATTTGAGGAGAGAAAATAGATATAAATGTCCTGGAAAGCAAGCTTGACAATGTAGATTTCAAACAGGCACCATTTAGTACCTGTTTGAAGTCTGTGATCATGAATTTAAGTACAACCTGTCAGCAAGATTATGTGAGTTCTTCTAGCAACATTCAGCTGCTCAGGTGCAAATTCAGAGGAGGCAAATGGCTGAATTTATCCAAGGTCAAGGATTTGCCAGGCTAGTTTACTGACAGTAAGACAGAGATGAGGAAGTTGAGGAAGTGATTATAATGGCAAACCACTGAATATGCTGGATAAGGAGGGTAGAGGTTGGTAGATAATGAAAAAGTGGCAAGCTTGATATATTGAAGTCTTGATGAGGTTGATTCATTTACTCATTCAACAAAGAATTTGAGTGATTAATATGTAAATTATAAATAATTTAAAATTATTACAATTAAATATAAATATAAAACTGTAAATATAAAAGTCCCATGGACCAGAAAAGACAGAAATTATAATAGATGGTATTGATTGGGGTAAGAGACAAGTAAAAAAGGATAAAGGAATCATTAGGGATAGCAGGGATATGTTTTTGGTGCAGCCGAAAAAAAAAAACAGCTTCTAGATTTCTCAGTATATTTTATATCTGACTACACGATCCTGCATCTTGTCTTTTAAAGTAGGTTTCTAGCATAAATATTAATACTCCCAACAGAAAGTAGCTTCACTGTTTAAAAAGTTTACCATTCTTGTCTTTGACCTTTTGCCTCTGGCCTCCATGGAACTGATCCAGGAAATAATTTTAGAATTAACTGCTTAAACTTTCCAACTGTTCTGTTGAGCTACTGCCAGTCTGTGTCTTACAAGAAATAAATAAGATATAGTGCTTAAAATGTGTATCAAAATGTTAAATATAATCATAGAGGCAGCTTTCATTTCACATGAATTATTACTAAGAAGAAAGTCCATACCTGGACTTTGGATAGCACTGTCTGGTGTGAAAGTACTTTCCTATATTTACCTAACAAATGTGTATAAACTCCTGCTATCTGTCAGGCTAAGCGCTAGAGATGATATAGCAAACAAGACAGTAAATGTCCCTGCCCTCAGGAATCTTATATTCCTATGCAGAGACCTTCTGATTGTGTAGGAAAAGTGTCATTACCTTCTTTTACATATGACAAAAGTAAAGCTCGAATTTCTCAAATTGGACTAGAAGCCAGGTCTTCAGATTCCCAGTTTTGTCTTTCTTCTGTACTGTACTATTTCCTTCTTAGCCTGATAATACCTGCCTTTAGTGATCACTTTTAGATACATTTAAAGGATTTTGACCACATATTTTCTCCATGTATCTGAATTCATTCCAGCTGTGTGTGTGTGTGTGTGTGTGTGTGTAGGAGGTGGATATCTTAAGAAGGTTCCCTATCATTATTTACATCATTAGAATATATATTATACTTTGTGATTTAAATTATGCTGCAAAAGATAAGAGAGGTGAGAGGGAGACAAGCCTAAACACACACACCAAAATACCTGTTCCCCTGTCCTATGATTCATGTCTCTGTTATTGAACCTATCCTAGGAGCCCATTCTGCCTCTCCACCTCACTATCACTTAGGCGATAATCTACTCCATTATCCACTCACTGATCTCCTTGCTCACCCTCAAACCTATTGCCAATTTAGGCAAAATTACCCATTTCTTCCATGCCTAAATTCCCTAGCTTACCATTTGTCAGCTATATGCCTTGTCTGTGCATCTCAGGTAGCTTAGCAGCACTTGAGGAAATCTAGGTCTACAGTCACCCTCTCAAATCTCACCTGTGCAGGAGAAGTGTTCAAATGCTATTACTTGACTGAAACCTATGTTGAGGCATTTTTGAGCCTTTCATAATGTTCCTTACCCCTATCAGTCTGATCTTCAAGAAATCTCTCAGTCTCATCCTTTTCTCTTTCTACTGCCACTACTCTGTCAGGCCCCTTGCCTGCATATATCATCAACTCCTTTGCCTCCTTTCACTTCTTTATATTCCCTTAGCAAAATCATAATCCTGGTAACATTTTGCCTCCTTGGTGCATGTATCCGTGCAGTGAAAGTGGCTGGAGAAAAACATGTGACCATGCTGCCTGCTCTCACTTTAAATTCATGACCATAGAACTCAAGTTAGATGCCTGTGCAGCCCTTCCAATCCATTCACTCTCTACCTTTTCTAGATTTTGTCATTCTTTTTCCTTATACCCTCAAGAACACTGCCCCCATCCTCACTCTCAACTGAGAAGTTTGCTCTCTTTATTTACTTAAGAATTTACAAAGTATATTTGCATGCCTTTTCTGATTAAATCTCTTCCTCTTCTGCCCTGGGAAATTGCTAGCTTGAGCTATGTTCTCTTCTAGAACAAATAATTTTTGGTTCTTCAGTTGATTCTAGCATCTAGTTTACCTGTCTACACTCAGAAGTTCTTACCATGTAAACTGCACAGATCAACCTGTGCTTGCATTTCTCATTCTGAAAAAGGAGGATCCTCACACCTGCCATTTTCACTCACTCACAGGAACATTGTGTGAACATTTGTCTGTACTCTGATCCTTGTAAGTCTTTGAGTACAAAGAAACTGATTTTCCATCCACGTCCACAGCACTACAGAAGATAACCTTCTTGGACTAGAGATTCAGTTATTTTTTTTTTTACTGCAAAGTGTCTGACCTGCAGTTTGATAATCAAGAAAAATATAATTTGCCTTATAGTCTAGACTAGCTTCTATTTAAATATTAGTGTGCCCTTGTCCTGTTTTAATATCTCTCTGTATCTTAAATTGAAGCTTTCACAGCAAATAAAATAAGGATGAGCTTTAATTTCCTAAAAGTGTTTATTTCTTTACTAAAGGATTCCTTTTAGGTAGAGAAGGTCCTTGGTAGATTTTTAATGAGTTGACTGATGAAAATTAAGTTTATGCTACTTTTCAGGAACATCCTTTTGTGAAAAGTGAGCTACATTTGGACAGGGAATCCCTGATTTTCACCACAGGAGTATTCCTGGAAACTGTGTCATAAAATGGATCATATTTTCCCAAAGGAACAATATTATATTTGGGGCTTGTGTTCCTGACCAAAGTCTCAGCATCAAGTAAATCATAAATATAATCAACAATATAACATAGAAGCAAAGATATAGAAACTATAAATCTCTAATCATTTAAAGTATTTAAAATTATGCTCCAAGTCCTATAAAATGGATATAAATATAATATATCCAATCATTATACAAGGGACACCAATGCATTATAAGATGTGCATAAAACCCTTAAATACAACTGAATTTTATAGTAAATTTTACCAAAAATAACCTGCTAGTCATAAGAAATCTATGTTTAACAAAAATTAATAATTTCTTTGCTATCCTGTAATATAGAAATTATCATGGGGTTAGAGGCATAAATTCTAAATTGTCTAAGTTTGGTTCCCAAACCTGGCAGTGCATCAGAATCACCTGAGGAGCTTTAAAGATGCAGATTTCTGGGCCCAAACCCCCAAGATTCCTATTGAGTAGACCTGGGGGTGGGGGTAGGAATATATATTTTTAAATATTCCCTAGATGATTCTGATGTACGTCCAAGTTTAGAATCATAGGCATGGATGCATCAGTATCTGCTTTTCTTTTCTATCCCTTTTCTTTTTTTCAGCAAGCTCATACTTTCAGAATTATTCCATTGACCATAACAGTTGTGCAGGTAATAGATCTAATGTTTCTAAGGTGTTTCTTCCTTTGAAAAACATTTTAAAAAGTAAAGGCTGTCTTGAAATTTGAAAAACATTTAAGTAAGTCAGGATTAACTCCACATTTCTCTATTCGCCCACTCTTATCTGTAGCTTTGAATAGTCTCAGATGTTAAATCATATCTTAGGAGGTGACAGTTTTTTGACAGCCATCAGAGTTCTTCACAGTTGACTGTGAAGCAATAAGAATTGCTAAGTCATTAATTACTAGTCTTTTTTAAAAAAATAAATTGTATATATTTAAGGTATACAACATGATGTTATGGGATACATATAACATAGTAAAAAGGTAATTATAGTGAAACAAATTAACATGTCCATCATCTCACATAGTTATGCATTTTTTGTTTTTGTGTCAAGAGCAACTAAAATCTACTCATTTAGCATGAATCACAAACACAGTACATTTTTATTACCTATAGTTCTCATGTTGTATGTTATATTTCTAGACTTGTTCCTCCTACATATCTGCTACTTTGTACCCTCTGACTTACATCTCCCCATTCCCTCCTCAACTCCTACCCCTAGTAATCACTGTTTTTTTCTGTATCTCTGTATATTTGAAAATTTTTAGATTCCACATATAAGTGATATCATACACTATCTTTCTTTCTGTGTCTGGCTTATTTCACTTAGCATAACGTTTTCTAGGCACACTCACATTGTGGCAAATAGCAAGATCTCATTCTATTTTAGAGCTGAATAATATTCTATTGTGTATATATGCACCACAGTTTTTTTATCCATTTATCTGTTGATGGACACCTAGGTTGTTTCCATATCTTGGCTGTCATGAATAATGCTGCAATGAACATGAGAATGCAGATATCTTTATGAGGTGGTGATTTCATTTCCTTTGAGTATGTGTCCAGAAGAGGGATTGCTGGGTCATATGGTAGTTCTACTTTTAATGTCTTTAGAAATCTCCATACTGTTCTCCATAATGGCTGTACCAATCTATATTTCCAAAAACAGGACTTTCCTTTTCTCCACGCTCTCACCAACATTTGTTATCTTTTCAATTTTTTATAATAGCCATTCTGATGGGTGTGAGGTGGTATCTCATAATGGTTTTGATTTGCATTTCCCCCTTAATGATGTTGAGCACATTTTCATATACCTCTTGGCGATTTTTATGTCCTCTTTGGAGAAATGTCAATTCAGGTCTTTTGCCCATTTTTGTAATTGGAAGCATATAGTGGATCTTTTTTTTTTTTAAATCCATTCAGCCACTCCATATATATTGATTGGGGTATTTAATCCATTTACATTCAAGGTTATTATTGATAGGTAAGGACTGCCATCTTGTTATTTCTTTTCTGGTTGTTTTGTAGGTCCTTTGTTCATTTCTTTTTTGTTGTTTACCTTTGTGACTTGATAATTTTATGTGGTGCGGAGCTTTGATTCCTCTCTCTTCAACATTTGTATATCTGCTGTCATTTTTTTGTTTTGTTTTGTATTTACCATGAGGCTTACATAAAACATCTTATAATTAACTATTTTTTTTTTGAGACAGAGTCTCACTCTGTTGCCCAGGCTAGAGTGCCATGGTGTCGGCCTAGCTCACAGCAACCTCAAACTCTTGGGCTCAAGCGATCCTACTGCCTCAGCCTCTCGAGTAGCTGGGACTACAGGCATGTGCCACCATGCCCGGCTAATTTTTTCTATATATTTTTGGTTGGCCAATTAATTTCTTTCTACTTTTAGTAGAAATGGGGTCTTGCTCTTGCTCAGGCTGGTTTCGAACTCTTGACCTTGAGCGATCCTTCCGCCTCGGCCTCCCAGAGTGCTAGGATTACAGGTGTGAGCCACCGCGCCCGGCCTATAATTAACTATTTACTTCTGTCACATATAAAAATTAGACTTTTACCCTCTACAATTTATGTTTTTGATATTACAGTTTACATCTTTTTATATTGGGTATTCCTTAACAACTTATTGTAACTTTAGTTTTGTTGACTATTTTGACTTTTAACCTTCATACTAGAAATATGTATTATTTACACACCACCATTACAGTATTTGGAGTATTCTGGTTTTGACTGTGTATTTATCTCTACTAGTAAGTTTTATATTTTCATATGTATTCATAATAGTAATTATCATCCTTTTGTTTCCACTTGAAGAACTTCCTCAGTTATTTCTTATAGGGCAAGTCTAGTGGTGATGAATTCCTTTAGCTTTTGCTTATGTAGGAAAAACTATTTCTCCTTCATTTGTAAATAACAGCTTTACTGGTAGTATTCTTGGCTGGCAGTTTTTTCCTTTCAGTACTTACACTATATCATTTCACTCTCTCATGGCCTGCAAGATTTCTGCAGAGAAATCCATCGAGACTCTAATGAGAATTTCTTTATATGTGACTTCATACTTTTCCCTTGTTGTTTTTAAAATTCTCTCTTTGTCTTTGACTTTTGACACATTAATTATACTGTAACTTGGAGAGGACCTCTTTGGGTTGTGTCTATTTGAGGACTTTTGAGCTTCATGGATCTGGATGTGCATATTTCTCCCAAGAATTTGGGAAGTTGTCAGCAATTATTTTCTTAAAAAAAAAGCTTTCTGTCCCTTTTCCTTATGAAACTCCCATAATGCAAAAGTCTGTTTGCTTAATGGTGTTCCATAACTCACATAGGCTGTCTTCATTCTTTTTTATTCATTTTCCTTTGATTGTATCATTTTAAAAGACCTATCTACAAGTTCATAGACTCTTATATTTTATCTAATCTGCTGTTAAAGCTATTTCTCATTTCATTGATTGAATTCTTCAGCTCCAGGATTTCTCTTTGATTCTTTTATGATATCTATCCCTTTGTTGAATTTTTCATTCAAATCATGAATTTTTTTCCTGATTTCAATGAATTGTTTCTTTGTCTCCTCTTGTATCTTTTTTTTCTGCATATTATGGGGGTACAAATGTTTAGGTTACGTGTGTTGCCTTCCTCCCTTCCCCCCCCCCGTGTCAGAGCTTCAAGCGTGTCCATCCCCCAGATGGTGCCCATCTCACTCATTATGTATGTATGTACCCATCCCCTCTTCCTCCCTCCCATCTGCCCAACACCCAATAAATGTTATTCCTATATGTCCACTTAGGTATTGATCAGTTAATACCAATTTGCTGGTGAGTACATGTGGTGCTTATTTAATTTCGTTAAGATTATTATTTTGAATTCCTTTTCAGGCAATTTGTAAATTTATGTTTCTTTGGGATCAATTACTGGAGAATTATTGTTTTCCTTCAGTGGTTTCATGTTTCTTTGCTTTTTTATGTTTCTTGTGTCCCTATGTTGATGTCTGTATATATGGTAGTACAGTCACCTCTTCCAATTTTACAGAATGGTTTTTGTAGGGGAAGACTTTCACCTGCAGATGGGTCCGAGGGTGCCAGTTGGGCAGGCTGTGGTAGCTGTGGTTCTTCGTGGATGCAGTGGTATAGTCTTCATTCACCTTCTTCAATTGTGATCAATGTCAGTGATGACTGCAGGTGCCTCAGTGGTCTAGGCTGCAGAAGTTTGTGACAGTGATTGTGGCTATATAGGTTATTAGGATAAGGGCTTTAGGGATCTTCCTGGTCTTGTCTTTTCCATAGTAGGGAGTCTTAGCTGTGGGGATCTCTCATGGTATCAGGTTTGACTTGGCCCATGGGCAGAGCCACAGGGACACTGGGATTCAGGGCACAGGTGCTCAGAGCAGCTGTGGAGCTGAATTTCTGGGATCAGGGTCTTGTGACACTACTGTAGCACCTGAGACCTGAAGTACGGATACCCTCTCCAAGACATGAATGGATGCAGTTCTCCCACTAACCAGGGTCTGTTGCTCTGAGGCATACCACAGCAACTTAGTCTCAGGGGGCTGAGATGTAGCTATGATTCTGACCTTGAGGGGCAGAGCACAGCACTGGCACAGCTCTAGGGAAGAAGGGTACTCCAGAAGCTCTGACCCTAGGGGCCAGGGTACACCTGCAATTTAGGACCTGGAACCAACAGGGCACAATGGCAGCTCAGGCTCAGGGAGATGAAGTACCACAGGCACCCTGGGATGGTGAGACATGGCAATAGCCCAATCTCTGTGAGGCTGAGTATAGCAGCAGTAAGGACCCAGGAATGGCAAGATGCTGCTGTGTATTGGACCATGGGCAGTAGGGAGCAGTGCAGCAATGACCACTTCCCAAAGAGATGGGGTACCTCAGCAGCTCAGACTAGGGGAGTGGCTAGTCCAAGTAGGTGGGGCACTGTGTCTATTTGACCTAGAAGGTAAGGTGGCACAGTTCAGCCATTGCTCTGACACTTTGAGATGTGAGGTACCATGTCTGCTCAGCTCCAGAAAGCATGGCTACACAGGTCAAGGGAGTTTCCAGATCCCCGGGAAGCAGGGTGCTGCATCAACTGTGGTGCTGGGGAGTGCACCTTACTCCAGCGTGATGGATGCTCAGAATCCCCGGGGGTGGGATGCCACCTGTGGTGCAAGGGGTGGGGTGGGAGCAGACTGCTCTGGTGTGCTGGAGGCCCGAGGTCCCCAAAGGCAGGGTGCTGCTTTGGCTGTGGCACTGGGAAGGAGGGTTGGGGGGAGAAGGGGTATATTATTGCTCTTGTAGTTTAAGGTTCCAGGTCTCTAGGGGGTGGGGCATCACTTCAGCTTAGTCCTAAGGGGAGGGTGCACCAGCAACTGGCATGGAGGGGATGGAATGGCTCTGAGGTAGCTTGGTCCTAGGGCATAGGGCATAGAACCAGCTCTGTTTGGGGATGGTTCACTACTGGGTGATCATAATGCAGTGGCAGCTGAGCCTCAGGTATTAATGTGTATAATGGCTAATTGCTGCCAGAGCAAGATGCATTCTAGCAGTGGCTGTAGTTCCAAGGTGGCACAATGCAGTAGCATCATGGACCATGGAGGTGGCCACTGGGCTCAGCATTGGCTCTCTGGGATATCTCAGCATGTGTACTCTGGAGAGCTCTCTCAACTGGGGTCAGAGCCTACGGGGACTGCAGGAATCTCCAGTAGCAAAGACTTTAGGTGTCTGAGGTGGTGATGGGGGCTGCAGGGGCCTTCTTGCTTACCTTTTCCTTGCAGGAGGGTGTCCCTCTTGGTTTTGAGGTGATTCTGGCTGAGGGGATAGGGTGGAGGAGGCAAGGTGTTTCCTTCCCTTTCCTAAGCAGCCAACGTGGGTTTTTGTGCTCATAGCTGTGGTCCCCAACCCACAGGTCACAGATCAGTACTGGTTTGTGGCCTGTTAGGAACCAGGCCATAGAGCAGGAGGTGAGCGGCAGACAAGCAAGTGAAGCTTCATCTGTATTTACAGCCACTCCAAATCACTTGCATCACTGCATAAGCTCCACCTCCTGTCATATCAGCTGTGGCATTAGATTCTGAGAAGTGCGAACCCTACTGTAAACTGCACATGGAGGGATCTAGGTTGTGAACTCCTTATGA
>VBSM01000937.1:1426582-1437254 GCA_008086735.1 Cheirogaleus medius | reverse complement strand
TCCACACTCCCTCCCCGGTTCATGGAAAAATTGTCTTCCATGAAAACGGTCCCTGGTGCCAAAAAGATTGGGAACCACTGCTAGATTTAAAGCTCCGTGAAGGAAAAAAAATCAGGTCTTACGTGCCCTTATTCTCCTCCATAAATCCTTAGTATAGAAGGAAATCAGTAAATATTTGTTTATTGAACAATGAATAATTGCATTTCGGCTAATCATTAAGACAGACATAGGATGGTATTTCCTGACTACTGCTTGTTCACTTTTGAAAAAACCATTCTCTGGACAGGTCACATTCATAGGTCCAGCTATGTGAACCTAAATTTTATTACCATAGCATTTAGAGATGGGAGGGGTACAATTAGATAATGTTATATACCTACCACTTTTTAATTTTTTAATTTTTTCCAGCATATTATGGAGGTACAAATGTTGAGGTTACATATATTTCCGTTGCCCCAATCCCCCCTCGAGTTAAAGCTTCAAGCATGTCCATCCCCTAGTTGGTGCGCATCACACTCATTATGTAGGTATATACCCATTCCCTCCTCCCCCCACCTGCCCAACACCCAATAGATGTTATTCCTATATGTCCACTTAGGTGTTGATCAGTTAATACCAATTTGCTAGTGAGTACATGTGGTGCTTATTTTTCCATTCTTGGGATACTTCACTTAATAGAATGGGTTCCAGCTCTATCCAGGAATATACAAGAGGTGCTATATCACCGTCGTTTCGTATAGCTGAGTAGTACTCCATGGTATACATATACCACATTTTATTTATCCACTCATGTATTGATGGGCACTTGGGTTGTTTCCACATCTTTGCAATAGTGTATTGTGCTGCTATAAACATTCGAGTGCAGGTATCTTTTTCATAGAGTGACTTTTGTTCTTTTGGGTAGATGCCCAATAATGGGATTGCTAGATCAAATGGAAGATCTATTTGTATCGCTTTAAGGTATCTCCATATTGCTTTTCACAGAGGTTGAACTAGTTTGCCGTCCCACCAGCAATGTAGGAATGTTCCTGTCTCTCCACATTCACACCAACATTTATTGTTTTGGGACTTGTTAATAAAGGCCATTCTCACTGGAGATAAGTGATATCTCATTGTGGTTTTGATTTGCATTTCCCTGATGATTAGAGATGTTGAGCATTTTTTCATATGTTTATTGGCCATTATTCTGTCTTCTTTTGCAAAGTTTCTGTTCATGTCCTTTGCCCATTTTTTGATAGGGTTGTTTGATTTTTTTCCTTGCTGATTTTCCTGAGTTCTAAATAGATTCTACTTATCAGCCCTTTATCGGATGTGTAGCTTGTGAAATTTTTCTCCCATTCTGTGGGTTGTCTGTTTGTTCTCTTGACAGTTTCTTTGGCTGTGCAGAAGCTTTTTAGTTTGATCAGGTCCCATTTATTTATTTCTGTTGATGCTGTCTGTGATTTCCTTTGGGGTCTTCTTCATACATTCTTTGCCTAGGCCAATGTCTAGAAGAGTATTTCCAACGTTTTCCTCTAGAATTCTAATAGTTTCACACCTAAGGTTCAAGTCTGTTACCCAGCGTGAGTTGATTTTTGTGAGAGGTGAAAGGTGTGGGTCCTGTTTCAGTCTTCTACATGTGGCTATCCAGTTTTCCCAGCACCATTTATTGAATAAGGATTCTTTCCCCCCGTGTATGTTTTTGTCTGCTTTGTCAAAGATTAGATGGCTATGTGAGGATGGTTTTATATCTGGGTTCTCTGTTCTGTTCCACTGGTCAATATCCCTGTTCTTGTGCCAGTCCCAAGCTGTTTTAATTACTATAGCCTTGTAGTATAGTTTACAGTCTGCTAAATTGATACCTCCCATTTTGTTTTCATTGCCTAGGATTGCTTTTGCCATACGGGGTCTTCTCTGGTTCCATGCGAAGCATAAAATTATTTTTTTTATATCTGTGAAAAATGATGCTGGTATTTTAATAGGGATTGCATTGACTCTGTAGGTCACTTTGGGTAGTATAGACATTTTAACAATGTTGATTCTGTCGACCCATGAGCATGGTTTGGTCTTCCACCTCTTTACATCCTCTGCTATTTCCTTCTTCAGTGTTTCATAGTTCTCCCTGTAGAGGTCTTTTACCTCCTTAGTTAAATCTATTCCTAGGTACTTTATTTTCTTTATTGCTATTTTGAAGAAAATTGAGTGTTTGATTTGGTTCTCACTTTGACTCTTGTTGGCGTATATGAATGCCTCTGATTTGTGCGTATTGATTTTGTATCCTGAGACTTTACTAAATTCATTTATCAATTCAAGGAGTCTCTTAAGGAGAAATAAAGACATTCTCAGATAATCAAAGACTGAGGGAATTCACCAAGACAAGACTAGCTCTTCAAGAAGTACTCAAAACAGTGTTACCCACGGATCAGCACAATAAACACTCACGAATGTAAATCCACTCAAAAGCAAAAGATCAAAGGCCAGATACCACAGTGGCTCAAGAGAGAAAACAAAGCAACAAAGTTCAACCCATCAGAATGAACAGAAATCTGCCCCACCTATCAGTTCTCTCAATAAATGTGAATGGCTTTAATTCCCCACTCAAGAGAAATAGGCTGGCCGAATGGATAAAAAAATATATGCCAAGTATCTGCTGCCTTCAGGAAACACATCTAACCTACAAGGATGCATTTAGACTAAAGGTAAAGGGATGGAGAAAATATTTCAAGCAAATGGAAACCAAAAGAAGGCTGGCGTGGCGGTTTTGATTTCAGATAACTTAGTTTTTAAATCAACAAAAGTAATAAAAGACAAGGAGGGTCACTATATAATGTTGAAGGGCACAGTTCAACAAGAAGACATAACAATTCTAAATATGTATGTACCCAACTTAGGTGCACCCAGATTCATAAAGCAAACTCTACTTGACCTAAACAAATGGATGAACAACAACACCATAATAGTTGGAGACTTTAACAGCCCGCTGACAGCACAGGACAGATCCTACAAACAGAAAATTAACAACGAAATAATGGACTTAAACAAAGCTCTAGAACAAATGGGCCTGAATGACATTTACAGGACATTCTACCCAAAAACCACTGAATATACGTTCTTCTCATCATCTCATGGGACATTCTCTAAGATTGACCATATCCTAGGTCACAAAGCATGCCTCAAAAAATGTAATAAAATAGAAATTATACCATGTATCTTTTCAGACCACAGTGGAATAAAAGTAGAAATCAACCCTAACAGGAACTCTCATTTCTACACAAAGTCGTGGAAACTAAACAACCTTCTGCTGAATGATCACTTCGTAAATGAGGAAATCAAGATGGAAATCAAAAGATTCTTTGAACTAAATAACAAAGGAGACACAAGTTATCAAAACCTGTGCGACACAGCTAAAGCAGTTCTGAGAGGAAAGTTTATTTCCATAAATGCCTTTATCTAAAAGTCAAAAAGATCACAAATAGAAAACCTAATGAATTGACTCAAAGAGCTGGAAAAAGAAGAACAGACCAACCCCAAACCCAGCAGAAGAAGTGAAATCATTAAGATCAAATCAGAACTAAATGAAACTGACAACAGGGAAAGTATATGGAAGATTAATAAAACAAAAAGTTGGTTCTTTGAAAAAATAAACAAAATTGACACACCTTTGGCTAGACTAATGAAGAACAGAAAAGAAAAATCTCTAATAAGCTCCATCAGGAACAATAAAGGAGAAATTACAACTGATGCCACAGAGATACAAGATATAGTTTATGAATACTACAAAAACCTTTATGCACACAAATTGGAAAATGTGGAGGGAATGGACAAATTCTTAGAAACACACAGCCTCCCTAGGCTCAACCAGGAAGAAATAGAATTCCTGAACAGACCAATATCAAGTACTGAAATTGAAACAGCAATAAAAAACCTTCCTAAAAGAAAAGTCCCAGACCAGATGGTTTCACACCCGAATTTTACCACACCTACAAAGAAGATCTGGTGCCTATCCTGCAGAAATTATTCCACAACATCGAGAAGGATGGAATCCTCCCCAACACATTTTATGAAGCCAAAATCACACTGATACAAAAACCAGGAAAGGATGCAATGAAAAAAGAAAACTACAGACCAATATACCTTATGAATATAGATGCAAAAATTCTCAACAAAATTCTAGCTAACCGAATCCAGGTGCTTATCAAGAAAATAATCCATCACAACCAAGTGGGCTTCATCCCTGCGATGTAGGGATGGTTCAACATATGCAAATCTATAAATGTAATTCACCATATAAACAGAAGCAAAAGCAAAGACCATATGATCCTCTCAACAAACGCAGAAAAAGCTTTTGACAAAATTCAACACCCTTTTATGATAAGAATGCTTAACAAAATAGGCATAGATGGGGCTTACCTAAAAATAATACAAGCCATGTATGACAAACTCACAGCCAACATTATATTTAATGGAAAAAAATTGAAAGCATTCCTAGTTAGAACTGGAACAAGGCAAGGTTGCCCACTAACTCTACTTCTATTCAACATAGTGCTGGAAGTCCTTGCTACAGCAATCAGACAAGAGAGTGGAATTAAGGACATCCAAATGGGAGCAGAAGAGATCAAACTCCTACTCTTTGCTGATGACATGATATTATACCTAGAAAACTCCAAGGATTCAACCTACTACTTTTTAAAATGAGAAAACTGAGGTTTTATTTCAGGTCACCATGCCAGGTTTTTCTCCTTTTCATGTTTTTCTTGTTTTCACTCATTTATCATATATTTGAGTACCTCCTATGTGTCAGCCCCTAGGAGCTAATGGTCTATTTCCTCTGTGAAGTAATAAGCAAGGCCATCGTATGAAAAGGATGGAGCTGGGGAATAGGGCTCTGGAGGTTTGAGGAGAGTGGAGAAAATTTGAAAAAGTTGTGGCAGAAAGTGAAAAAGATAAACACAGTAAGATTGGTGAGCAGTGTTCAGGGCTCTGCTGCAGGAATTGATTTTGATTATATTATATGTATTAAAAGAAATCTGCCTATTGTGTGACTTTGCCCCATAACTGGCTATTGGATACAGGTACAAAGTGGATAGTAGGAATGATCAATGGCTGGAATTTGGCTTATATGAGTAGGAAAACATCATCATCAACAACAACAACATAGTGAGGCAAGAGATTTTGTGGTTTTGGCAAGTGTTACAGAAGTGATGCACTGTGGAACCTAAGCTAGATAAGGAGGGAAGTAAAGAAAATTCTAATAGAGAAAAAGTAGAGGAGGAGAGATCAGTGAACTGGAGGTCTTGATGAGCTGAAATAATGATGGTAGTGGGGGTAGTTGAACAAGCAACCTGGATGTTTGTGATCAGAGAGAGTTATGTTTGAATTAGTGATTTTGGAGATAGAGTGGTAAAGGGTGAGGGTAACTTCCAAGGTATGGAGAATGTTTGGCTGACATGGAATAGGAAGGAGGAGGTCACTGGAGATGAGGATGTTAAGGAACTGAGAGGATAGCATATTAGATATGCTATACCTCACTTTCATTAATTTATCTTCCTTTGACATGGTAATAAAAGTACATCTCACACCCAGGCAATTTTTACTCTATTAAAAAAACCATTTCAAAGCAAAGTTATTGGGGTGAACTGAGTACATTCTATAGTCTGAGGCAATTCATGAGATCTAATAATGTTCTGTAACTATTTCTTCCATGATCAGTTTTACTATGAAATTTATTGTCTGAATCAAGCTTTTTCTTAGATGGAGGATGGGATCTTTATTATTGTTCACAAGAGACACTTTTAAATGTCAGCTCTAGGACAGCTATTCTAGGCTATTCAAAGTCCATTCTCCGGCCGGGCGCGGTGGCTCACGCCTGTAATCCTAGCTCTCTGGGAGGCCGAGGCGGGCGGATCACTCGAGCTCAGGAGTTCGAAACCAGCCTAAGCAAGAGCGAGACCCCGTCTCTACTATAAATAGAAAGCAATTAATTGGCCAACTAATAAATACATAGAAAAAATTAGCCGGGCATGGTGGCGCATGTCTGTAGTCCCAGCTACTCGGGAGGCTGAGGCAGAAGGATTGCTCGAGCCCAGGAGTTTGAGGTTGCTGTGAGCAAGGCTGACGCCACGGCACTCACTCTAGCCCGGGCAACAGAGTGAGACTCTGTCTCAAAAAAAAAAAAAAAACAAAAACAAAGTCCATTCTCCAAGAAATTTGAAGAGCTCTCAGAATGGATATGTTAAATTAGCTGTTGCAGTAAGAAAGATGTGTGAATTTTCAATCTCTGCTTCTTTGGTATCCCCTTTGTCTTCAGACATGCCCAGGTTTTCTCTTCTAAAAAACATTTCCTAGAACCCTGCTACCCCTTAAAGCTACCTCGAAACTCTATTCTTACTTTCATTGTGATAAATATTTACTTTTCTTTTTGTTTATTGAAAACAGCTAATTTTTATTGAAAAATGTTGGAGGTAAAAAGAGCCAAAATTCTGTTATCATAATATATAACTTTTGTCATTTAGGGGTATATGTTTCTCTGCTTGTATATATACATACATTTTTTTCATAGTTCGAGTCACAAACTGTTAAGTCTTATGTGGGTAGAAGGCGTGTTTTATTTGCCACTGTATACCTTATGTGCCTATTACCTTAGGAGCAGCTCCATAATTCAATATGAAATGAATGAGTGATGTAAATTTTAAATTTATATTTTGAGTTTTTCTATCTAACATCTCAAGCATTTCCCTTTTTCTTTATATTCTTTATAATATTTAAAAATATTTTATTATTTTAATATATCATAAATTACTAAACTATTTTCTTGTAGTTGGACATTTCAAGTAGTTTACAATTTTTTACTACTATCAGCAACCATGCAATGTACATCTTCCTGCATTCATGTATATGTTTACCACTATTCTTTTGTTGAACCATTTTTTTAAAGAGAAATTACAAGGAATAGGATTACTAGGCAAAGGGAGCATTTCATTCTGGTGAGCCTATTCCATGGTACACTTTGTGATTTTCTGATCCTTCTCCCCAAACTATGTTTAATCTCTCATTTCTTTGAACTCCCATAATATTTTGTTTATGCTTTTCTTACATCTCTTATGTTTCTTTGCCTTTCATTTTAGTCATTTGTATCTAATTTTGCTTACTAGATATTAAGTTCTTAAAGCACGGACTGTGTCTTACTCATTTTTATATCCCCTGTGGTGCTAGTATAATTCCTTGAACATGATAGATGCTCAATAAATATTTGCTGATTAAATTGAATTGAATTTGTTCCCCTGTTTATATACTTAGTGAATTTTCAGATTTCTAAGTCATGCTTCCAAAGTATTAAATTTTTATGCAATTTATTTCTTAGGTATCCTAAATGTTTAAGCTTAGAAAGACTATTTTATCTGCAGTTGCAGAAGAAGTAAATTTGTCTTAACTAAATCTTGTTTCAACTGCGTAAGGACTTTGTGCTAGATCATAAAGTTTTCCTGCATATATGACTGTAAAGGGGAAGTTTTATGAAATATGTTAATATACAGCTGGAATTCAGTGGTCTAGTAACCTCACCTAAGAACTCAGATGAAGGAAAAGGTTTTGTGCAGATAAACTATGTGTCACAAAATCCAGGTACTTTGCAGCAGTCACCAACCTTTTTGGCACCAGACACCAGTTTCATGGAAGACAATTTTTCCACAGACATTGTTAGGGGCGTTGTGGGGGGTGTTGGGTGTCAGTGGAGCTCTGTGCCCTAGTCCTTAACAGCCCCCCCCCCCGCCGCCGTGGACCAGGGGTTGGTGACTGCAGCTTTATAGGGTAAGCTTCTCAAATCCTTGCTCATAATTTATTTACTCATTATTATGCTTAAATCATGATTATTGGATTTCCTAGCCAACAGCTGTGGAGAGGCAATTTAGAAATGTTAAAAAGACTCATAGAAGATAGGAGGAGGGAGAGACAGCTGACTCCAAGGAAAGAGACAGAAAAACCAAAAAAACAGGCCAAGGACTCACAGCAGTGTGGGACTAATAGCCCTATATTGCTTAAATAGGCCTTAAGGGCATCAATGTGTTATAACATAGCTCAGTAATTGATGTTCATTATAATGACCCAAATTCATCAAAAATGATTAAATTGTGATCATCTTCCATATTTTACTTATGAAGATAAGCAATGAGTATTAAGTGTTTAGATTTCTATCCAAAAGATTAGATTTAAGACGATTTTTTGTACAAAGTGGTAAACTCTTAACTAGCTAGAAAATATGACTAACTCATTTCCAAGTTATAATCAAGGTTTTCCTGCATTTAGTATATACCTTTCTGTTCAGGTCCCTCTAACTAAAATTGAAATGCTACAGTGAGGCAACATGAGGCAGTAAATCCATAAAAATGAATTGTTCATTCACACTACATTTATAACATAGGAAATACGATTATAGAACAGATGTTGACTGATTGAAATGCTGTATGCTCAATCATGTTAGTGTTTATTTGATAAGGAATGCCATTTGTTTAGCTTTGCTCATTTATTCAGTGACTGTGGCCTGGAATTTTATTAGATGCTGTATAGCTATATATCTCTGCCCACCAGAATGCTGAGAGAATCTTAGATTAAATGAGATTGGATAAGAAGTTGGAGCTTTTTAGCTTTGGGAATGAAGATGGGAAGATTTTATTTTTGAAGGTTTTCCATTTTAAATGTCTCTGTTTTGTTTTATTTCTTTTATATGTGACTACCAGAACACAGAAGTGACTAATAGTCTGGCAGTATTCATTACTTGTTTAACTTTATTCTGAAAACTTTCATCTTCCTAAAAGCCTTTCAGTGACTACCCAGGGAGAAAGAGAACTAAGAAAATTTCCTGAAATGGAACCATTTATAACTGATATGTTTCTGAATAATGCAGAAAACTAAAATTTAATTTTAAAAGTACTGTAATACTAAACAGCTCTTATATTTGAAATAAATTATTCAACTAATTTTTTGTTCTCCCTTGGAGCCAGTTAGCAATATCTTTTGTGTTACAGTAAGATTACAGCAAATGATTTCATGGGGACATTTATTCAGATGTTGTATTTTATTTTATTAGCTGATAATATCTGGGCCTTTATGATATAGAAACTAGTATAATAAATATTTGAATGAATAGATTTAGGATCTAGATAATTTGGAAGAATCATTTCAAAACTTGGACTAACTATGACATCTAGAAGCAGCATCTTGGGCCATTTTGTAACATCTTGTGTAATGCACATTATACATGAAATAGATTTTAAAAATTAAGACCTTAAGCAAAATATTTTAGAAAGAACTTTGTTTCAAGCACCCTCATCCAAATATTTTTATGTCTATTTTACCCTCTTGATAAAGGCTGAAAAGGGTTTGTAATTGTTGCCAGTGCAGATCAAGAGTTGTTAACTTCTACAAGCTACACAGCTAAATTGAAGTCAGTTCAGAAGGATGTGGTATCTTATATAAATGTAGTATGTTATTTCCTTATAATCTCTACAAATAGCTTTTTAAAAATTTACTAATTTATTTAAACATAATAATAATCCCAATGTATGTTAACATAAATAGCATTCTAATGTACAATAACTGTTATTTCTACTGCTTCATCAAGAATATTCTTAAGTGAAGCTGCATATCTTTCTTTGTGAGCACATGATGGCAAATAATACAATGACCACTAGTATAGCTTGGTGCCCTGAGCAGTTTTCTGCATCACTGCTTCTTTAAAAATGATAGCTTTATTAAGATATAATTCACATGCCATACATTTCACCGATTTAAAGTGTGTGTAATTCACTGGTTTTTAGTATGTTCACATGTTAATCACAATCAATTTTAGAACCACAAAAAGAAACCCTAAACCCATAAACAGTTACTACCCATTTCCCCTTAACCCTCCTCTCTTCCAGCCCCTAGGAACCATTGATCTACTTTCTGTTTCTATAGATTTGATCATTCTGGACATTTCATTTAAATGGGATCATTTATGATTGGCTTTTCTACTTAGCATAATGTTTTTAATGTTCATTCATATGGTAGCATGAATCAGTATTTTCATTCTTTTTTAAGGTTGAATGATATTCTGTTATATGGGTATACATTTTATTTATCCATTCATCAGTGGATGGACATTTGGGTTGTTTCCATTTTTTTGGCTATTATGAATAATGCTGCTGTCAACGTTTGTGTACATGTTTTTGTGTGGACATTTGTTTTCAGTTCTCTTGAGTATATACCTAAGAGTGGAATTGCTGGCTTATATGGTAACTCTACGCTCAACTTTTTGAGCAACTTCCAGACTGTTTACCAAAGAGGCTGCACCATATTACATTCCCACCAGCAATGTATGAAGGTTCCAGTTATTCTACATCCTTGCCAACACTTGCTATTGTCTGTCTTTTTAATTATATACATCATAGTGAATTTTAAGTAGTATTTCAATTGTAGCTTTGATTTGTAGTTTTCATGTGCTTATTAGCTATTTATATCTCCTTTGGAGAAATGTCTATTCAAATCCTTGCCTATTTTTCAATTGAGTTATTTATTAATATCTCTTTTTTGAGTTGTAAAAGTTCTTTACATATGCTAGGTACAATATCAGATATTTGACTTGCAAATATTGTCTCCAATTCTGTAGGGTTTTTTTTTCACTTTCTTTTCTTTCTTTCTTTTTTTTTTTTTTTTTTTT
>VBSM01000937.1:1396870-1426482 GCA_008086735.1 Cheirogaleus medius | reverse complement strand
GGCCTCCCAGAGTGCTAGGATTACAGGCGTGAGCCACCGCGCCCGGCCTTTCACTTTCTTAATGGTGTCCTTTGCAGCATACAAGTTCTTAATGTCCAGTTAATCTATTTTTTCTTTTGTTGCATCTACTTTTGGTATCATTTTGAAGAAACTCTTGTCTAACTCAAGGTCAAAAGGATTTACTCCAATTGTTTTCTTCTAAGAGTTTTATAATTTTAGCCCTTACATTTAGGTCTGTGATTCATTTTTTACTTTATTTTATTTATTTATTTTGGCAGGCTTTTATTGACAACCTGCACTGAGGGATACATTGATGCAGTTAGTGTGTGAATGAGCTATGAAAAAGGAAGTGTAAAATAGAGTGTCTTAGGTTAGGGTTCCTGGGGAATACAGTCTGAGATGAAGTTTAGAATGCAGGCGGTTTATTGAGGAGTGTGCTCTGGTCAATCCTTGTTGGGGGAGTGAAGGAAAGAGCATTGGGTAGTGGAAGGAATTGAACTGTTACCACAAAGTCCTCACAGGAGCTCTGGGGCTGGAATGGCAACGAGAGAATTATCTCATTTTGAAGCAGGGGGGCCTTGGTATCCTACCCTTTTCACTGACTAATCAGGAGATTTGTGCTGCCCTGGGAAAAAGAGGTTCCTTTTGGATAAGAGAAATTTCCCCGAGGGATTTGGTTGACATTCGCTGCCTCAGTCCTGAAGTGAGGAGCAGTACAACATACACTACACAGCGGTGCAAAGTGTTAAGACTCAATGGTGGAACTATGTTGGGATACTGTGGGGCATGAAAAGACAAATCATGTATGGGTATCTGGAAAAGTTTGTGAAGGGTAGGTATTACTTACTTATTCTTTAAATGTTTATTAGAATTCACTGGTGAAGCCATATGAGCTGAGGCTTTCCTTTATAATTTTTTGATTACTAATTTAGTCTCATCATGATTCTAACACTGATGATAAGAAAGCGCTCTATCCCCCAGAGTCCATGTCAGTAGAGTTCCCAGGGGCAGCCTCTCATCTAAGTAGGTCCCCAACTTCAACCAGAAGACATGTTTTTCCCCCCACGGGATACAGACAGTGAAAATTCCTGAATGGATGAGAAGAATTTATTCTCAAGAGACCTGCCTTAGCTAGCTAGCTCATGCACTTTGTTAGTAATGTGATCTTAAGGGAATTATTTAACATCTCTGAGCTTCAATTTTCATTTGTATAAAAAGTGGGGAGTCATAACAGGATTGTTGTAAAAATTTAATAAGATTATTTATATAAAGTACTGAACAAGTGACCAGTTCATTGTAAGGAATTTTCATCAAAGTACATTCTTTTCTATGACCTACAGGAGTGTTATAACAGGCCCATTAAAGCTTTCTTGGACTGCATTTGACATTTTTTGTTTTGGACTATTTGACCTTAAATCAGTTTTATTATTTTTTTTTATATTTGTACAGTGTAAATTCCTACTGGTAACAAACCAAGAAACTAGCTCTGCCATCATTGGTATCTCTCTTATTTTGGTTTCTGCCTAGTTTATGCCTGTGCTAACTTATATGTTGCTACCAGCTCCTGTAATCCTACTGTGTCCTGGCTAGAATTCCCTACTTGGCTAGGATGTAATAGGCCTCCAACTCAACCAGGCCAAATAGTACCTTGCCAGGAAAAAAAGACCCTACTGACTGGCAGAATGTTGTGATGGCAGGAAATGGATCCAAACAGATGAAGAGACTCTTGCATTATAACAGGCAAGAGACTTACATCTGCTTTGGTGATATTACTAAAGTATGCTTATGAACCCAGAGGCTCTTATTAATATAATTGGAAGATATTTTAAAGATTATCAAGTCTCATTCAATAATAATGACAGCATACAATTGTTGAGTTTTCATTGTATGACAGGCACAATGATAAATACTTACCTGCATCATTTTACTTTATCCTCACGACAACACCTAGAAGAAGTGTGTCCTATTGTTATCTGTGTTTTTACAAGTAAGGGAACAGACTCAGAGAGATTAACTTACATAGGCTTATATAGCTGAGAATTGACAGATCCAGGTTTCAAACCCAAGTCTGATTCCAGAACTGCATTCTATGATACACTATATAGTGACTCTTAACTGGGGGTGTACCTTCTAGAGTATTCCTGAAAGACCGTTCTGTATTCTGCTCAAATACCTTCAAGGATGGTCAGTTTACTATTTTCTTGAGGCAGCTCTTTCAATATTTGACAAATTTAGTAGTTGGTGGGAAACAGGTTGAGCTAAAATCTGATTCTTTGTAACAACAACAACAAAAATCAGGGGCTGTTAGAATAGAAGGGACTTAGAGATTATCTAATTAATTTTCTTTACTTTACAGATGAGAAATTTCAACCTAATGAAGGCAAGTGAACAAGATCTTATAGGACTTCCAGAAACTTTGCCCTCTAGAGCCTAACAGAGTATCTCTGTTCTATATTCTTCAGATCAGTGCTTTTAATATTTAAGATAGCTTTTATGATTCCTCTTAATTTTATCTCTATGCTAAACATCCCCAGTCTTTTCATTCCTTCTTTGTATGGATGACTCTCAGGCTTTTCATCATTCTGGAAACCCTACTAGGAACCTAGTCTTAGTTGTTTATTTCTACCTTTGAAATGTAGCCCACAGAATTGGACCCCATACTTTAGAGATTATTTGTCCAGCCTAGCCTTCCTTTAATCCAGCTATTAGACTTGTATCAGAGACTAAGATTACTGTAGAATCTTCTCTTCAGTGGCTACTTCATGACTCTGTGGCCAAATCAAAGGAACTATTTTTGAGACAAGAGGCAATCGGAAATCATAGTTCTGAGCACTGATTCAAAAATTGTTTCCTTCAGCTCTGAATATTCGCATGCTGGTTTCATCAGTAATCTATTTGCTTAGAGACTGACTTACTGGAAAAACGAAATGGCATTTGTAATTGTGTCTTAGACATTTTCTTCTTATACCTATACACCTAGATTTGATTGTTTAATTTATAAGCAACAACATTTTCCACATTTGCTGTTCAAATCTTATTTAGGTGGACTAGCTTATAGACCATTGACTTCTAATGGAATTGTGAAGCTAATCTTTATCTGAAGCCTAGGTGATGAAAAGCTTTCTTTCCCAAGCAAAACTAATGATACCCCTGAGTTAAATAAAAATGGCCTAATCTGGAAACCAAGAGCATGTTGCTTCCTCAGCACTGCTCTTTCTCTGGGAAAAAGGAAGAGGGCATTATGGGGAAAGGCTGCAGGAATCAGAGCAGCTAACCCATGACTGACGCGAACAATATTGTTAAAGGAAAAAGAAATTGCAGAATGAAGAGAGAATCAGTTTTTATTGGAATTTAGACACTGTTACTTGTGCTTGGATAATTCAGGAAATATTTTTAAGGAGAAATCTTGAAGAATAGGAGGGAAACACTAAGGATTTACCCCTTTTTCACCACACTTTAGGTGATGTCAGAATTATTTTTGTTACAGTAAGTTTTAAGATGTAAACGTATACTACTTATTGTAGTATATAGAAGGACTATTATTTGCAAATACTTAAGGTATTTTTTGCCTTTGTAAAACCTCAGCTTCCTAGACTGTACTCTCTGTACCTCGATTTCCTTATCTATAAAATGAGGATAATAATAGTACATAGAGTGCTCTCTAGTTTCCCAGTCACCCATATGGAAAGTTTTTTGTCTCTCCACTTAACTCTCCTAGGGTTTTTTTTTTTATTCTTTCTTTTTTTTTTTATTTTTTCTCCTAGGGTTTTAAACTACTCTTAGGACCTCATGTACTGATTTGAGTAAATTGTGATTACTTGTATATGTGTTTTATGTTCCCTACTAGATTATAATCTCTTTGAGGTCAGGAGCTAGCTGAGTTTTCATCTTTTTCCCCTTTATAGTTCCTAGTCTAGTGCTTATATATTTGATACACTTAAATATTTATTGTAATAATGTTAGTGGCCTTCTTTAAATCATAATTTCATCTCATCTTTTTCTGACAAAACAGTGGAAATTTATTTAGGCATATGGAGCAGTTTGAACAAGAAATAAGTAGAAAAAAGGAAAGAAGAGAACAAAATAAGTATATTTGACGTAAGAGACTAGCTAAGTTAGGAAACACACAAGAAATGAAAATTATGTGAATGGCTTAAAATTTAAGCAGAAAAGCATCAATGACTATTTTCAGAAGTCTGAGGGAGATGGCTGAATGATATTACTCTTAGAAATAAGTGAAAAATGGCTTGCTTAGGCATGATACCATTGTTAGAGAGGATCAAAATTAGAAGAGATGGAGCAGTGAAAAATCAATAATCAATGTGAAAGAGCATTCAAGTCATATGTTTTTAAAAAATCTCTACATCTTAATTAATGATAATTCTCTAGTGCTCTGTGTATGGAGGAAGTTGTAAGGAAAGTATAGTGGTTAAGCACATTTGCTTTGGAATCAAACAGCCTAGCTTTGCTGCTTGCTAGCTGTTTGAACTTGGCCAAATTACTTAATTTTTTTTAGCTTCAGTTTCTCCTTCTGGAAAATGAGTTTTATAGTACCTACCACATAGGATTGTTACAAAGAGCAGATGAGGAAATGAGTGTCAGTGTAATGGTAGACTCAATAAACATTAGCTGTTGCTGGTTGTGTCTTCATAAAGTTTATTTATAGTAGGGAAGTGAAAAGGTGTGATAGAGTAAGAGGGGTGTGATCAGAGGTACTATGTCAGAGAGTTGGGTGACATGGAAGAGAATGAAGTTTGGGAGCAATTAGGTGGAAATATTATTGATGTTAGTGTATGTATAGCACTTAATTTAGAAATTATTTTCCAGTACAGTCTGTCATTTGGTCCACGGCTCAATTCACTTAAACCACCCTCTGGACATCTGATTGATTTTTTGGCATGTGTATGCAAGGGCTGTCATTTAGTCAGGATGGATAAGCAGACAGAGAAAGCAGAGTAGTGATTGCTATCCCTGTCATCTTCTCTTCCCCCCCCATCCCTATCTCCCTTATCCTTTTGGTTGGAAGGAGGTTGACCTTAGTCAATATGATTACTATAGGATGTGACAAACGTATTCATCTTTCTCTTCCTCCCATTTTTATCATCCATATGCAACCTCTTGAGCAGCACTTAAATGGAGCAATGCTTAGGGTTTATGTGTGGAGTATATAGTCTTTGAGGTTTGGATTAAAAACTTCAATGAAACCACAAGAAAGTAATCAGGAGCATATTTGAGCAGGTGGAACAAATTTGTTAAATCTGTTTTGGAAAAACAATAACTGGTTCTTAAGTAATAAATCGGCCTCAGGTTTACTGTTATGTAATCAGGTGGGAACAAGATAGGGAAGAATGCATACATTTCCGAAGATATCCGAGACCACAAGTCCTCCCTGGCATATGGTTGATTTCAATGGGGAGTGGAGGAACCTCTTCCTAGTCCTGTCCAGAAAAATTGGGAAGCTTGTCATTAGCTCTACTGTGATACAGATATGACTTCAAGGAATCAATTCACTTTATCTTTTGTATGTTGTGGTAGATAGCAATATTTCAAACTGTCACAAAACAAGTAATTTCGGTATGAGATTAAAGTATAAAATGTACTACATGGAGAGGCACAATTTCTATTAAGTATTGATCCTTAAGACAAAGCTGGACAGATATATTTTGCATATAATTCTTATTTGAAAATATTGATTTTTCATCCTTCTCTCTAAAGCAGAGACTAAAAGCATCAGAGTATCTCTGGGTTGGAATGGACATAAAGGTCATCCAGCTCAAGTTCTCATCACCTTTGTGAATCACCTCTAAAGTAGCTGTACCAAGTTACCATCATCCTAGGTTTGAAATGTGTCAGTAATAGAGAACTTGCCCTCAACACAATAGCTAATGTCATTTGTGGGCCAATCTAGTTGTTATAAAAGTCTTCCTTATTTACTATTGCAATCATAAACTCTTCCATGTGACAGCTGTTTATATGGGAGACAGATCACTATATTGCCCTGAATTGTCTCCAGTCCCCCACCATAGGCTAAACATATTCTTTCTACTGTTCCTTTGTTACTTTGTTACAGTTTCCACACTGTATTGTAGTCATAATTTTGTAGCTATATTTTTACACATTCTCTTAATTGTGAGCCCCTTGAGACCATGAACCACATCTTATCTTTGAATGTGTCTGGTATATAATGTGTTTGAATGAGAAAAACACAGTATTAAATCTCTTCATTATCTAGGCTACTCTTGTTTGGATGTTTTTTGGTTTATCCTTCATTAAACAAATATTTACTGGATGCCTTCTGTGTGTTAGACACTGTGCCAACATTTAGGAATACAACAGTGAAAGAGACAGACATAGTCTCTGACTTCATGGAACTTAAAATCCATTGTGAGATATAGACAAGGAAATGGACAGTACAAAACAAGGTGATAAGTCTATGATAAAGGAAGATCATAGCACCTGGTTTCTGAGCAAGGATTTGGGGATTGAAGAAGATTTTTGTTTCCTATTTTCTTGTTAAAATGGGGGAAATATTCTAGATATGGTGTGACAGCCCTCATGATCACATTTTGCGTGTGTGTGTGTGTGTGTGTATACATGTTTTTGTAGTTTTAGGAGATAATTTACCCTTTTTGTATTACTATTTTCTGTTAAAAGAAAAATTTTAAGTGAATTAAATTTAAAGACTATACTTTCAGAGATTATTTCTATCGTTGGTTACTAGAAGAGTTTCTCTGAATGTGTAGAGCACTGAAAACCATGAGGAAGAGGCACAGTGTTCTCTCCTGAGTGTGAAGCCCACTCTTGGTGTTGCTTTACTGCAACTACCATTTTCCATTGGTGATCATTATTCTCTTCCTTTGGTAGAGTAAGAGGGAGAAAATGCAATCTGAGTGGAACATTTTTAAAAATTAAATTTAGGAGAGTTTAATGGAGCAAAGAATGATTCACAAATTGGGCATCCCTCAAAACCAGAACAAGTTCAAAGAACTCTTGCCTATAATGTGGGTCAGGCAGAATTTATAGACAGCAAATGGGAGTGAGGTACAGAGACAGCTTGACTGGTTACAGCTCTGCATTAGTGTCATTTGAAAATGGTCTGATCAGTTGACCTCCTATGATTGATTGAAGCTTGGCTGCTGTGATTGGTTGAGACTCAGCTATTTGTTATAGAAGTATACTGCAAAGTTAAGTTTTCAGTTAGTTTACAAACTAAGTTAGGTTGTGATTTGTTATGTAAGGAGTCAAGCATAGAGGTATCCTCAGGCCAAATTTAGTTTAATTTAACAATTGGGGTTGAAGAAGACTTTTGTCTTCTTCTAGTTTCATTTAGCAATCCCCCCTTTCTGGTCAGCCTCTCACTTTTGAGAGATTGGTTAAAACCTTGAGCATCAACGTCACTCTGTCACCATCATAAATGGACTTATTTGGTCTCAGAATGGAATAGAAACCTGGAGGCCCACTAGAAGCACATAAAGATTAGAAAATCTTGGAAAAGCCAAGCTTGCCACCCACCACTTAAGATGCCTGCATACCAGCTGTTAGCTGCTCCCATGAACACACCATTGTTCCTTTCTCTTGAAAAATTTCCTTAATGTATTTGATGACAGTGTCTAAAGAAACAGTGGTATCAGCCACCTTTTAGTTAAGCTTTCCATTTTAAGTAGTAAAATCAGGGTCGAGATGGGTACAATATTCAGTTTGTTCACTATCATATACAAATCCCTAACTTGAGCAAAAAGGAGATCTAAAGCTGCATGATGTTCCATTAATTGTTTTATTTTACATTTTCCTTTTCTCTTTTATTTTTAAATTTCAGAATATTAAGGGGGTAGAAATGTTTTTGTTACTTGGATCACTTTTGTAATGCCTGAGTCACAGTTATAAGTGTGCCCATCACCTGAATAGTGTTCATTGTACCTGTTAGGTAGGTTTTTGCACCCCCCTCCCCCCTGCTTGATTTCCAATGAGTTTTATACTCCCCATTAATTGTTTTTGTTGAACACGTATGTTATCATCCATCTTCTATAGGATGACTTCTACCTTTCTCAATCCCTAGGACGTCTGGTTGGCCACAAGGTCCAAGATTTTCCCCCAATTTACAGATTAGTTTCAAATTCCATACTACTGGTACCCCACAGCCACCACAAGTGAGCTCCCAGGAACCCCACTGGAATCTTTCCTTAGAGGAAACTAGCTTATCTTTGTAAAGCAAATATTGGTTATAAACCATTTTAGCAATTTTAGAATAGTCAACATATAAATATTTTTCCATAATTTATATCATTTTATCTATTCCATGAAGAATTCTTTTAATAGTGGAAGTTTTAAAGACTCAGCAAAGACTGGGCAGCCATCTGGGCCCTCCATCAGTCCACGCTTAACATTGAATTTTCATTCTTTTTTTTTTTTTTTGAGACAGGGCTGGCTCTGTTTCCCAGGCTAGAGTGCTGTGGCATCAGCCTAGCTCATGGCAACCTCAAACTCCTGGGCTCAAGCAATCCTTCTGCCTCAGCCTCCCGAGTAGCTGGGACTATATAGGCATGCACCACCATGCCCGGCTAATTTTTCCTTTATATTTTTAGTTGTCTGGCTAATTTCTTTCTATTTTTAGTAGAAACAGAGTCTCACTCTTGCTCAGGCTGGTCTGGAACTACTGAGCTCAAACGATCCTCCAGCCTTGGCCTCCCAGAGTACTAGGATTACAGGCGTGAGCCTCCATGCCCGGCCGAATTTTCATCCTTTTAAATATCAGTTTTGTTTCTCCAATTCAGGTATATAACATTGTCTATTAAATAGATTATCATAGGAATTTTGGCTTGGATCAGTCTTAAGGAGATCATTTAAATTGCATATCTTAATAATTTCAATACTGCCTGACTTAGCATGAAAATATACCAAAGCATTTCCTTGGTATTCAATTAATTCTGGTTCTGCTTGATGTTGGTTTAACAGTTTTATAAAACCAGTTTTTTCATTAGAGTTCTGGAAATTCTTACTCAGTCCAATGATACGATCTTAAAGTTATCAGAAACCTGGACTCATGAGAGTCATTTCCACAAATCTCCTTGAAGACAAAATACTTTAGGCTTATAGTTGCTCAGGAAAATACCAGAGTAAACAGTTGACCGTCTGTGAATGACAAGACAACATGGCCGTGGTTAATGATCTGATTCATTATAATGATGATGTAATTGACAGGAAATCTAGCCATTTCCACTGCATATAATATTTTCAGATAATAACTAGAATTATGACTGATAGCATTATACCAGGACTATATTTCCATGAATTTTATATAATTTCTGAAACACATATTGATAACACATCCAAACAAATATAATGCAAAGAATGTTTGGCATTACTTATTATTTGATAATGCTTTCCATATAATTTAATGTGTTAAATAAGCCGAGTTAGTTTAATATCTCAGTTTTTATAAGGAAAGGTATCCTTTTGAGATGTTCCAAGGGCCTATCTAGAAACTCCCAAAGTTAATTTGTGGTCAATGAAAAGACTTAATTTGGAATTTGATTTGGGGAAGTGTGTCAAAAACATCAAAGGTTTAAAATACTTGATTAAAATATGATAACAAGTCACTGTGAAATAATAGCCATTTATTTAAACAGTGATAGTCAAAAGACTTTAAAAGGCAAATACGGAAAGTTACATAGTTGTATGAGAAAACCTTAGCTCTTTAATATAGAAGACTCAGTTTTCTTAAGTAATCAAAGACCTAATAAAGACAACATGAAGTATATGGAATCATCTTGATAAAACAGAATCTTTATTTCCTAGGCCAATTACCTAAAAGGTAAAGAAAAACCTCTCACAATTAATTTGTTATTAAGAACAGATCAATACTCCAAAAAAAGCTTATTGTTTTAACACAGGGGACCAAATTCTAATTTTATAACAGTGAGCTTTTGATAGTAAGGCTCAATTTTTAGAAAAACTTATATTAGAAAGGAAAAATAATTCCTTTCTAATCTTAGCCAGTTTGACCACACATAAAATTTCTTTCACAAGATTCATCTTCCATAAACCTTCTACAACCTTTTTATATCCCTTAAGTTATTTGTTCTATACTGTTCCTTTCTCATTTTGGAGCAGTCATTATACTTTAGGACAAAAACTATTCTTTTTTCCCTTCTTCCATACCTCATAGTCTCACTTACCAAAAACATGCCTTACTTTCCTTAAATACTGAGTTATCTCCCTTATTATTTTTAGTTTTAATTACCATATATTGGTTAGAATGTTTAATTCTTAGTAACTTTAATTTCTAGTGAAAACCGAAGAAGTAAAGCAATTTTGAACTGTTATATACCAACATTTTATCAATATACATTTCATTATCTCTAGAAACATGTGCTTCCTCATAGAATAGTTTTTTCATGTTTACTAACCGACCAAAATAGCTTCCCTATACTATATAAAAACAAGATGCCAAAGTATATATATTTTAAACTATGTTTGGCAATTAATGTTTAAGTATTTTAACTTACTTAGAAATGACCCAGACCTTGCATGACTATTGCAATAATTCTCCCTTTTACATAGTTTTAGTTAACTGTGGTTGACTATAGTCTGAAAATAGGTGAGTATAGTATAAGATATTTTGAGAGAGAGAGAGAGAGAGCAAGCATGAGAAAGAGGGAGAGGGAGAGAGAGGGAGGGAGGGAGAGAGAGAGAGAGAGAGAGAGAAAGAGAGAGAGAGAGAGAAAGAGAAATACCACATCCTCATAACTTTTGCAACATTGTTCTATTTTATTAGTTATTAATCTCTTACTGTGCCTTATTTATAAATTAAACTTTATCATAGGTATGTTTGTATAGGAAAAATATATATACAGAGAGAGTTCAGTACTATCTGTGGTTTCAGGCATCTACTGGGGGGTCTTGGAACATATTTCCCACAGAAAGAGGGGACTACTGTACTTAGTTAACATAACATGACTTTAAGTTTTCAAGTTCCTGAAAAAGATTTTTGAAACTATGACAAGTTGATTTAAACTTATATCCCATTGACACCTAATTTACTTATTTTTGACAATTATGCTTGATTGCTCACTAAACAAAACTAGCCATAGAAGGAGTTCAGGAAATGCCACCCCAAAACATGTATATTGGTATACATATTTTTGGTACATTGATTACTTTGAGCTGAAGGCACTAGAAAAACAGCAAAATGCTGAGGCTTTCTTAGTTCCCCTCTGTCTACTTAAATAATGGTATTATAAAAGGAATTCAATTGTCATCAATCCTCTGAAGATCAACTGTTATCACAGGAGAGGAGGCCAGAAGTCCACCACAGCCAGACAAACCTTGTCACATGCCATCATCTATTCTTCCAAGAGCCTATTCATCTTTCCCCAAAACTGTTTACTCTGAGGGTTTCTCTTTTCTTCACTCCCTGGCCATTTTACCCATTTCAGCAATCGGGTTGAGTTGAGGGATCCTTGCCCTCCACCTTTTTATTATCAGCCTGCCTAATTATTGCCCGAAGCAATTGTTAACTAGGCCGCTCATTATAATCTTTGCCTTTTGGCTGTTTAAGCTTCTCCAAACTGGGGTAAATAGAGTGGACTGGTTTGGGGTCCTATAATGTTGGGGGACCAGCAAAGAATCCCTCTGGTCCATCCAACCTTTGTTTTGACCCCATCACTGTCCATTTTATTCATCTCATCTTTAACAATCATCTAAAAATTTTCTACTCTAAATTTGCATTTCCAAGGGGATGGCTCTTGGGTAAAACAAGATAGAAAATACCTAATGAGTGTGATGCGCACCATCTTGGGGATGGACACGCTTGAAGCTCTGACTCTGGTGGGACAAGGGACATATGTAACCTAAACATTTGTATCTCCATAATATTCTGAAATTAAAAAAAAGAAAATGTGTATCTCAAAGGCACATAACTTAAATTTCAGGCATAATTAACATTATTTGCTCAAACCATGAAAGGAGGGTATAGGTAAAGGCCCAATTAAAACAAGATGGCCAGGAAAATCACCTTAAACAAAGGTAAGGCATGTTATGTAAATTTAAGCCAATGCCTTCTCCATTGTTAAGAGTTCCTAATAACTTAGTCCTGCCTCTCTTCCAGGTGCAGAGAGGGAGATACCCTTACAAATGGAGATTTCCTTTATAGACATAAATTTCTTTTACAGAAAACTTCTCAAAATAACTAAAAATAGCAGCCTCCCAACCCAGCTTGTGTTTTTTAACTATAGTACTGCGTTCAGCATGGAGCCCATTAATGACAGACAAAGCATCTTCCATGTCTGACTGGGATGCATTTCACTATTGTTCTGAGTTTAAGATTTTGACTGAGACATGAAAGTGGTTAAAGAAGTAGACCATGTTGATCTGAGGGCCTGATAGAGAGAAAGTGCAAGTCAGAGTTGTTAGTCAATGTAAAATATTTTCTCTCATCAAAGATCGTGACAACAAGAGGTGGACAGAGTTGGCAGAACATATAGTCAGCAGGGGTTTGAAAAAGAGAGGTTTCAGTCAACTCAGAAGTCCCCATGGGGGAAACAAGCTTGAATAGAAAAAGCAGAGAGGACTAATTCTTACAAATGTTTTTCTGAAAAAGGTCCAAGTATCATTGAGATAGTTTGGACCCAGGAACCTTTTAGACTTGATTTGAAACTCCTACCACAGAAATATTATGTTTTCTTTCTGAGTGACTGGGTTGGTTATTATCTAGGTAGTGAGGCCTTTGGGTGCTTGTTCTAGTGGAGAAACAGTAATAGGTCAGAGAGAGTGGCTTCATCATATGGCTACTATAAAAATGGACAATTAGTTTTCCAGTGCCCTGGCTGTTTACAATAAAGGCAGACATCTCAGGGCACATGGTTCTTTAGTATGGGTTTGGGTTTGGGTTCCTTGGTTTGGGTTTAAAATATGGACAAGGAGGTCCTCTTGGTCCTTGTAGCTGTTGTAACTGTAAAGACATGCACCTGCTTGCCTTTTTTGTCAAGCGTTTCCCCACTGTGGCCACTGTAACTCTAAGTGACTTTTGGTAAGGTTCACCCATTTCTCTAGAAAAACTCAAGTTCCATATCCATAGTTCATATATATGAAATTGGCTAGAGTTCCAGATGGAGGAGTTCTAGATTTCTAGTAACATTCTAGTAACCTACTGAACCCAGTTTACTTTCTGTCTGACCCAGTCAGATATCTGAGGCCTCCCTACAGGACCCAGTTCTGTTTTTATTATGACTTCTGAACCCAATCTAAATCAAAAAATGCTCAAATAAACTCACAGAGCTCAAAACACAAATTTGTGGAGCTCAGAATCTGAGAGAACTCACCTACAACCCCAGTTGCTACAAGAAATCAAATTGGCACAATAGGTCACTCAGTGCTCCTAGGGAGTCGCTGTAGCTGTACTTTGGCTATACTTATGATGCCAATCTGTTAAAAGAAAAACTTTAGACAAATGAAATTTAGCAGAGTTTAATTGAGCATAGAATGATTCACAAATAGGGCAGCCCTCAAAACAGGTTCAAAGAACTCTAGCCATCAATGTGGTCAGGCAGCATTTATAGACAGAAAATGGAAGTGAGATACAGAGACAGCTTGATTGGTTACTGCTCTGCATTTGCCTTATTTGAACATGGTCTGATCAGTTAGCTACCTGCATTTGACTAAAGCTCAGCTGCTGTGATTGGCTGAGCCTCGGGTATTTGTTACAAAACAAATATACTGTGAAGTGTTATATACTGTGTGTGTTATATACTGTGAAATTAGGCTTTCCGTTAGTTTACTGTACTAAGGTAGATTGCAGTTCTTTACAATTTGTATACATTTTAAGTCCAAAAAACCTGTATCTGCCTCTGGCTAGAGAGAAAAAAAGTTCCTATTCCTTGCTCCCATTCTGATGGGAGTAGTGGTGGTGGAGGTGGGGGGGGGTACAGACAACAAATTGATAAATAATAGATATAGAATATGTCAGGTGGAAGTAAATAAGAAAATTAGAACAGGGAAATGGGTATAGAAAGTGGCTATGACAGGTGGAGGGATTTTCTGTCTCATTTATGGGTTAGGAAAGGCCTCTCTTATATAAAGAGACAACTGGAGGAAATGAAGGAGAAAGCCATGCCAATAATCAGGAGAAGAACTAACCAGGTAGAGAAAACAGCATGTGCAAAGGTCCTGAGTCTAAAATGTGCATGGTGTGTTTAAGGAATGGCAAAGTTGTCAATGTAAAGAAACAGTGGTAGCAAATGAAGTCTGAGATCATAATGATTCACTGAGCTTTCTGTCAACTTAAAATCCTTTCAAATATGCTGCTATGTTTATTCAATTGTAATTTTATAGTCTGTTAATTCCTAAATTCTGACCATTCAAATATCAGCTACTGTTCTGTGCTTCAGGCCATCTGCAGATTCAATCAACATGCTTTCTATTTGCTTTTCAAGCCATCAATGGAAATCTTTAAGGGGATGGGGCCTTTTAGCATTTGGCTAGGGACCATTGATTGACATTTAATTTGTAGATCAGTATTCAGAATATGGTCTTTAAAATGGTTACCAGTTCTTTCAGCTCTAATGCAGCACATTAATTTTGACTCTTTCTGCAAAGCTGTTGTGAGGCCAGGCACAGTGGCTCATGACTGTAATCCTAGCACTCTGGGAGGCTGAGGCTGGCGGATCGCTCAAGGTCAGGAGTTCGAAACCAGCCTGAGCAAGAGTGAGACCCCTGTCTCTACTAAAAATAGAAGGAAATTGGCTGGGCAACTAAAAATATATAGAAAAAATTAGCCGGGCATGGTGGCACATGCCTGTAGTCCCAGCTACTCGGGAGGCTGAGGCAGGAGGATCGCTTGAGCCCAGGAGTTTGAGGTTGCTGTGAGCTAGGCTGATGTCATGGCACTCTAGCCCAGCAACAGAGTGAGACTCTGCCTCAAAGAAAAAAAAAAAGCTGTTGTGAGATACCATCAAATACTTTCCTAGACTTAGGATATAAAAACAGTTACAGCATTCACCTGATAACTTTTATATCAAAAGGGAAGAAAGGAAGAAAGGGAGGGAAGGAAGGTGATTTTTTTCTTAATGAGCCCATACTAGCTCCTAGTGTTCACTCCTTTCTTTTTTTTTAAACTGTCCTTAGCATTTAAAAAACATTTGTTTTAGAGACAGAGTCTACTGTGCTGTCCAGGCTGGCCTTGAACTCCTGGGCTCAAGGGATCCTCCTGCTTCAGCCTCCCAAGTAAACTGGGACTACAGACATGTGCCACCAAGCCTGGCTATGTCTTCAGCATTTTTAATTGAAGTTGTTATTGAGATAATTATAAATTCACATGCAATTATAAGAAATAATAGAGAGCTCTCTTTTATACATCTTACAAAACTATAGTATAACATCATAGCCAGGATATTGACATTGATAACAATGTACCCAGCTTATTCATATTTCTCCAGATTGACTTGTACTTGTGTGTGTGTGTGTGTGTGTGTGTGTGTATTTTGTTCTATAGAGTTTTATCATCTCTGTTGGCTTATGTATCTACTACCACAGTCAAGACGGAAAACAGTTCCAACACCAGAAGGATTCCTTGTGTTGTCCTTATAAAAGGACAGCTCTCTCTTGTGCATCCTCCCTTCATCCCATCTCTAACCCTTGGAAACCACTAATCTTCTGTTTCTAAAGTTTTGTCATTTCTAAAATGTCATATAAATGGGATCATACAGTATGTAAACTTTTGGGATTTATTTTTTTACTCAGCATAGTCCCCTGGAGATCTATCCAAGTTGTTGTGTGTATTAATAGTTTGTTCCTTTTTATTGCTGAGTAGTAGTCTATAGTATGGATGAATCATATTTTGTTTAATTAGTCACCTGTTGAAGGACATCAGGGCTGATTTCAGTTTTTGACAATTACAAATAAAGCTGCTATGAACATTTGTGTACAGGTTTTTGTGTGAACATAAATTTTCATTTTTCTGGGCTAAATGCCCAAGGGTACAGTTGCTGGGTCATGTGGTAATTCCATGTTTAGTATTTTTTCAAAGAAACTGCCAAACTGTTTTCTAGAGTGGCTGTACTGTTTTACATTCCCACCAGGAACATATGAGTGATTATGTTTCTCCACATTATTGCCAGTATCTGGCACTGTCACTATTTTTAATATTAGCCATTTGGATGGGTATATAATGAAATATCACTGTGGTTTAATTTTAATTTCCCTGATGACTAATGATATTGAACATCTTTTCATGTATTTATCTGCCATCTCTATATCCTCTTTGGTTAAATGTCTCTTCATGTCTTTTTTTTTTCATTTACTGTTGTTTTGAGAGTTCTTTATGTATTCCAGATATAAATCCTTTTCCATATGCGTAGCAAGAAATATTTTCTCCCAGTCTATAAGCTTGTCATTTTATTCTGTTCACAGACTTACAGATTTTTGGTGTTTTTCTGACCAAAAGTTTTTAATTTTGGTAATGTTCAATTTATCAGTTTTTTTTCTTTTATGGATCATACTTTTGGTGTCAAGTCCCAAATCTCTTTGCCTAGCCTTAGGTCCAAAGATTTTCTCCTATTTAAAAAAAAAGTTTTATAATTTTACTTTTATAGTTAAGTCTATGAACCATTTTGAGTTAACTTTTATATAAGGTATGAAAATTAGGTTGAAGTTACTTTTTTTTCCTATGGATATTTAATTGCACCAGCACCATTTGTTGAATTGGGTTTGAACCATTGTCAAAAATCAGCCGATCATATTTATGTGGGTCTATTTCTGTGGACCTATTTCTGAATTCTCTATTCTGTTGCATGGATCTGTGTGTCTACCTTCTACCACACTGTTTTGATTACAGTAGCTATATAATAAGTGTTAATATATGGTAGAGTGATTCCTCCCATTTTCTTATTTTTTCCCAAGGTTGTTCTAGCCATTCTAGGGCCTGTGCCTTTCAATATAACTTTTTATTTTATTTTATTTTACTTATTTTTTTGAGACAGAGTCTCACTCTGTTGCCCAGGCTACAGTGGCATCATGATAGCTCACTGCAACCTCAAACTCCTGGGCTCAAGTGATCCTCCTGCCTCAGCCTTCTGAGTAGCTGAGACTACAGGCATGTGCTACCACACCCAGCTAATTTTTATTTTTTGTTAGAGATGAAGTCTCGCTATATAGCTCAGGCTGACCTCAAGTGATCCTCCTACCTTGGTCTCCCAAAGTGTTAAGATTACAGGCATGAGCCACCATGCCTGGCCCATATAACTTTTAGAATAAGCTTGCCTATGTCTACAAAAATCCTTGTTCGGATTTTTATAAGAATTACAATAAACCTGTGGATCAATATGAGAATTGACATCTTTACTATGTTGTCTTTCAATCCATGAACACAACATATTTCTCTATTTAGGTCTTCTTTGATTTCTTTCAACAGTATTTTATAATTTGTAGCATATATATCCTGTATATGTTTTATTAAGTATCTACTTAATTATTTCATTTTCTTTGAAGCAATTGTAACTGGTATTGTGTTTTTAACTTTATTTTCTGTTTGTTCATTTTTAGTATATAGAAAAGCAATTTAATATTTTTGTGTTGATCTATTATTCTATGACCTTGGTAAACTCATTTATATTCTAGGTGATTTTCTGTAATTTCCTTGGGATTTTCTATGTAAACATAGCATCTGCAAACAGAGATAGTCTTCTTTCTTTTATTTTCCTTTCTTTTCTGTTTTCTTTTCCCCTTTCCTTTCCTTTTCCCTTTTCCTTTCCCTTTCCTCTTTCTTTTCTTTCCTTTCTCTCCTTTCTTTCCTATATACCTTTAATTTTTTCTTGCCTTACTGCACTAGCTATAGCTTCTAGTACTGTGTTGAGTATAAGAGCATTGAAAGCAAATATCCTCGACTTGTTTCTGTCTCAGGGGGGAAATATTCTTTCACCATTAAGTATGATATTGGCTGTTGGACTTTTGTAGGTGCTTTTCATCAAGTTGAGGTAATTCCCCTCTATTCCAAGTTGCTGAGAGTTTTTTTTTTCATGATTGTTAGACTTTTTGTCAAATACCTTTTTTGTATCAGTTGATATAATCACACAATTTTTCTTCTTCAACTTGTTGATTATAGTGGATTACATTGATTTTTGAATGTTTAATTATCCTTGCATACCTGGAATAAACCACACTTGGTCATGGAATATGTTAAATAATTCATTTTATATATTGTTTGATTCAGTTTGCTAATACCTTGAAGATTTTTATACCTAAGTTAATGAATAATATTGGTCCTTAGTTTCCATTTTCTTTTTCTTTTTTGTATTGTCTTTGTCTGGTTTTGGTATCAAGGTAGTACCAGCCTCATAAAATGAGCTAGGAAGTATTACCTCCTTTTCTATTTTTCTGAAAGATATTTTATAAAGGTTGTATTCATTCTTTTTTAAATGTTTGGTAGAATTCACCAGTGAATCCAGTTGAGTCTGAAGGATTCTCTTTCAGAAGTTTTTACATTATGAATTAAATTTTAATGGTTATAAGACTATTCAGATTGTCTATTTTACTTTGGTTGAGGCTTAATTGTTTGTGGTTTTTGAGGAATTGGTCCATTTCTTATCAGTTAGCAAATTTATGAGCATTAAGTTATTATAGTATGCCCTTATTATCTTTTTAGTGACTGTGGGATCTAGTGATGTACCCTGTTTTGTTCCTGACATTGATAATTTTTATCTTTCGTCTTATTTTTTCAGTCTTGGTAGAGTTTTGCCAATTTTATTTTTTTCTTAAATAATCAGTTTTTTATTTCATTGATTTTCTATTTTGTTTTTCTGTTTTCAACTTCTTTGATTTCTGTTCTTATCCTTATTTCCTTCCTTCTACTTGCCCTGGGTTTATTTTGTTCATTTCCTCGTCCCTAGTTTCTTTAGGTAGGAACAAACTTTACTTATTTGAGACCATTTCTTCTTTCTAATGACACTGCTTTAGTGCTATAAACTGTATCTCACATATTTTGATATGTTTTGTCTTCTTTTTCATTCAGTTCTATGTATTTTTAAGAGTCTCATGCTCTACTGACTGAGCTAGCCAGGCGACCACAAGTTCTACGTATTTTTATTTCTTTTGATACTTCCTCTTTGGCTCATCAATATTTCAAAGTATGTTTTTTTATTTCCACATGCTGAGAGATTTCCTGTTGTCTTTTTATTATTGGTTTCTAGTTTCATTCTGTTATGGTCAGACTCTGTATGATTTGAATTCTTTTAAATTTGTCAAGATTTGTTTCATGAGTTAGGATGTGGTTTGTCTTGGTGAATGTTCCATAAACACTTAAAAAACGTGTATTTTGCTTTTGTTAACTGGCGTGTTCTACATGAGGCAGTTAGATCCTATTGATTATGTTTTTCTGAGTTTCAGTACCCTTGTTAATTTTCTGTCTTATAGTTCTATCAGTTGCTGAGGACAGAATTTTGAAGTCTTAAACTATAATTATGGATTTGTCTATTTCTACATTCAGTTTTTGTTTCATGTGTGTTGAGGCTCTGTTGTTCATTGTACACACGTTTAGGTGGATTTATGCTTTATCATTATGTAATCTCCCTGTTTTTGGTTATTTTTGCTCTGAAGTCTACTTTATATGATACTATATAGTCACTCTTTCTTTATTTTCAAAAAGGTAATGTTTTTATAGTATAACTTTTTCAAAAATTTTACTTTCAACTGTTGAATTTGAAGTGAGTTTCATGTAAAAAGCACATACTTTGGTTGTGTATTTTTATCTACTCTGCCAATCTCTTTCTTTTGATTATTATATTGAGACTGTTTATATTTAAGGTAATTATTTATATGTACAGGCAGTCCCTGGGTTATGGATAACCTGACTTATGGTGTTCCGTACCTATGAATGGGATCCCAAGGCTCCCCATAAGGATAATTTATAATTAAATACTTACATTAATAATTCTGGAACTAGTTTCTTCTGTGCACGTAACAAATCCGCATGGTGTAAGTGGTTTGTTGGCACAGCATCTTTACACTAGCAGCTAGTCTCATTGTTTATATTGTCGCTTATGCAGAGCATCACTTTCATCTTAACTTTTTGATTCGATTTTCTAATTCTGTGTTTACCCTTATGACTATGCCTCCAAAGTGAAAGTTCACTGCAAGTCCAGGTGAGTCTACAGCAAAGAGAAAGGTGATTACAGTGGAAATGAAAGTAGAAATAATTAAATATTCAGGGAAAGGTCAGACACCATCATTCATTGGGAAAGCATTAGGCTTCAGTTGCTCGACAATTGGAACAATTATAAGGGATAGAGTGACAATAATGGAACATGTGAAAAGCAATGCTTCAGTGGAAACATCAATTATTACTAGTTAGTATGGTGGTTTAATTATTGAAATGTAAAGGTTATTATTGATTTGGTTAGAAGATCAAAATAAGTGTAACATTCCTATTAGGCTAACATTGATGCAACATTAGGTGAGTGTTAACATTTAATATTCTTTTTGAAATTTCTCCTGTCTCCTATCTAAACTTTGTTTTGTTTTGTTTTGTTTATTTGTTGTTTTTATTTCTTTTTTTAGCATATTATCGAGGTACAAATGTTTAGGTTACATATATTGCCCTCGCCCCGCCCAAGTCAGAGCTTCAAGTGTGTCTATTCCACACATGGTGTGCACTGCACTAATTAGGTGTGTATATACCCATCCCCTCCTCCCGTCTCCCATCTGCCCAACACTCGATGAATGTTATTACTATATGTTCAGTTAAGTGTTGATCAGTTAATACCAATTTGATGCTGAGTACATGTGGTGCTTGTTTTTTCATTCTTGGGATACTTCACTCAGTAGAATGGGCTCCAGCTCTATCCAAGAAAATACAAGAGGTGCTAGATCACCATTGTTTTTGAGGCTGAGTAGAACTCCATGGTATACATATACCATATTTTATTAATCCACTCATGTATTGATGGGGACTTGGGTTGTTTCCACATCTTTGCCATTGTGAATTGTGCTGCTATAAACACTCTAGTGCAGGTGTCTTTTTTATAGAATGTCTTTTTTCCTTTGGGTAGATGCCAAGTAATGGGATTGATTGCTGGGTCAAAAGGTAGTTAGTTCTACTTATAGCTCTTTGAGGTATCTCTGTATTACTTTCCACAGAGGTTTTACTAGTTTGCAGTCCCACCAGCAGTGTAGGAGTGTTCCTATCTCTCCATATCCATGACATTATTTATCGTTTTGGGACTTTTTGATAAAGGCCATTCTCACTGGAGATAAGTGATATCTCATTGTGGTTTCGATTTGCATTTCCCTGATGATTAGAGACGTTGAGCATTTTTTCTTGTTTGTTGGCCATTAGTCTATCTTCTTTTGAAAAGTTTCTGTTCATGTCCTTTGCCCACTTTTTGATAGGGTTATTTGATTTTTTTCTTGCTGATTTTCCTGAGTTCTATATCTTTTTCATTGATTTCCTGAAATATTTTTTTGGCATTTTTTTGTTGTTTTTCAACTTTCTGTTCAATTCTATTCACCTTATTTGCCATCCATATTCCATTCATCTTATTTGCCATCCATATTTTGAATCCCATTTCTGTCATTCAGCAATTTCCTTGTGGGTGGGGTCCACTACTATAGTTCTGTTATATTCCTTTAGGGATGTCAAACTATTTTGTTTTTTTTTATGCTGCCAGTGTTCTTTGGCTGGTTTCTTCTCATCTGGCTCCCATTCTCTCAGCTCTGTGTTAACAGGATTACAGAGCACCTGCTATTCTTTGCTGGGGAGTCTCTTAAACCAAGTCTTAGAGTGATGGCTGCTCAAGTGAAATGTTGGACCTCGGGGAGGTTCTGCTGGCCAAGTGGTAGTGGTGGGGACTCAGTAACGGGGTTTTGGGGTCAAGGCACAATTCTGGAGTCTCAGGGGTGGAGTCACAAGCTTGGCGGTGGTGGCGGGGGGAGCTATAAGGACAGAGCCTTGGACTCCGACACAGTGAGAGTTTATAGCCCTTAGCCAGTTTTGTTAATTCTAGGTCTTATGTCAATAAATTCTTTTAGTTTTCCTTCATCTGAGAATGTGTTTATTATTTCCCTTCACTCCTGAAGGAGTGTTACCAGATATAGAATCTGTGCTTGACAGTTGTTTACTTTTAGCACTTGAAAAATATTGTGCTACTTTCTGTTGGCTTCTATAGTTTCAGAATAGAAATCTTCGGCCTTTTGAATTTGTGTTTCCTTATAGGTAATGTGCATTTCTTTCTTTTTCTGCCTCGCCTCCCCTCCCCTGCTCTCCCCTGCCCTCCCCTGCCCTCCCCTGCCCTTCCCTGCCCTTCCCTTCCCTTCCCTTCCCCTCTTTCTTTTCTCTCTTTTTCAAAATGTTAATAATTATGTATCTCAGCATGGATTTCTTTGAGTTATCCTGTTTAGAGTTCACTTAGTTTCCTGGACGTGCCTTTTATGAAATTTGGAAGCTTTCAACCATTATTTCTTTGAATATTTCTTCAGCCCCACAGACCTTCACCTCTCTTCCTGGGACTACAATGATATGAGTATTGGATCTTTTGTTATTGACCCACAGGTTCCTGAGGCCCTGTTCATGTTTTTTCAGTCTATACTTTGTCTGTCTTTTAGATAGGGTGAGTTCTGTTGTTGTGTCCACAAGTTTACTGATTATATCCTTTGTCATCTCCATTATACTATTGAGCCCTCCAGCAATCTTTTTTTTTTTAAAAGTTTTCTACCATTATATTTTTCAGCTCTAAAGTTTCCATTTGGTTATTTAAAAAAATAATTTCTATTTCTTTGATGAGATTTTTATTTTTTTCCTTTGTTTCAAGAGAATGTGTAATAGTTGATTGTTGAAGCAGTTTTATAATAGCTGCTTTAAATTTTTGTTAAATAATGCCAATATCTGATTCATCCCAATGTTGGTCTCAGTTGATTATCTTTTTCCTTTAAGTTGTTATTTTCTGGTTTCTTGGTATGATGAGTGATTTTTAAAAATTATATCATAGATGTTTTGTCTATCATGTTAGGAGACTCTGGATCCTATTTAAATCTTTCATTTCAGCAGGAGGTCACCTTGTTTAGGCTTAGCATGTGAGTTGTGGCCTACTTTTGTGAGTTGCGGTTCCAATGGCAGTTTAATTTTCATAGTCTTTGTAGTGTTATTTTGGTTTGCTTGGTTTATCTGGTGCTGCTGGGGCTCCCACTAGTGGTGGTCCTGCTAGTGGTCCTTGATAGGGTAGAAGCGGTATTATCCTAGGCCTGCCACTGGATATCTCTAGAAGGATAGGCATAGTAGAATCCTCCATCAGTGCTCCCCACCCTACTCTGCCCCAGTATGTCTGGGCAGAGGAGGAGAGTCTTGAGTCTGTTTGATAAAGAAGCTTCTGTGAACTGGGCTGCTTCTTCTGACTCAAGTCTCATCTCTGGTTCCATCTACCCTGGCAATATCTTTGGGTAGAGATGGAGTTTTGAAACTAGGCTGCTGACTGATGCTAGATCTCTCCTGTAGGTTCTAACTTGCCAGCCTCAGTATCTCTTGGTAGGCAAAGGGGATCTTAGGCCTGGTGGGGAAGGAGAGTACGTCTCCTGGCTGCTCAATGCTGGCTGGGCTCCCAATTGATCTGCTGTGCTATTAATAGTTATGTTGGGCTCACCTGATGTTGTCACAGAAGTCCCATTTGATTCAGGAAAGGAATGATCCAACCTGGGATATCTCTGTTGCTAGGGTAGGGAGTTAGGAAACCATATCTGGGTGGTTTTTCTCTGTGGAATAGGAAGATGCAAGACAACCTGTTGCTTTGCTGTTCCTCCAGTCCCAAACCAGCTCAGCTTCTTCCTATCATCATTCACAGTTTTCCTTTGATTATTTCTTTTGCCATTTCTAGGTTTTATAGTTATGGTTAGCTGAGAGAAGCAGGGAAAAACACCATCCTTCCCAGATTGGAAATCTTCTTAATAATGTATTTTATAAAACTTACCCAGAATTGAGGTTACATTTACCAGCTTACAGACATGACTTTCTTCTTTTCGAAAATCAAGACTATAGGGCCCAGCATGGTGGCTCACGCCTGTAATCCTAGCACTCTGGGGTGAGGCAGGAGGATTGTTTGAGCTCAGGAATTGGAGATCAGCCTGAGTAAGAGCGAGACCCCATCTCTACTAAAAATAGAAAGAAATTAGCCAGACAACTAAAAATATACAGAAAAATTTAGCTAGACATGGTGGCGCATGCCTGTAGTCCCAGCTACTCGGAAGGCTGAGGCAGGAGGATTGCTCGAGCCCAGGAATTTGAGGTTGCTGTGAGCTAGGCTGACGCCACGGCACTCTAACCTGGGCAACAGAGTGAGAGACTGTCTCAGAAAAAAACAAAGACTATATTTGCCTCCCTTCAGACGTTTGCATCTCTCTCAGTACTCATAATTCTGTCTAGATAGTAGTTTGGAAGTCTTAGAGCAAGATCTTTTCAGTATCCTGGAATTTATTCTAGGACAAGTGCTTCTTAATTTCTTGTTATGTCTCTGTTTTCAGTTTTCTTCTACTAATGTTTGTTGTACCCTTTCTTGTACTTCTATTTTATTTTTTACCAAAGAACATATGGAAATAAAGTAGGTATTGAATTATTTTTCTTTCTCTTTGTCACCTAACATTATATTTCTTGTTACTGATTCCAACTTGAAATCCCTTTTCATTATCTTTGGAGTATGTCTTTTTAAGCTGAGATCATTCTGAGGTCATTCTGAACCTTGGCCTCTGGTGTTTTGTAGGTACATGTCACTCGTACTTGTCATTGGTTATGTCTACTTCATTGTATCAGTAGAGGTACGTATACCAACTTTAGAATCTGACAGGCTTACATTTGAATCTCACGTCTACCTCTTTCTAAGTATATGATTTGGGATTGTCTATTTAACCTCTGAGCTTCTGTTTCCTCTCCTATAAAATGGGAACTATAATACTAATAATAGGACCAACTTCATAAGGTTGTTATGAGGATTAAATAATACACATTAAGCATGTAGCACAATTCCTTACACAGAGTAAGCACTTAAATGTCATTGCTATTGTTATTATACATTTTTAAAATCTGAGATTGTGGAAAACATTTACAGCTCTCTCTTTTGATATTTATCTTTTTCTCCTTCTTTGTGATTATATAGTTAGAATTTTATTTTTGAGAGCCTTCCAGTCAGCTTATGTAAATTAAAGCTCTCTGGGAAGAAGATTACATATCTTTTAAATTGTGAAATTTCACTTAATTTAATTGCAACTGGCATTCTTAATGCAATGCTGGTGATGGTCCTTGTACTGAGTAGTAAATGCAAATATTTCACAGCTCTGTCTCCCTGCAATTGATGTGTAGGTGTTAAATTAGCCTTTCTGGTTAACCATCCATAAATATTTCAAAATACATACCTTGTGTGGGTACCCAGCTTGCTTCTACATGCTACAAAAGTTTTTGCTTGTTAGACATTTCACATTATCATATGTCCTACCTGCATTTCTTGCTGTATTTTAAAAGAAGTTCATGGTTGTAGTACATCAGCATACTTCTCTGATGAAAAAGGAAGTTTATCAGACAGTTTGAACTCTGAACAATAATCACATCTAATTTTATATTTTGTACAGTGCCCAACCCATTGTCATTCAGGTGTTTATCACTAATGATTTTACCTAAAATGATGTAGCAATTGTTATGAAGGTCAGCAAGTTGACATCATTATGAGTGTATTCTAACTAATCTTTTTCTTCCAGTATATTTTTCCTCTGAGTTAAAGTTGGTAATCTTTTTAATCTTGATAAATTCTTTAGGTTTCACATTTGATAGCTATAATTCTGGAACCTCCCAAAACTATCTTAATTAGAGGCATGTTGGAATGTGTTTGAAATTTTTCTGCTATAGTTCAATTACTTCTGGGCAGTATTATGTAATCTTAAGGATGTGTGTTTTCTTCAGGGATTCAACCTTTCGTGCTTTCCTCTACCTATTTTTTTAGCTCTCCACTCCCTCCCCTGGGGAGAATAGGAATCCTAATCCAAATTGTCGTTAGTCTTTTGGAGATGTTTTTAGAACTAGGATCTTGCTAACTTTAACCTTCAAGTGTTCTAGATTGTTTTGCAGGGCTAGCACTGGCGTTACGGCCAAATCGTAACCCAGGTAATTTAGATTCCAGTACCAAAAATCTAATTGAAATGGCACAAGATCTAGTGTTTTCCTTCTTGATATGAAATGGTGGTGTACAGTGGCTAGGTACTTGCCTTTCTCCATGATGTTGCATTGATGACTTGATTATTAAGAATTATTTGTTTATATGCTTATAAAGTATTCTTGAGTCCTTTGAGGGAATAAAGGATTAATTAGTGGTGGTTGGGGTGTTTTACGTTCCACTACAGAATTGTAACCTTGCCACAAGAAATACAGATGACTGAGTCCTTAGGCCCGAATTGCAGTTGACCCATTTCCAGACTTTCATGGCCCACTACTATTGCCTTTTCTGTTCCTTTAGCCCAATCCATGACTTTGCTTTTCTTGGAGAAACATATCCTGGCTTCCCTTTGTGCAGGATCCTCTTCCTTAGACTGCTTCCACATTGTACCACGTGTCCGGAATGCCCTTTCCTTTGTCTGCCAAACCCTTTCTCTGCTGTCAGCTTGAGAAAGCTAGAAATCTCACCTCCTTCATTAAACTCTGCTGACCTGAGTGTCATAGAATTGACAGCTCCCCGAGTCATAGATCCTGTAAACACTTCTGCCTGTCAGTTTATGTAGATGTTCAGTGTTTTATACTGCTGTCTTGGTATCTTTGTGGGATGGTTATCTGTATTGTCTAGCATCTTAGATTTTTAAATCCACAAAGGGGAGAAATCCTATCATACTTACTGGGTATTGAGTCTTACAAATAACTAGGCATAAATAGGTTGCTCTGTGATGGCAATGTCACAGAGGGAAAAAGTGGACAAATTGCCTCTGTGAAAAATGAGAACTCTTGCTGCTTATTGAACTTTCTAGTAGATAACTGAGCTTATAGGCTTAGGAAATGAGACTCGATATTCAACATTTCAACATTTCAATTCTTGGCCATTGTAGGTATCTACTACAATGTTTTAGAAGTTTTAGTTCTCTTTCCTATAAACTAGTCAGATAACTAAAAAACTTGTATGCATAATAATGCTGCCTTTGAGTTTATAAGCCATGGACTGGAGAAATGTTAAATTTCTATTGTTAAATTCTCCACAAATCTGACTGAACATGTGGTGGACTTATACCTCTAGGAATGCCATTATCTGTTAACTACCTGAACAAAAACTTTTAGGGCAGAGATAAAGCCCTTCACAATCAGAATTCTGCCTGCATTTCCTCCTTTATGTCCTACCATATCCTATCACTCATCTAGCTCTAACAGTACCAAACTAATAGTAATTTCCCATGCTTACTGCCATACCTTTGTACACATAATGTTATCTTCTCCTGAAATGCATTTTTCTTTCTCCAAGCCTTATTCTTCTGGCATACTTTTTACTTACCTCAAATGTCTTCTGTCTGTGAGCATTTTTTGACCTTGCACCAAAGATAGTTACTTCCATTTCTGTTATCCCATATAGCATCTTTTTACATACCTCTAGTCACACCTCTAGTTTTAAATACTTAAGTATTATACTTTTACCATTTATGTTTGTGACCTTACCCCTACCCATTCCATTGTAAGTTTCTTACAGACAGGAACTATTTGTTTTCCTAGAGTCTTTCAGAGTTACTGACACATATCATGGGCTCAGTACATGTTGGAATGAATGAATGAACCAAGAACAGGCATGTTAATGGACTTAGAAGCCATGGCTATAGGGACTTCTGCTTCTAGCTTTGACAGATCTTCCCTCAAGAAGAACTAGAAAAATTGCATAAAATTACAAAATATCTATTTTAGAGCATCAGAGAGTTACCAAAGCAGCATGGGTAAAAATCCCAGAGAGAAAGGAGATGTATTGAGGTTAGTGCAACATCCTGTGCTGCATTTCCCTTGAAGGCATTTGCCAATGTAAGTGGTATGGCTAAACAGACTGAGAAACCAAACTGAAAGTAGTAACTAAGAGACAGAGAAGATGAGCAGAGGTTTCAACAATCTCACAGGGCTGTAGAGACAAAAATTGAAGTTCAGATATACCCTGATAATCAGGACGTAAAAGGGTCCAAGATGCCAGACAAAAATAAAGTATTAAATACAATGAGTTTAGTCTAATACTTTATACTAATTTTTCTCCATGGAATTCTGGCTGATTTATAAGTGGTACAGAGCAAAGAAGTTGGGAAGTTAGGCAGAAAGTGGCAGATGCAAAGCTCAGTAGCTAGGCAGAGCTTTCAACAATTTCACAATGCTGGAGAGACAGAAATTAGAGTTCAGAGCCTGCCAAACAGGAGGGACCCTGGTAATTATCCCAGGTTTTCAGGTGGGATCCCCAAAGGGCTAAACTCTAGGAGTAAAGATGAACTAGAAAATATCATTTCTCATAAAGACTAAAGTGTAGCTTTGAATCAGCTCATTCTTAGGCAGGATTAATGTGATCTGTCCTTCACCACCTGCCAGAAGCAAAAAAAGAAGGAAGATAACATCATCCAGAGCTCTTCTAACTTTTAATATACAATGTCTGGGATTCAATCAAAAAATTACAAGGCTTAGCAGTTGTATTAGTTTGAGATAGCTGTCATAACAACATACCACAGAATAAGGTGGCTTAAACAACAGAAATTTTACTACCTCACAGTTCTGGAGGCTGGAAGTCCAAGATCAAGGTTTCAGCAGATTTGGGGTCTAGTGAGGCCATACTTCCTGGTTCATAGAAAGCCATTTTCCCACTGTGTTCTCACATGGAAGAAGGGAGAAAGAAGATCTCTGGGGTCTCTTTTATAAGGGCACTAACCCCATCAATGAGGTCTCTGCCCCTATAATCTAATCACCTCCCAGAAGCCCTGACTTCCTAATACCATTGCATTGAGGTTAGGATTTCAACATATGAATTTGGGGGGAATACAAACATTAAATCTATAGAAATATAAAAAAGAGTAAATTCTAGAACTGAAAATTATAATTATTAAAATTAAGAACCTTTTAATATTTTTATTTGAGGATATTATGAGGGTACAAACATTTTGGTTACATTTTATGTCTTTGCCTCACCCAAGCGAGAATTAGAGCCATGCCCTTCCCCTCTGCAATGCTTACAGTGTCCATTAGTTGTGAGTTTTCCCCCTCACCCCCTGATCCCTGAAGAATATTACTACCGTGTGAGCACCATAGTGTTGATCAGTCAGTGCCAATTTGATGGCGAGTACATGTGGTGCCTATTCTTCCAATCTTGTGATAGATACCTCACTTCAGATAATGGGCTCAAGCTCTATCCAGGAAAATATAAAAGGTGCTAGATCACTGTCATTTCTTATTATTGAGTAATATTCCACTGTATACTTATACCAAATTTTAATAATCCACTCATGAATTGACAAGCACTTGGGTTGTTTCCACATCCTTGCAATAGTGAATTGTGCTGCCATAAACATTTGGGTGCAGATGTCTTATTGTAGAATATCTTTTACTCTTTTGGGTAGATGCCTAATAGTACTATCGCTGGATTGAATGGTATTTCTATTTTTTTTTT
>VBSM01000937.1:1352902-1389897 GCA_008086735.1 Cheirogaleus medius | reverse complement strand
GCTGTGATTGCCTTTGGGGTCTTCTTCATAAATTCTTTCCCTAGGCCAATGTCTTATTATAAGAGTTTTTCCAACATTTTCTTCTAGAATTCTTATAGTTTCATGCCTTAGATTCAAGTCTATTATCAACGTGAGTTGATTTTTGTGAGAGGTGAGAGGTGCGGATCCTGTTTCAGTCTTCTACATGTGGCTATCCAATTTTCCCATCACCATTTATTGAATAAGGATTCTTTTACCCAGTGTATGTTTTTGTCTGTTTTGTCAGAAATTAGATGGCTCTATGAGGATGGTTTTATATCTGGGTTCTCAGTTCTGTTCCATTGGTCTATGTCTCTGTTCTTGTGCCAGTACTATGAAGTTTTAGTTACTATAGCCTTGTAGTATAGCTTGAAGTTTGGTAAAGTGATGCCTCCCAATTTGTTCTTTTTTCTCAAGATTGCTTTTCGTATAGGGGGTGTTATCTGATTCCAAACGAAGCATAGAATTATTTTTTCTAGATCTGCAAAATATGATGCTGGTATTTTAATAGGGAATGTATTGAATCTGTAGATCACTTTGAGTAGCATAGACATTTTAACAATGTTGCTTCTGCCAACCCATGAGCATGGTATGGTTTTCCACCTGTTAACATCTTCTGCTATTTCCTTCCTCAGTGTTTCGTAGTTTTCCCCATAGAGGCCTTTTACCTCCTTAGTTAAATATATTCCTAGGTATTTTATTTTCTTTGTTGCTATTGTGAAGGGTATTGAGTGTTTGATTTGGTTCTCAGTTTGGCTGTTATTGGCATATAGAAATGCTACTGACCATTGTTTTACAATAATATGAATATAGTTAAGACTACTGAACTGTACACTTAAAAATGGTTAAGATGATAAATTTTATGTTATGTGGGGTTTTTAAACCACATTAAAAAACATTTTTGAGTTTTGTTTTATGGACCAGAATATGGTCTAACTTGGTGAATACTCATTGTGCACCTGTAAAGACTCTACATTCTGCTCTTGCTGGGTGGAGTATTTTATAAATGCCAATTAGGTGACGTCAGTTAATAGTGTTGTGGATTCTGTATCCTTACTGATTTTTTTGTCTACTTATTTTATTGATTATTGAAAGAAGGATGTCAAGATCTCCAACTATAATTTTCAATTTTCCTATTTACCTTTTCAGTCGTATCATTTTTTGCTTCATGTATTCTTAAGCTCTGTTGTTAGCTGCATACATATTCAGGATTGTTATGACTTCTTGGTAAATTGACCCTTTTATCATGTAATTGTCCCTATTTATTCCTGGTAATATTCTTTTTTCTGAAATCTTCTTTTCTTATGTTTAAATAACCACTTCAGCTTTATTTAGATTAGAGATTGCACGGTATATAAATTTCCTTCTTTAATTTTAACTCACATATATCTTTGTGTTTAAAATAGTTTCTTATAGAGAACACATAGTTTTTAAACCAGTTTGACAATTTCTGTCTTTTATTAGTTGTGTTTAGACAATTAACACTGAATTATAATTATTGATATGGTTGGATTTTGTTCAACCTCTCTGTTGTTTGTTTTCTGGTTGTCCCCTCTAGTCTTTGTTCCTGTTTCCCATTTCCTGCTTTCTTTTACAACTTACAGAGTTTCTAATACTCCATTTTAACTTATCTATTGGTGTTTTTGCTATATGTCATATTTGTATTTTGGTGCTTTCTCTATGGATTACAATTTATACCTAATATTGCACAGTCTACTTTGAGTTAATATTGTACAACTTTAAGTAAAATGTAGAAGCCTTAAAACTATACGGATCCATTTATCTTGCTCCATTTACCTTTATAATTGTTATATATATCATATCCATATACATTGAAAATTCCATATACTATAAGTTTTGCTTTCAGTAGGTATACATATTTCAAAGAACTTGAATGTAATTTTTAATATTTACCAGATATTTACTATTTCTTTTACTCTTATATCATTCCTGAAGATCTAAGTTTTTCTCCAATATCATTTCCCTTCACCTGGAAGAATTTCCTTTAGAGCAGATCAAGTGGTGATTAATTGTTATTTTTTCTTCATCTGAAAATATCTTTATTTCACCTTCATTTCTGAAGGTAATTTCACTGTATATAGAAGTCTTAATTGACAGTTCTATTTGTTTAGTATTTTATGTTTTTCTATTGTCTTCTAACCTCATTATTTCTTATGAGGAATCCAATGGTTGTTAGATTGGTCCCCTATATGTAATGTGTGATTTTTTAAAGCTGCTTTTAAGATTAAAAAAATCTTTGGTTTTCAGCACTTTGCTTTTAATATGCCTAGCCATAGTTTTCCTTGAGTTTATTATGTTTGGGATTCGCTGAGCTTCATGAATCTATAAAAACATGCCTTTTACCAAATTTGAGAAGTTTTCAATCATTATATCTTTAAGTATATTTTATACATTCATTTCTTTCTCCTCTCCATTTATAATTCCAATGACATGAATCTTAGAACTTTAGGTGTTGTCCCAAAGGTCTCTGAGCATTTGTTAATTTTTTCCCAATATTTTTCCCTTTTTTTATTCTTACTAGATAATTTCTGTTGATCTATCTTAAAGTTCACTGACTCTTCTCTCTGTCATTTTCATTTTACTATTAAGCCCATCCAGAGATGTTTTAAAAAAAATTAGATCATATATTATTCAGTTCTAAAATTTGTATTTGGCTCTCTTTATAGTTTTAATTTTTCTGCTGAAACTACAATCTTTCTGTTTAAGTGTGTTTACATTTATTACATGGAGCATAATTCTAATAGTTTTGTTTTAGTTTTCTATTGCTGCATAACAAATTGGACACAGCAGCTTAAAACAATATACATTTATTGTCTCCCAGTTTCCATGGGTCAGGATTCTGTGTATGACCTAGCTGCTCAGGGTCTCACAACACTGTTACTGGAGTTGTGTTCTCATCTAGAGCTCGGGATCCTCTTGCAAGCCTACATGATTGGCGCAATGTAGCTTCTTTCAGCTGAGGGACATCTTCAGCTACTAGAAACTGCCTGCATCTCACTGCCACATGTCCCTCTGCATAGGTAGTTCTTATCATAGCAGCTTGCTTCTTCAATGCCAGAAAAGGATCTCTCTCTCTCTCCAGTCTGCTAAAAGAGTCTTTTTAAATTGAGATTTGATTTTTAAATTATCTTGTTATTTTTTAAATTGACAGATAAAGTTGTATGTGTTTATCATGTACAACAAGATATTTTGAACAGAGTCTTATATAGCATAATAGTCAATGGATTGACATTCCATTACCTTTGCCGTATAACGTAACCTAATTTAGGGAGTAACATCCCATCATCTTCGCCATATTCTATTGGTTAAAAGCAAGTCAGGTCTTGCCTGTGTCTGAGGGGAGAGATTACCCAAAGCTGTGGCTACCATGAGGTAAGAAATCACTGGTAGGTCAACTTAAGGTTTTTTGTCACAAGCTGCTTTCAAGTCTTTGTCTGATAATTCCAACATCTGGGTCATATAGGGTATGGCATCTGATGATTGCTTTTCCCTTGAGAATTGGCCATATTTTCTTGGTTCTTTGTATATTGAGTAATTTTGGATTGTATTCTAGACATTGTGAATGTTATGTTGTGTAAACTGTGGATCACATTATAATCCTCTAGAGAATTTTTTTTTTAGAAGATAATTAACCAAGTTAGGTTCAGACGACAAGTTCAGTCTTGTATTCTGTGAATGGGGGTCTACTTTCAGTTAAGTTTTCCAAGTTTAGTTTGCTGTTTTATTTCTGTTCTGTGTATGTGCCATTCAGGTGTTTGTCTGAGTGTTGGATGGTAGTTGAAATCTTAGTTCATTTCTCTAAGGTTTTGGTATGATCCTTTGAGTCTGTCCTGTGCATGCATAGCTTAAGTCTGAGCACAGGACTTGTGTGGATTCATACACAGAATTAGAAGATCCCATTTTCTCTCTCTCTCCTCTCCAGAATTTTCTTCTTGAGCCCATTCTTGAGGTTATGGTGCCCTCTTTCCTGGTTCCTCTGGCCAAAAAGACAGACTGTTCCTTTCCCTTCTAATTTTAGCTGCTTATACAACCATCATGGCTGAACCATTCCATAACTAGGGCTTACTCCTTGGGCAAAGGTGCTAGAGAAAACAGAAAAAAAAAATGAAAACAAAATAGGATTACCTCACACACTCTTTGGCTGAGGGGCCCCTTTTCTTGGCTACTCCAGCTAGCAATAACAGGATTTCTATTAGAATTTTCACCAATCCTGCCACTACTCTGCCATGCAGCTCTGCAACTGGGATCCACCCTCAAGGAAAATCTGCAAGAGAAAAAAAATTTGGGACACCCACTTTGATGCAGAGTTCTTCTCTAAGTTTTAATTCTTCTTCACAATCTACCTGTTTTTGGTTACTTTTTAGTGTCTTCAGTAATTGCTTTTTGTATTTTGTCCAGCATTTTTAGTTATATTAGCAGGAGACATAGGTTGTAGTGAGCTTATTCCATTTTGACCAGAGCTGGAGTTGATATTTTTACTTATAAATTCTCTGTATATTTAAAGAGGGTTTCTTATAACAACATATAGTTGACTTTTTAATTTGATCCCACAATGTCTAGCTTTTAATTTGAATGTTTAGATAATTTTCATTTAATGTAATTATGGTTATGTTTGAGTTTAAATCTACCATTTTGCTATTTGTATTTTATTTGTTCCTTCTGCTCTATAGTTCTTTTTCCCTCTTTTCTTGCCTTCTTTTAGAGTAATTGAAATTTTTATGGTTTCATTTTATCTCCACTTCTGGCTTATGAGCTATATTTCTTTGTTTTTAGTGGTTACGCCAGGTTGCACTTATCACAATCTACCTTAAAATAATTGTATACTACTTCTGTAGTGTAAGAACCATACAACAATATACTTTTATTTTGTCTCTCTCATCCTTTGTACTATTTTGCCATGCATTTTTGCTTCTGCATATGCTATAAAACCCACAATACATTGGTGTTATTTTTGCTTTAAACAGTTGTTGGTCTTTAAAAGAGAGTTTAAAAATGACAAAATGCCTTTTATATTTACCATTTATGATATTCTTTATTTCTTTGTGTAAATCAAAGTCTGCCTCTGCGATCATTATTGTATTTCTATGTGAAGAGCTTCACTTAAAATTTCTTATTGTTTAGGTCTGCTGGTGATAAATTTTCTCAGTTTTTGTTTGCCTTTATGTAGAGCTCAATTTTTTTAAGTTATTAAAAATATTCCTTTTATTTGTTTGACATTTTATTTGAAAATATTAAGGGGGTAGGCATGTTTTGTTACATAGATACCTTGTATCTATGTCTGGGCTTTTGAGTTCAATTTTAAAAGATAATTTCACTGGGTAAAGGATTCCATCCTGGCAGATTTTTCTTTTGTCACTTCAAAGATGTCATTCCACTGTCTTCTGAATAGTGTAGTTTCTGATAATATGTCTGTAATCATTCTTACCTTTGTTCTTCTATATAATATGCCTTTAATTTAGATATTTTTATTATTTTCTCTTTGTCACTGATTTAAAGGAATTCAATTATGGTGTGCCTTAGTGTGGTTTTGTTCGTATTTATCTTGCTTGCTTGAGGTTTGTTGACTTTTTTTAATTATCAGGTTTATCATTTTCAATAAATTGGTAGAATTTTGGCCATTACTTCATCAATTAATTTTTTTTGCCTTCATATGTTTATGGGAATCCAGTGCACTATTTTTAGTCTTTTTCTCTCTGTGCTTCATTTTGATGGCTTCAATTGCTTAGTCTTCAAGTGTACTGATTTTTTTATTCAGTGTTTAATTTGTTATTAATCCCATCTAGTATTTTTTCATTTTAGATATCATATTTTTAATCTTCAGAAGTTCCATTTTTTATTTCTTTAAAGTCAGTAGTGATATCCCCTATTTCTTTTCTGATTTTAGTAATTTGATTCTTCTCTCTGTTTTGCTTGGTCAGTCTAACTAAAGGTTTCTCAATTTTGTAGATATCTTCAAAGACCCAATTTTTGGCTTTATTGATTTTTTTTCTATTGTTTTTCTGTTCATGATTTCATTCATCTCTGTCCTAATCTTATTATTTCCTTTCTTCTGCTTGCTTTGGGTTTAGTTTGCACTTTTCCTAATGTCTTAGGTAGAAGATTATGAACTTCAGATCTTCCCTCTTTTTTAATGTAGGTGTATACAGCTATAAATTTCCCTTTAAGCACTATTTTAGCTGCATCTCTTAAGTTTTGATATGTTGTCTTTATTTTTATTCATCTCAAAATATTTTCTAATTTCCTCTGTGATTGGTTATTAGGAGTATGCTGTTTAATTTCCACATATTTTTGAATTTTCCAAATTTATTTCTGTTATTGATTACTAATTACATTCCATGTGGTTCAGAAAACAGGCTTTGTATAGTTCATGTCTGTTTAAATTTATTGAGGCTTGTTTAATGGCCTAGCATATGGTCTAACCTGGAAAATGTTTTATGTGTACTTGAGAAGAATGTATATTCTGCTGTTGTTTGGTAGAGTGTTATATTGATGTCTATTAGGTCTATTTGGTTTATAGTTTTGTTCAAGTCTTCTGTATCTTTGTTAGTCTTCTGCCAGAGTTCTATTAATTATTGAAAGTGAGGTATTGAAGTCTCTCGCTATTATTCTTGAGTTGTCTATTTCTTTTTCAATTCTGTTAGATTTTGCTTCATGTATTTTAGAATCTGTTGTACATACATGGTATATAATTGTTATATCTTCCTGATGGAGTGACCCATTTATCATTACATAATGTCTCTGTTTATCTCTAATAATTTTTTAAGTCTATTTTGTTTGACAGTGATATTGCTGTTCCAACTTTTTTATGGTTCCTATTTATAGATTCTATCTTTTCCCATTCTTTTACTCTCAATTAATTTGTATCTTTGAATCTAAAGTATATGTCATGTAGATAGCCTATAGTTGAATATTATTTTTAAAATACAGTCTGAAAATTTCTGACCTTTGAATGGATTGTTTATTCCAGTCATATTTAATGTTATTATTGATATAGTTCAATTTATATCTGCACATTACTCTTGTTCTTCTATATATCTTTTGTCTTTTTTGTTCTTCTATTTGTCCTTTCTTTTGAATAAAATGAATATTTTCTAGTGTAGTATTTTAATTACTTTTAATGATTTTTTCACTATATATTTTTTAGTCACTTTACTAGTAGTTGTGATAGTGCTTACATATACATTTTAGTTTATCATAATCTAGCTCATATTTTTACTAACTTAATTTCAGTGATATATAGATGATTTATCCCCAGATAGCTCTATTCCCACCTCCTATTGCTGCTATTATTGTTATACTTATTATATTTATAAATATATATTTTTCAAACCCAGTGATACACTGTTATACTTATTGCCTTATATAATTTATATATTTTAAAGAAGTTGAAAGAATAAAGGAGAACAATTACATATTTATGGAGTTTATTACATTAACCTTCCTATTGCCATTTCTGGTTCTCTTCATTTTTTCCCTATAGATTCAAGTTACCACCTGGTGTCATTTCCTTATTTCAAATACAGCTTGTTCTAACCCACCTCTGTGGTGCTGTTATTGTCAAACCAATATATTTTTTATGTTATAGGCTCAGCAGCTCAATTATATACTTATTGTTTTATACAATTAAATTAGTTCAAAGAAGAGAATAAAAATGTACATTTCACAATCTTTTATAACTATATAATTACCTTTACAAATGCTATGTGGTTTTGGAGGGCGGATCAAATTACCATCAAGGGACACTTTCTTTTAGCCTGAAGAATTTCTTTTAGTATTTCTTATAAGGCACGTATACTAGCAACACATTTTCTGTCTTTATCTATCTGGAAATGTCTTTATTTCACCTTAATTTTTGAAAGATAGATTTTCTGGAGAGAAGATTCTTGGTTGAGTTTTTTTTTTTTCATTGCCTTGAAAATATCATCCTACTATGTTTTGGCCTCCATTGTTGCTGATGGGAAGTCAGTGGTTAAACTAATTGGGTTCCCTTGCATGTTATGAGTTGCTTTTCTCTTGCTACTTTCAAGATTTTAACTTTGTTTTTAAACATTTTTGCTATGATGTATCTGGGTGTGGATCTCATTGCCTTTATCTTACTTGGAGTTTGTTGAGCTTCTTGTGTGTGTAAGTTAATGTTTTTCACCAAATTGGAAGTTTTCAGCCATTATTTCTTCTAATATTTTTCTGCCTCTTTCCCTTCTCTCCTTCTGGTACTCCATTACATGTATTTGGTGTACTAAATGGAGTTCTACATTTCTCTGAGGTTAAGTTATTTTTTTCTTCATTCTTTTCTTTCTATTCTTTAGATTGCACAATCTGTTAATCTTTCTCCAAGTTTGCTGATTGTTTCTTCTGCCTGCCAAATCTGCTGTTGAGCCCCTGTAGCGAATTTTCATTTCAGTTATTGTATGTTTCAACTCTACAGTTTCCATATGTATAATATTATATATAATTTCTATCTATTTTGAGATTCCATATTTGATGAGGCATTATTATCATGGTTTCCTTTACTTCTTTAACTGTGGTTTCCTTTAGTTTTTTTAAAACATATTTATAATATCTGCTTTGAAGACTTTGCTAAGTCTATTATCTGAGCCTTCTCAAAGATGGTTTCTATTGCCTACTATTTTAAAAGCTGTGTATGAGTCACATTTTACTGATTTTTTGCATGTCTTATAATTTTTTGTGGAAAACCAAACATTTTGAATACTATATTATAGCAATCTGAATACTGATTGTCACCACCACTCTCTCCCCCAGCTTAGGGTTTGTTGTCGTTATTGTTTGTTATTTGTTCAGTGACTTGGATGTACTGGTTCAGTGAAGTCCATTTCCCCCACAGTGTGAGGCCTCTGATGTCACCTCAGAAGGCACGAAGTTTGTTACATGCATAGTCACCTTGGGATGGTAGTGGTTTTAGCAGGGCTCTATTTGACCGTTTCTCTGATCTCTCTGTTAAGTTGTCTGTCTCTATTGGTATCATACGTAGTCAGCTATCAGCCACCATTAGTTGTCAACTGGTTATTCTATTGTTTTTGATCAAAAGTGCTCTATTTGATCCAATTAAATTCAGGCCCTTTAGCACAGATAGTTTTGAGACCAGTATTTGTGATTTACTGTGACCCCAGGAGGCCTCCTTTTTGATGTGTCTTTGCCTGATTGTCTTAGATAGGCATCTAGCTGATGTATGGTTTAGCTTGTTGCTGTCATGAAACAACCAACCCCTTCTTAAGGGTTCACCACCCAAATCGCCATTGATTTCTACCATGCTTTGAGGCTTGAACTTCCTCATGCTCCGTTCCAAATAAAGTCAGTTCCCTAGGGAAGAGTTATAGAGTCCTCCGTTCTTATGCCTTCCTCCCTCCTGGAGAAAACATTTGCATCACTCCTTCAGAGCTGCAGGCTGAGACAGTGGCCTGCTTTTCTTGCAGTTACACCCCTGCTTTATTGTTGGGGTTGGCAGTTTCTAGACTTCTGGCTTTCCTCTCCTGATGTGGAACCTTGACTTATAAGTGAGCTGAGATGAGGGTATTTGAGGCCTAGTATTCTTGGCCAGCTATGTGTAGGGTAGAGCTTCTGCCCCATGAGTGGTAGCTGAGTAGAAGGAGAGAGTCCCAGACCTCTCAGCCATGTCCACTAGGGTTAGAGTTTATGAAACACAGGGTTAGGGGTGGGTGAGAAATGTTAGCATCCTGCCCTACCCCACATGACACCCAGAATCCTAGGCTGCTAGCTGGAGGGAGAGGGAACTCTGTGTTCTTGGCTGCAATTACCAAAGTAGACCTTCTGTCACGCTAAGCTGGGGAAATAGGGTGGGGGCAGGGGAGGGGAGCAGGAGATGAGTCGTCTTAAATGCCACAGACTAATATTTCTCTTACCAAAATGTAGTAGATTTTCTTGAAGAAATGTTTCTTCGTTTGCTGTATGCCCTTAGGACAATTTCTCAAGACGTTTGGCGGCTTTTACCTTTTTATAATTTTCACCAATTGTGATTGTTTAGCTGGGTTAAGAGTCTGTCCAGTACCTCATGCCATTATCTTGCAAGTCATTCCCCTTATTCCTTTCTGATGCTTCTTTTCCCCAGCTTTTAGTAGATTCCTCTCATGTATATGCAGATTGGGTAATCAGCCAAAGACTCCCAGGGCTGTTTGAGTTTCCTTTCCTTGCACTATGGCTTGGAAACTGCTTGTATGCGATAAACTGGGGCAATAATTGGGCTTACTTTGTTTGTTTCTCTTTTCTTGGGGATCACAGTCTACCTGTTGTCTAATATCCCAAAGAAATATTGTTTTATATTTCTATGACTTTCTAATTTTTTAAGGAAGGAAGATATATCTGATTCCTTTTATTAAATCTTGACTGAAAGTGAGATTCTCAGTCCAGTGCATCATTTTCCTTTTTTTTTTTTTTTCCTGAGTAAGAACTGAGACTCTAGGTTTGAATTCTGGCTTTCCAGTGGTTAAGGCAAATCACCTCATTTTTCTCCTCTACAAAGTTGAGATAATAAGAGTACTTCCCTTCTAGTCTTGTGAGGATTAGAAGAGTTAATGTTTGTTAAGTATTTATAAGAGGATATGGCTGATAAGAAGCTGAAATAAGTTTTAACCACTACTACCACCACCATAACCACTGCTACCACTATTGCTAGTACTACTACTACTACTTCTACTACTACTACTACTATCTTCATTTCCCATGTATCATTAGGGAAATTGCCTAAGACATCACTTATGATACAGATATAGAAGAGAACTGGAACATATATCTAGTACTTAATGCTAGATATTAAACCTTATATAGCAGTTGGGTTTTTGTATATATAAACTCTCATTTATTTGCATTAATGTACAAACTTAAGATGGTAGAATTTTAGAGCTGGAAGAGATTACCTATGTCACTTACTTTGCACATGAGCAAAGTTAGGCCCATAGAGCTGATTTCCTGGGCTAGGAGTATGTAATAAGTCCATCTCTGACTTCCATTAAGTGCTCTTCTGTCACACCATGATACCACTTGACTTTTCTATACCGAATGCCCTCCCCCACAACCATCTAAGTGAAAACTGTCCTAGTAATTCTCTACAATTATGTGATTTAAAAAGTTGAGGTAAAACCAAAGATAGTATTAACTGCCCACATGGAGTCTTAGGTAGTTCAACCTAGGTAGGTGGATGTGTTCAATACCCAGGCATTAGTAGAATATCCATGGCCTGTTTCTATTTTATAAAGATCTGGAAATAGTTAAGGTGGCTAATTTTGGAAATGTGTTGCATTTCCATCTGGTCTGAATCAATGAACTTAAACTTCATGCTATGTGAGATGGAGGCATTTTATGAAACACCAGATTTACAGACTATTATATAATGTTCCCAGGATCTTCTTTTGGTGTTATAAGAGAAGTTTAATTACTTATCTGTGCACAGGTGATGTGATATCAGTAATATCTGATGAGGAAAGCAATGGATGTCTCCTGTTGACTTTGATACCCTGCTTTGAGCCCTCAAGCCTTCCCTGTATGATGTTCTCTACTTTAGTTTAATGCTCTTCAGCATATGCAGGTGATATAATAACAGTGACAACCTGTTTTTGAACATCTTTGTGCCAGGCATTGTTGTAAACCCTTTGCATACATTATCTCATTTAATCCTCACAGTAACATATTGAGGTAGGTGTTACATCCCAGTTTTATAGAGGAAGAAGCTGAGGCTCAAAAGGTGAAGTGTTTTGTCCAAGATTATATAACAAGCCAGGGACAGATTAGGAATTATGACCCAAGGTGTCTGACTTTGAAACCCTGTGTTCCCCGTCCACAAAAAAAAAGGCTTATCATTGGAATTAGTACTGAGATCTTTGATCATAGCACTGCAGCTAAATACATAGCTCTACTGCACAAACTCTTAAAAAAGGGCAATGTTAGAAAGATACTACACTATATCTTTGTACCCAGAAGATTAATGGGGGAACAGATAATTAAAGGTTGCATGTTAGATAAGACTTTGGTGAAAGAATACAAGAAGCTAGAGGAATACTATGAGCTAGACCCATGAATGGTATTCACCCATTGGTTTTACCAGTCAGCAGGTGGTATTCAAGTAAAGAGGATGCTTTGGCTAAGCAAAAAGACGTTGTGGTTTTAGAGTAGCAAGGGTTGGGGGGTGGGGTAGTACTGCTAGGAACTTTATATACTTCTTGTCTGATCCTCTTAATAGTGCTTTAAATTAGGTGTTATCCACCCTATTTTGAGATAAAACTTGAAATTTAATAAGTTGCCCAAGGGCACAAGATGTTATATTCTTGTGTTAATAGAATTTGACAGTCATCCCCCAGGTCTGCCTAGTCTGAGCCCATGTTGTTTCCTCTGTCTCCTGCTGCCTAAAGCAGGGTCTAGGTAGCACCACCTCTGCTACTAGCTCCTCTTCCTCTCTGCTTTAGACTTCCGGATGATTTTTCAGTGAATAAAGAGAAGATGTATTTCTCTATCACTTACATTTTTTTTCATTGGAAAGCTATGTGGGATTATTTGGATCACACTTAATTCATCTGGAGTCAGGAAAAGGCAGGGAGGGGATCTTTGAGCAGTTTTCTTATGCTAATTAACATGCCCAGTTTCTATGCTTTATCTTGGAATTCTATTGATTCATGAGAACACTCATTATCTTATGCTGATCACAAGTTCTGATGGATAGCTATATATATTTTCAATTGAAAAAATCTAAAGAATAGTTAATAAATCTCATTTGTCTAGAAGATTAAACCTACAAAAATGGGATCCTTTTGGTAAAATAAAATAACCTTTGATGAAAAGGCAGTTCTTGTAGTTGATACTATTTGAGATTGGTGATCCTGCCAGCTAATGATTTTGCCTTCTGCCTTCCATTAACTAACCTTTAATCACAACTATCACAAAGGACAAAAATAAATGGCTTTGAGCTTCAAAATCTTTTTACTTTGTCTATCCTGTGCTCTAGTTCATCAAAGCAGTCTTTTCTTTTCTCATTAAGAAAGAAAGAGACCCCACAAATAAAATACTAAAAGCCTCACTAATGGAGTTGACTTATCTCATTAGTGTTCCAAAATATTGAGTGCTGCAGAAACATTCAGTCATAAAAGCTAAATTATGAAAATCAACATCTTCTACTCTTCTCCTCTTTCTCCTTCCTCCTCCCTCTTTCTCTGTCCCTCTTCTTCCATCCTTCCCTCTCCCTTTTCTTTTCTCTCTTCTTTTCTCTCATTCTCTTGCTCTCATTCTCTGTCTCTTTTGTTCTCTCATTCTCTCTCTCTCTCTCTCTCTTTCTGTTATTCTCTGCCTTCCATTGTTTGCATTGTAGCTGCCTCTCCTTTACGTGAACACTAAGCAATAAGTCATGTTTAACCCAGGTTGCCAGGGAAATGTTGTAAGACGGCCTTTTAGGGAAACTAGCCTACTCCATTAGTGAAATAATACCCAAATCTAGGTATAATAATTTAGGGAAAGTTTCCATACAGAGAAAAGGTCTCAGAACTCTGAAGTCTAGGCATCTCTTCCAACTCCAGCTTCTATTCTCCTGCATAGAGAGTTTTCTTCCATTGTGTCTTCTTTGAGACCTGGGTGTGATTTTATTAAGGGAATAAGTAGATTTCTGTAGACTTCTGATTTCTTTCTTTCTCTCCTCTCTTTTCTCTTCTTTCTTTCCTCCCTCCTTCTTTCCCCCTTCCCTTCCCTTTCTTCCCCCTTCCCTTCCCTTTCTTTCCCCTTCCCTTTCTTTCCCCTTCCCTTCCCTTCCCTTTCCTTCCCTTCCTCCTTCCTTCCTTTCTTCTCCTTCCTTCCTCCCTTTCCTTCCTTCTTTTCTTTCCCTCCCTTCCTTCCTTCTCCTTCCTTCCTTCCTTCCTTCCTTCCTTCCTTCCTTCCTTCCTGTTTAGCTCACAGAACAGCGACTTCCAATGTGTTTTTTTCAGCGCAGAAGGGAAGGGTACAAACTGAAATGAAGTCTTAGGCATATAAAATCTGGCTTAAGGTGTAAGCAAAAGTGTTTTGCAGTGAGGGAAGAGATGTCTTAATTCCTGAAAGGGCATGCAGATAGGAACAGGTGGGAAAAGATGCAGGCTTTTTTCTGTTGAAAGGGGGCTCCTTTTCCCTCACCCCCACCCTCTGGGCGTCAAAATAAAATATAAAAAAGTTCAAGAGAGGCACCAGCCTCTGGATGGTGGGAAGATAAGTGGACCATATTTCCTTGGCTTCTAGGGATGGAATGAAGGAAATGCTTGGTACTGCTTCAGCCCTAGAGGGAAGGGATTTAATGCCCAGGACAGTAATAGAGGAGCAACCTCAGGAGGGCTCAAGATTCATTATGAGGTCTAACACTCTAGCAGAGGATTCCTCCATGAACTACAATGAATAGCTGTTTCCTCCTTCCCACAAGTATGTTCTGAGGTTCTAGGGACTGGAGATACAGTTATGAATAGATACAGTTCCTGCCTTCCTAGAGTTTACAGTCCTACTGAGGGAGGCAGGTAACAGACTTCAAAAATAGCTAATAAAATGTCAGATGGTAATAAATATGAAGAAGATAAACAGGGTAGTGAGATAATGATAATAATGATGGAAAGGAACTTATGATAGGATGGTTATAAGTTCTCTTTGAGGAGATAACATTTAAACTGAGATACATAGATGAAAAGGATCTATCCACACAAAGAGCCGGGAGAGAAACAGTGTTTGAAATAGAGAAAAAGGCAAGTTCAGAAGCCCTGAGGTTAGGAAGAGTTTGGCCTTTCTTAGGAACCAAGGGGAAGTATGGGTAATATGAAACGTTGGCAGAGGCCAGATTATGCAGAATGGGATTTATAGGCCATGGTAAGGAATTTGTATTTTATCCTGAATGTAGTGGAAAGCTGTTGGAGAATTTTTAAACTGCAGTATAATCAAGTGATTGTACTTTAACAAGATTACTAACTGCAGAGTGAACAATGGATTGAAGGAGGTCAAGAGTGGAAGCAGTGAGACTAGTGGAGAGGCTACTGCCTTTGTCTAAGAGATAATGTGGTCTTGGATTATGACAGTAACAATGGAGGTGGAGAGAAGTGGAAGGATTTTGGTTATAATTTGAAGATAGAGTCAGCAGGGTTTGCTGATGGATTAGATGTGGGGATAGAAGAAAGAAAAGAATGAAGACTATCTTCTCTTTCTAATTTCAGTAACTTGGTAGCACAAAATGGGGTGTTGGAAGGGTGGTGGTTAGAATTTGCAGGTGAGACAGTAATTTGGAAAAGGAGAAGCCTGCATGAGACTGGCAGAGCCCTGTAATTAACAGACTAACAGCAGTCAATTCAGCAGTTGCCATGCTGGTAATGAGGACAAGTGCTAAGAGGAGAGAAGTAGTCCCGTGGAGTAGACTGAAGGTAGGAAGCTGCTCAGCCAGCTCCTGTGGTTGGGGAAGCAGTTAACAGAGGTAGAAAATATCCTGTCTGGCTCAGGAGAGAATGGGAAAACCTGGAGTTCCAGGATTTCGGGTTGGGGCTGGGGAGTTGATGTTCTTGTTGCCTTCATTGTGATCCTGATACCTCAATTTTAGCCCTCAGGCTAATGGGATCTAGAGAAACATCTGTTGAACCTGTAATAGAAAAATCTTTGGAAATGAAAACCACACTCTTCTATTTATAAAAGAAGGTTGGTTAGGTAAAGGGATGAGAAATAAGGTGATTTGCAAAGTATTGTTCCTGCCCACTCCCCAGGAATATGCAAAGCTTTATTACTAAGGACTGTGCTGAAAAGGCCAGCCATGTGATATGTTGTAGGTATGCATCATGTAAACAAAGGTAGGATATGTGCTGCTGGTTGTCTTTAAAGAATTATAGCTGCAATATTATTATCCTTTTAAAAAAAAAAAAAAACTCTTGAGCTCCCTGGGTTCTAATCTCTGCTCCAACACTTACTTACAGCAATGTCTTTGGGTCAGTTAACCTTCTTTAAGCTTAAGTTTTTTTCATCTATAAAATGAGAATAATAGAGCCTCCCTTGTAAGTTTGTTTTGATGATGAAATGTGTTGATATTTGTAAAGTACTTGAAATACTATCCATGTTAGTTTTTGTTAAATAAGATAATACAAGCCTTTAGATAGGAGGCAAATCAAAGAAATGTAAGACTGGCCCAGAATACAGGGTCTTTGGGTAGAGTAGTCAACAGAGAAAGCAGTCAGCTGGGAGTTGAGACATAGGTTTCCAGTAGCCAGCACTGGTTCTGAAGTAGGACTGTGGTGCTTTTTATAACTTGATTAGTTAATCTCTTCCTGGCCACAGGACAGGAACTGATAAAGACCTTTTGAGGCCCAAAGACAGGTGAAGAATCCCTAGATTCTCTAAGAACACTGAACTATATACAAGTAATATAGATAACTCCCTGTTGACATAAGGTCTAGTAAAATATTAGTTGCGAAAACCACTGCTTTTCCAAAGCTAAATATGACTCCCAGTGTGCTCTTTTAGAAACTGTTCCTCTTACTAAGGTTTCTTTTTCTTTTTCTTTTTTTTTTGAGGCGGGGAGGGGTGGCACCACTTCTGTTAGAAGAATGGAGAAAGTAAAACAAGCCTTTCTCTTATAGTTTATCTTTCTTCTGAGGAAGTGACTCTAAATTCTTTATTGCATACAATGTGTATTTTTTCCTATTAACCAGGACATTTCCTCCTCATTCCCATTTTGTCCCAGGTATTCCCATTCAAAAGATGTATAATTACATTCTTTATATATTAGACGAAATACCAAGTGGTGCTGTATGAGCATCAAATGGCAGAAGTCAGCATCTGTGGATGAATCAGGTTAGTAATTATAAGCAGCACATTTATCTTATTCCGTATATGCAGCACAGCAGAATTGAGGCCCTTTTTAGAGTTACAGGGCTGCATGGGTTTGGAGAGGCCTCATTCATCTTCTTCCCTCTAGGCTCAACTCTACCTAAACCTTTCTAGAAAGACGAATATCTTATTTTTAAAGGGCCTTTGGGAATTAAATTTTTGTAACCTCCTTCTAAGACATTTCTGTGTTTAGGACTTTCACTGTTGGGACATTTTTCCTTTTATTCAAGTAAAATCCCATTACAAAGACAAAGGTATTTCCATCCTCTCTTGGATGCTCTATAGTAATGGTGCTTTGTTGCACTGACTAAAATGGACTACATTACTACAAATAAGCCTATACAAGCAAATGTTTTTTTTCTGGCCCCAATTCCATACCAGCTATTTTATAATACACATCTCTGGTTTTACATCTGCTTTGTGGGAGAAAGAAGGGGACAAAACTGGAGAAGAGGTACGAGAGGTTTGCTTTTATAACCTTTCCTCTTTACTCTGCTAGATTGTGATCATTTGCAGATTTACCTTTGACAGTGGGAGGTGAGCTCCCTTGTTTTCCGGTCCTTTGGATTAGGAATGTGATTTCTTGCAATATACTAATTATTAAAAATTTCTACTCAAACCAAAGAAATGGGAGACTTAGTTCAGGGGAGATCAATTAGTGATGACCTCTTAGCTGTATTTAACATGAATCCCTTTTCTTTTTCCCAGTTTTTGTTAGTCTTCTGCTCCTTTTGATTTTCTCATTTTTCTTAATATAGCCCTTGAGGATGTTCTAGTAGATGCTTTGGAACTAGGAAAAAACTAATTAAGCTATATCTCTTTAGTAAGTAAAGGGGTGATGTAAATAATTTAGTAATTAAAGGGGGTGCTGACTCACCTTCGTCAAAAGTGATAGCTCACAGTTAATATTTGTTTAGACAACTTAATTCCAAGATTGAGCATTACTTGAAATCACTTTTTTGAATAATATTGATTGTATGTTCCTGAGTGTTCAACATTAAATCATCTTAGCCCAATGTATTTCTTTTAGGAGATAAAAGCTTATCATCTGGTATACATTAAGGACATAATGTAGTCCATATCTCTTTCTTTATGACTAAAAAAGATATTCTAACTTCATCCCAGCAGATACTATGTTAGCTGCTTAGCAGCAACATGTTCATAAGGAAGAAAATCTTACTCATTTAATTCTGCCCAGAGGGGTGCTGTAAAGCATTGTGAACAGAAAGCTAAACTTTCATAATGAAGCCATTATGGATATTGTCAAGATGTCATTTTAATAATCCAAATTTTAATCATCCTGACTTTACTTGTCACATTATATTTTATTTTCTATTAGCCACACAGCTCTGAAATGCTCACTAAGAGGCAATGGTGATACAATCTACACCTGTCCTAATATGTTTGCATTATCAAGTATTGATGGGAGAGTATGTTTACTTTGTTTAAAGATCTCCATGTGGGCTCAGTCTTTGTATGGAATATATTCTTTATGTGACTACAGATATGAATGTAGCAGCATCTTTCAGTTATGGAGTCATCATTCTCAAGCGATTTATCTGCATTTTTGTTGTGTATTGCTCAGAAATAGGGTTTATACTGAAATGTATCTTGAATGAAGGCCCTGGTAGAATAATTCATGTTTGTATTCCTCCAATTCTACTATTACACATGCTTTTCTTTGGACCTGTCCTTTGAGACTACTTGTAAACGTTGGATATAGACTTTACAAGGTGTCCATCTTCATCTGTATACACAAACAGCAAAGATTAAGCATTGTGATTCATCAAGATAATTGAGCATAAGCCAAAAGTTCTAGGGGTGTAGATGGTAAGACTGTTGCCCATGATTTGGGAGAAATAGGGGTCTTAGATGAAATGTTCCAATGATATGGACTATAGTCCTAGAGAAAGAAGATTCAGTGTCAAGGTGTTAGCTCTTTATATCCATAGAGAGTTTATGGATTATCCTAGTGTGTTTGCTTCTCCCTCTTCTATTGCTCTCCTTTAGGCTTTCTCACTGGTGCTTAGCCCTGGGAACAGCATTTATATTCAGCAAACATTTTTTGAGCAAATGCTTAAGTGCAAACTTAAAGAGATGTTTGTAAGGAAAAAAAAAGACAACAAACAAACAAACAAAACAGAGACCACACCTTTTTCTTTCCACATGGATACTTATGAAACCAGTTGCTGAAGTTGGAGATTTTGGATTATATCTGACTCCTTGTTCCACATAGAATTTATGTACTGTCTGATCTATTTATCCTCTAATGCATTTTGATCTTTAAAGTTACTTCAAGTCATTAAGTATTTGTATTAATTAAAGAAAAGGATTTATTATTCAGTAACTCTGGGGGTATATTAAGGTTTCTTTCCCTGTTTGTTTTAGGGAAATCAATGACTTTATTGTTTTAAAACATTGACTGCCACACTAGAAAAAAAAATTTCACCCCCCCCCCAGGGCCACGGTGTTTTATTAAAACAAGATGATCCTTTCTAATTTGTTATTTTTTATTGTTTTCTATACATGAGTTAGATGCAACACAATCCACATTTTTAGAATTAAATTGTCAATATTAATCGTAACAATAAGAACATCAACAAATAAGATTTTCACAAACCTACTACAGGGTTTTACTTCAAGCGGCCCCAGGCTCAAAACTAGCATGAGTTAAATACAACTCACATAGAAGTCAATGTGTTAAACCAGCACTGTTCCTCTGATACAGCATTGTAACTGATGATAGCTGGAATTGGACTAGTGTCACTTTTCTGTGCATCAGGAGTGAATAAGATCATCAGTAGATTAGCCAGAAGGAAAATGGCTTTGTGTTTTACCTTTGTAGTAGCTTCTTGAAGGGTATTTAATTTGATACTGTTATCTGTAAGAAATAGAATAAAGCAGGATGAAGCATGTACATTCAGATGTGTAGCTGACAGCTCTCCTGAAAGCAGAAGTGCTAATTTTTTACTTTTAAAAAAATCTGGAAGAGGTCCTCAAATAATTCAGGGGAAGAAAAATGATGCCGAAGTGAAGTCACATGACTCAGTGGATAATGCCAGTGAAACCCAGGAAGAACCGCATTAGTGATAGTCTGTAAGTATACACAGTGCTTTACAATAGGTTGATTGCACTAAACAAAGAAGAAAATCCTTTCTCTGAGGAGCTTACAATCTAAAGATACAAGTTGGTGCGGTACAATGTGGAATGAGAACAATAAGTGAGCCCCATGGTGGGTGGTCTTCATAGCTGAAATGCTTCAAAAACAAGTGCCTTCTCAGAAAGGTGGAGGCTGGAGAGGGAGTGGCCCAGGTGTGCAAAGAAGTGAAAAGCTGTTCTTTTGGGGCTGGAGAGTGGGGATAAGGAAGGGAAGGTTGGATAGTGTGTCTGAGAAGAGGCTCAACATAAAAATGGGGAAAGAGATCAGACTGACATTGGCATGATAGAGCCTGGTGATTTAGAGAACAAGGGAAAATGCTAGCAGAGGAGGATTGAGAGAGAGGGGCAAACAGCATATCTTAAGACTCTGTATTACAGCAAATACCACATCTTTAAACACCCAGATCTGTAGAATGCTTCTTGCAACAGCTTCTTGCTAGTGTGAATGGCTTCTATAACAGGGGAAAGAACAGTCCAGTATGGTTGGAACAATTCAATAAGATTCTGCATGTGAAAGAGCTTTGTACAAAGCCTTTTTGTACAAAAAACAAAGCAAAACTTTCCAAATATACGTCATTATGATATTTTGCTTAGTTTTGACATCATTAAATTATTGGTTAATAAAATATTTTAAGACAAAAGGCTAGCAGTAGAGCTTCCTATTTCAGAGATGTTATCAGAAACAGATTTGATATAAATGCTTCATTTGTTTCCATGTTAGGTCATTACAACTTCTCATGGTAAATGTTCCTCCAAAGGGCTCTCTTGTTTCCTTACAATTGAACTAAATCTGATCTTCACATCAGTGAGGATCCTCATTCTCATCCTAATTCCTGGCCCCTCTCTTGCTACTCAGCCTCTTTTCTACTTGTGTCCGTATGGTCATGTATTTTCTTTGGTCTCGCCATGTCATTTTATAGTCTGCCTCATTCTAACAAGGATTGAGTTGGTTTACCAAGAAATACATGCAATAACAGGATTAACAAACAGAGAAATGGGTATGAAGGGAAAATAAATGTAAAACAAAATGAGGCCAGGGTAAGGTTAGTACACCAAATATACAGCATTGGAGATTTATGGTTGTGCCCTAAGTTTGGCTCTGAGCTTCTTAGCAGACAGATCAAGGAAGGAAATGTTAGTTATAATATTTGCAGGTGTTCATAAGGTAAAAATGAACCAATTTCTCAAAAGAAGCACAGCTTTTCTTGAGACCTATGAGAAATTCCTCCCATGGGTTTTTATAAATGCCAGTTTGGTGAGTTTGGATTTTATCCTGAGGGCACTGGGAAGCCAGTGGAAGCTTTTGATCCAGGGGATGACATACACAAAGCTGTATTTAGAACAGGTATAGGAAAGCTCAAATGAATGGAGGGAAACTAGATGCAGGAACCAGTAAGAGATGATGAGGCTCTAAGGGTCTGGACAAGGATATATCAGAAGAAATGGCAAATGAAGGAAAGCTATAAAAGAGGTTAGAAAGATGTATAAGGTCACTGCTTAGATATAAATGGAAAGAGAAGGATCAAGGATGCCTGTAGGGTTCAGGTATAGCAAGAGTGATGGTATCATAATCCCTTGCAAATAAAAGAGAAGGAGAGATGTGTTAAAGTAAAAAGCCCAGAAGGTGATGACAAAGCTGAGGTAACCACTATAGGTTCTTATAGTCATATTTTGGAGCAAGCAGAACCAAGAAAATAGAGAATCACCATTTATTTAGCACTTTATATTTTATGACGTGCTTTTACATATACTATCTTATTTTGTGCTCCTGACAGTCCTGGGAAGAAAGTAGTACTATCCACATGTTACAGATAAAAGAAATCTGAGGCTAAATCATTAACTGATGCATCTAAAGCCATATAACTAGTAAGTGCCTTGCTTTCCCCCCACTGTATCACACTGCCTCGAGAAGACCACCTGCCTAGAGGTGTTGGTGTAATATTTTCAGATGACACTATCAGGACAAGGTTAGAATTTTGTCATCATTATAAACATCGATTTTTTGCTTTGCTTTGTACAATTGTTCTACTGGGGACATTTGATATGAATAGGACTGTTTGCCCCTACACTAAATGTCCCCAGACTGCTATGCTTTTAAAATTTCATATCTTCTTTTTATAGTTCTTTAATCTCTTCCACTGCTGTCAGCTGTTACTGCTTGATGAATCTGGCAGCTCCCTTCTTCCTAATCAGTTGTGCCCCTGGAAACCAGATAAATATGCTTGTTACATTTAAACAAGAGTCCTCTTATGAGAACCCTAACCCTCTTCCGAATATTATGTTATGTTTTATGGGTAAAGAACATAAGTATTACTGCTCAATCATTCTTAGAAAATATATATATATTTGGCTGTCCTCTAGGTTCCTGGCTAACTCTGGATAGTTGAAGGTGCTGGATAAGTTACCTAGAAAGGTGAGGTGTCAGTATATATATTTAGTATGTAACCCCGGCCCTTTCTTTTTAAAAACAGTTGCCATTGGTGGTGACAGGAATGCTTTCACTCCTGCTGGTTGTGAATTTTTGGTGAATAGTAGTCTAGTTGCCAAAGGTTTGAAGTGACTGCCCAGTCTCCTTTATTCCAGAATGACTGGTGACTGTTTTTCTCAGTCCCTAATCCTTTCTGCTGGAAAAGTTACAGACATTTCCTTTTGTGTCTAATAAGTCTTCCTTTCCAAAGCAGTCACAGAAGCTTCCAACCAACCCTCCCTTGGTTGACTTGTCTTTTCCTTTTTACCTTTACAAGGATGGCTTTTCATAAAGACTTTGTTGTTCCTATAGGAAGCACTATACCACTCAGTGTGAAATCTGTGTCTCTAGCTGGCTAAATAAAGCATTTTGTGATTCTTGGTATAGCATGTGCATAATTCGGATGTGTAGACTATGGACAGCCCAGGCACCATGAGCAACCAGCCTATGTCCAAACGGAAATGATATTTTTTCACAAATCTACTTTTCAAATTAATTTTTAAGATGATAGGCAATTAGTGGCTAATCAATACATTTATTATGGCACCTGAACTGGATAGTAATGAGAGAAAAGGAAGAGGAAGTGTGATTTCCCTTCACACTCTGTTGAAGTATGAAATTAATAAAAGTTGGTATCATTAGAACTCAACAAGGTCAATAACTAAAACTCTTGGCCTTCCAAATGTTCCTAGGAAAGATTGTTTTCTTCATAATCATGGGAAAGGAAAGTGCTAATTTCTTTGCATAGGTAGTTTGGGGCAAAGGAACTACTTTTAGTGTTAGTTAGAAATACCTGAATGTCACTTTGTGCCCAGAAAAATGGGAACAATTTTGTAGTAGCTGTGGTCTATGAAAAATACAGCAGTGATACTACCATCTTATGGTTTTGGGACAGAGTTTCTGGTTTGATACTTTTTGGAACCCATGATTGAAGATAAGATGTACAAAGATGATTGATAGGACACAACTCCCTATGCCATTATATTTTCTTGAAATAGGCAGGACATCCAGGCCTTAATGGGAGTGAGGCAGATTTCCTAGAAGCCCTTTGGCTTTAGTACTTTAGTAGTTGTCCTGTTTTGCATGTGACCATGTCAGTATATCCATTTTAGATTGACCTTTCAGAAGGAGAGAAACTTGCTTTTCATTTTTTTTCTTTTTTATCTAAGTGTCTATTATAGGAATATAAATTTGGTAGGCATTCAAATGCTTCTGATGAGATGTTTATTGGTGAATTAAAATTGTTTTCTGAAGGGGAAAAATTGGTATGTTCTCTAATCAGATTTACCAGTTTGAAAATACAGCAATGCTATCAAAGTATCCACATTGAATGGTAAGCTATGAATTATGTCTACAGAATGCTGTAACTGCTCCCTTATGTGACCTCAACTTTGGCAATATAGTAAAGGTAAATTATTAAACATTTCAATAGCACCACTTGCTAAATAAAAACAATCAGTGGCTTGGTATGTTATGTTTGGACCCAGCACTAGAGATTCTTTATTCAATTTAGTGATTGTGAGCACTGAGGCCAACCCCTGATATTTGAGGGACATTATGCAAATTTCCCCAGAGCAGTATGCTTTGGAGTTCTCTGTCTGATGCATCAGTTAGCTTTAGTGCCCTGTGGCTATAAAGGATATGATGGTGGGTGAGTATCAAGTGTAAGATTTAAAATAAACCAATGAGATTTGAGGCTTTTGACTTTAACTGAATTTCACCGGTCAGTTCGATTGAACTTTCCTTTAGAAAACCAGACTAACATTGGCCTGCCAAAGTCTGCAGGGAGACTATGCTATAATAAATCTTGATTAAGTATCATTAGATATAATAGGGATAAGAGATGAGCTAGCCAGAAAGGGAGAGGTGGGCAGAAGGGATATTTTTGAGCTAAGGAGGGGATAATGAGGTTAGACCAAAAAGAAAGTTCATATACTTCTTTGCCCTTCTTCTCAGCTACTATTTTGGTCTAGCACTGAACCTCGCCCGTAGATGTCTTATTCTTCCTTGTATTAGCTTTCTTCCACCAATACCAGCCCCATTCATTCCGTATTCTTGAGTCCCTCTGTCCTACTGGAAATTCTCTATTGAGGCATTATATAATAAGAGAAAGACAACAAGGAAAAGTGTTAACTGTAACGACTTCCTAATTTTTCCCCTTGCCTTTCTTTATTGGTGCTACCCAAATAAAACTTTTATCATCTAATTTCATCTTCTATATTTTTATAAAGGAATTATATTATAAATGACCAAAACTAAGATCATTCTGTTTATCCAAGGAACAATATTCTCTGGATGGCATCTCAATCACTCTGACACCTTGTCATTTAGAGTGGTATCCCAAGGTACTTATAATCTTCTCAATGGTTAGCATGAAATTCTCAAACCAAAATTAATTTGAAGTCACTTTAACTTAAAATGATTTGGATAAGATCCCTAAATCAAATTGTCATAGGCATGGCACCACCTAACAATTAGAAATTAGTGCTTTGGAACAATGATTCTTAAACTATTTCATTTCTGAAGGAAATAATATTCTATCAACACCCCACCCTAAGAAGAGGAACAATCATTTTTATCACTGAACAGCCAAAATTCTGGTCTCCCCAACCCGAACACTCTCAAAAAAAGTTCTTAAGGGCTGTGAGAGAATATAGTAACAGTGGCATAGATAAGAAGGGAGCTGGTTTACCCATTCATTCATTCATTTTCATGTATTCATTCAACAAATGTATACTGAGGGCCTACTATATCCCAGCATTGTTTTATATATTAACAGTTTCACTCTACCTTGTTATACAAAAGATAATGTTCTCTAGCTTGAAAATGCCCATTTTCTGGTGGTGAGTAACCTGTGGTTGAATTATAGTAACCCTGAGTTCCACGTCTCTTTGGTAGCCAATAATTCAGTATTATGTAGTTCAAATCACTGTGTAATATAGTACGTTTATTCTCCTGCTCTGTAATGTTTCTGTAAGCCTGCAGCATTTTACCCATCATTCATGACCATCATTTGTGTTGGTTGAATTGTAGTTGTTCACAATGTGTTGATTTTATTTATTCTTTTTGAACTTTTTATTTTAAAATATTTTAAAATAGCCTTTTATTTTAAAAAATTCATAGGAAGTTTCAAAAATAGCACAGAGAAGACTTGTGTACCCTTCACTCAGTTTCCCCCACTGGTTATGTTTTATATAACTATTGTACAATATCAAAACCAGGAAACTGACATTGGTACAATGTGTGTATATTGTTCTATGTCATTTTTATCACATATGAGGATCTTTCTCTTGCTACCTACACCATTAGAGCCAAACTTATCCCCTTCCCATCCTTCACCATCATTAACCCCTGGCAACCAGTAATCTGTTTTCCATCTCTAAAACTTTGTCATTCCTAGAATATTAACTAAAAGGAATCAGGCAGTATGTGACCTTTGGGAATACTGGCTTTTTTCACTGAATCGCTTGAGATCCATCTAAGTTGTTGCCTATATCAATACTTTGTTCTTTTTTATTGATGAGTAATATTCCATGGTATGGACATAGCATGATTTGCTCAATTGTTTGCCTGTTTAATTGTTCTATTTCCATGTTCATTGATTCTTTCCTCTGTTATCTCTGTTCTGTTGAGCCCATCCATTGAGTTTTCAATTTGGCAGTTGTATTTTTTCAGTTCTAAAATTTCTATTTGGTTGTTTTTCATATGTTCTTTTTCTTTGCTGAGATTTTTTTCATTTGTTTTGATCATATTCATAATTGCACCTTGAAGAATTCTTTGAAGTTTATTTAAAATCTAGTCAGATAATTCTAATCTGTGTCATCTCAGTATTGGTGTCTGATGATTGTCTTTTCTCTCTAAGGTTAAGGTGTTTCTGGTTCTTGGTATGATGAATGATTTTTAATTGAATACTGAACATTTTGGGTATTATGCTAATAATCTGGATCATATTTAAATCTTCTGTTTTAGCAGGCCTCCTCTGACATTGCTCATGAAGGGGTAGGGGGATGCTGCCTGTTTTCTGCTAGGTGAGGTAGATATCTAGGTTTCCCACTCAACCTTCCTTGACACTCTGGTCAGACAAAGGGTGTTCTGTTGTTGTTAGGTGGTGGGGGTGGGAGCTCAGGCTTACCACTAGGCCTCCACTAGCATCACCCAGGCAGGGAGGGGAAGGTACACTTCCCACTTGGCCTTTGCTGAAGGTGATGGGTGGGGCCACAGTTATTCATGGTGTTGGGTAGAGTAGGGAAGAGATTATCTAAAAGTTTTCTCTCTTGCTAGGCTGCCATTTTCCTAGTCCTTTGGCTAGAATGAGTCACTTTTTCTTAGGGCTAGAAGTTAAACACTTAGAAACCCTTGAAAGTAGTGATATGATTGCTAAAAACATTGTGATTGTGTTAATTACACCATATTTTCCTTAGTTTTAAAATACTTAATATTGAGTTATATAATTGACATACAATAAAGCACATTTAAAGTTTACAATTTGATGTATATACCCATCACTACAATCTATATAATAAATATGTCCATAATGCCCAAAGTTTCCTTGTGCCCCTTTGTATTCTCTCCATTCCCTCCCTACTCACCTCCTCATATCCTAGGCAACTACTGATTTGCTTTCTGTCACTACAGATTAGTTTGCATATTCTAGAATTTTCTATAAATGGATTTATAGAGTATGAACTCTTTATCTGGCTGCTTCTACTCAGCAAAATTATTTATATATTCATCTGTGTTGTTGTATATATAAATAGTTCCTCTTTTATTGTTGAGTAATAGTAGTATTTTGTATAGATATATGACTATTTATTTTTCCTTTCAACCATTGATAGATATTTGACTTGTTTTCACTTTGGCTATTACAAATAAATGCTATGGACATTGGTATACAAGTGTTTCTGTGTACATATGTTTTTATTTCTCTTAGATAGACAGTGGCATTTCTGGGACATATGGTAGGTGTATGTTTACCTTTTAAGAAATTGTACTTTTACATGCTACACTTAAGTCTGTGATACCTGTTGACTTAATTTTATATAAAGGTGAAGGTTAGTTCAACAGTGATTTTTTTTTTCCTATCTGGAGATGTTTAACTGCTCCAGTATCATATGTTGAAAAGACTATCATTGCTCTATTGAACTACTTTTGCTCTTTTGTCCAAAATCAGGCCATAAAAAGGAATGAAGTATTTGTATATGCTACTCCTTAGATCTAACTTAAAGAAGCTGGATATAAAAAGGCACATAGTATATGGTTCAGTTTCTTTGAAATGTCCAGAATAGGAAAATTCATAAAGACAAAATATAGATTAATGGTTGCTGTGGGTGGTGAGGGGGGAATGGGGATTCACTACTAATGGGCATGAAGTTTCTTTTTGGGGTGATCAAAATATTCCAAACTTAGATATTGGTGATGGTTGTACGACTATGTGAATATACTAAATGCCACTGAATTGTACACCTAATAGAGCAAATTTTATTGTATGTGAATTATTGCTCAATAAAGCTATTATAAAAAAATCAATTGGGCACATTTTGTGGGTCTATTTCTGGGTTCTTTATTCTGTTCCATTGACCTATACATGAATCACTCTGCCAATGCCATACAATATGATGTTAGCTTAGGACCTTTGTAGGTGCTCTTCATCAGGTTAAAGAACTTCCTCTGCATTCCTAATTGCTAAGTTTTTTCATGAATGGGTTTTGTATTTTATCAAATGCTTTTTATATGTCAATTGATATGATCATATGATGTTCTTATTTATTCTATTGATATGGTAGATCACATTAAATGATTTTCTAATGTTGGACCAGCCTTGCAGACCTGGAATAAGACCCGTTTATTATGAGTCTTATTATGACTTATTTTATACAATGTTTGTTTCAATTTGCTAATTTTTTTATTAAGGTGAAATTCACATAATATAAAATTTATCATTTGAAATTGTACCATTCAGTGGTTTTTAGTATAGTTACGATGCTGTGCAACCATCACCACTATCTAATTCTATAATATTTTCATCACTCCCCAAAAACCCTGTACTCATTAAGTAGTCATTCCCTACTCCCCTCTCCAGCCCCTGCAACCACTAGTGTACTTTCTATCTCTATAGATTTGTCAGTGATAGACATTTCATATAAATGTAATCATATAGTGCACAGTCCTTTGTGACTGGCTTCTTTCACTTAGCATAATGGTTTCAAAGTTCATCCATGTTGTAGCATGTATCCAAATTTCATTGCTTTTTAAGGCTGAATAATATTTCATGATATATCCAAGATTGTGGTGCCAGCAAATAAAAAAAAATATTTCGTTGTATGAAAATACCACATTTTTAAAATCTATTCATCTGTTGATTGACAGTTGGGTGATTTATACCTTTTGGCTATTGTGAATAATGCTGTTATGAATATTGGTATACAATTATCTATTTGAGTCCCTGCATTCAATTCTTTTGGTTATATACCTGGAAGTGGAATTGCTAGATCATGTAGTAATTCTATGTCTAACTTTTTGAGGAAACACTATACTGTTTTCCACAGCAGGTGCACAATTTTACACTCCCCCCAGCAATGAATAAGGGTTCCAATTTCTCCATATCCTCACCAACACTTCTTATTTTCTATTGTTGTTGTTTTATAATAGCTATTTTAATGGGTAGAAAATGGTATCTCATTATGGTTTTGATTTGCATTCCCCTAATGATTAATGATGTTGAACATTTTTTTGTGTGTTTATGGGCCATTTTTATATCTTCCTTGAAGAAATGTCTATTCAAGTCCTTTGCCCATTTTTTATTCGGGTTGATTTTTGTGTGTGTGTTGAGTTGTAAGAATTCTTTATATATTCTGGAACTAATCTCTTATCAGAGATATGATTTGCAAATATTTCCTCTCATTCTATGGATTGTCTTTTTATTCTCTTGATAGTGTCCTTTGATATAAAAGTTTCCAGTTTTGTGGGTGCTGAATATTTTTGTATTCCATAAATAATCTTTAGCTCTATTCTGGGATGCAGTTAAGTTACTAGGAAACACCTTAATCCTTTTAGGTATTGTTTTTAAGATTAATTAGATAGGTACAGAGCAGAGCTCAGTCTAGTGCTAATTACTCCTCACACCCAAAGCAACACCCTGTTGGGCACTCTACTCAATACTGAGTGAATTATGAGTTTTTCCATTCTGGCTGGCATAAAAGCTATTATTACTGGGCCCTGTATGATGATTGTATGCTGTTTCCTCTAATCCTTTTGGATGTGTTTTTTCCCCTCTAGCCTTGGGTAGTTTCCTCACTTGCAAGCGCTGATTAGTACTCTGCTAAATATGCAAGTGGGAACATTTACAGAACTCAGAACTCTAGAATTTTCTTTCTGTGCTGCTCTCTCCTCTCCAGTACCCTGTTTTGTGATCTTTCCTATACTGTAGCTTGGAAAATCTGTCACAGCAGTTACCTAGGGCAACCACTGGACTCATTTTATTTGTTTCCAGTCTCTCATGGATTATTTCCTTTTGTTGCCTGATGTCCAGGATCTTGAAAGCCTTTCTTTTATATATTTTAGTTTTTTAAAAAACAATTTTTATTGTTTTTGTTTGTTTCAAACTGTTACATTACTCCATCTTCCCCAGAAGTGAAACTGTCATATTGTTTTGAATTATAAACTTCTGTTAATAGCTCAGAGAAATCTCAGACTCCGGAGACTTCCCCGAACTTACACAGCCTCAAGTTCTTTAGCCATGTCATATTTGAAATATTAAATATACAAATGTACTAGGGAGATCAACCTAATTATCTTGGTTCTTTTTGTTCATTTTCTAACCCTGCCTACTCAACCTAGTGTAAACTTTGTCCCTCTGTAAGGTATTATTCTGTGTTGAACAGAGGCATTAAGGAGTGTGCTGCACAATAGCATGATAAGCTCTATAAATCTTAGTTCTCCCAGTAAAATATTATGGCTCAATTATCCATGAACTTTTAAAAAATCATTTATATGTATATCCTTTTCTTTTAAGTAAAGTCAAATTATTTATTTATTTTATTTCAAAATATTAAGGGGGTGCAAATGTTTTTGTTACCTGGATGCCTTTTATAATGCTTAAGTCAAGGCTTTTAGTGGGCCCATCTATTTACTGCCCACCATGAGAAGTATTCCTTCTTTTTTGTTAGTTTTTTGTGAACTCAAATCCCTAAAATTTCAGACAGAACTCCTATTCTCCCATTATTTTTGACAGACATATTTGGGTTCACCATCCCCATGCTGTTTGTGTTCTAGTAAGACTTTGCTTAATATTCCATCTCAGTCATCATCATTCAAAACTAAAAAGACCTCAGTCATCCTATTAATCTATTGTCATATGGCAGTCTTCCCTTCTGTACCTACACTAATCCCTTACCAATACTAATTCCTCTGACTATTTCTGTATTTCCATTCTATCTTAAAGTATATCCCCCAGAGGAACATATAATATTCTATTATGTTTCTCAAATATTTATATTGTGGTATGACTGAGAATATCCTCCCATTTCCTTTTTTGAAAAATTCTAGTATTTATAAAAAACTTTTTAAGATAAAACAACAGAAATGTTCCTTAACGGGAAATGTTCCCTTTAAGCTTATACAATTAACTCAGACCACATCACATTGTAAGTTATTTGTATCATTGGTCACCAAATTCACTGATTATCTATATAAAAACTCAACTAATTGGTATAATTAAAGTCCAAATATGTCATTTTTATTGTTATAAAATTTAAATAAGATTACTTTAATGAACACCAAAATTTTAAATAAGGAATTTATATATGATAGTTATATCCTGTATCTGTCTCAACATCTATTATATTTCTATATTTTGGTTTTGATGCATAGTATGAAGAAAATATTGATTCATACTGATAAATAATTCTAAATGGCAACACATTTTAATAGCTCATCTTGTAAACGTGGATCATTATTTAATTACTGATCATGAGGCTTAAAAGAAGAGTTATAAGACATTTTGAAAATGAATCATAGGTGATATCTGACAAGTGCTCATATTCTTTAACAAAAATATAAGAGAAACATTCAAAATTCACAGGTGCATAAATGATAATGCAATGTATTAATGTGTTCACTTGTTATTTTACAACTGATTTTTATAACAGCAGAAAGGCATACTATAGTTGAACAGATGTGTACAGGCTTGATATAATGCCAGGCAAGGCTTAGGCACATATGGCATAGTACTATACTTGTTTTAAAATTTTATATGAACAGAAATGCATATCCCTGAATAAGAGGGGAGCCGTGACCTTCCTAATCATTGACTTAATCCAGAATAATTTAGATATAGGCACAGAAATGGCAAGAGAAGATTTATTCTGAGCCTTTAGTAAACACTAGTTGACCTGCTAAAACAAGTTAGTGGGTAGGTTCTTCAACATTATATATTTTGTATATAGTATAGTCAGGTGTGTATATTGATCTTCTTCTTCATCTTTTTTTTTTTTTTGAGACATGGTCTCACTCTGTCACCCTGGGTAGATGCAGTGGTGTCATCATAGCTCACTACAACCTCAAAGTCCTGGGCTCAAGCGATCCTCCTGCCTCAGCCTCCCGAGTAGCTGAGACTACAGGCGTGTGCCACAATGCCCGCCCAGCTAATTTTTCTATTTTTAGTAGAGATGGGGTCTTGCTCTTGCTCAGGGTTCAGGCTGGTCTCAACTCCTGAGCTCAAGTGATCCTCCAACCTCAGCCTTCCACAGTGATAGGATTACAGGTGTGAGCCACCACACCTGGCCAATAGTTCTTAATTTTTATTACAGCTTTTAAAATAGTGAAAAATATTTTTAAATGATTTCCAAATTTAGTGTTGACAGAACCTCTGAAGCACTTCTGTATCGTAGGGTTCTGGAGAATAGTTTTAAAACTATTCAAAATCTAAATATTTATTATTATCCTTTGGCTAACTTATTTTTCTCGGGTATGTTGATCTCAAAAAATTTAAATGCTTTTAGTCAGGGATCATTTTCCTTTATAAAACCTGTGAGTCTTTTTTACCAGTAGACATGGCAATGGTTTCTTTTGATTCTGTTTTATTTTTCTGAACAGGTTCTATAAAATTTCCCAGTATGGAGGTTAAACTTGCTAGTTTGTAGTTCTTCAGACATCTTTAATGAATGTTGGTGATGGGTGGGTAGGTATGTTGGTGACAGTTCCCCAGCCCTTTGGTAGAGTGACCATAAATTATGTCAAGTTGCACCTTTCTAAAGGATAATTTTGATTTTTCACCTGTGTTTCTTTAAAATGCCTGAGCAAATGGGACCCCAATTAATATCTTTATACACATTTTGTCATTTTGGGGTTAGAAGTTGCCACCAGTGGATTTAGTACATTTAACCAATATGTTTCATAAGCCAGTTTGGGAATAAAAAAGTATTAATATCTAAAATCATCTAGGTAAGTACTGACAGAATTTATTTGTTTAATCTCTCTGAAAGTCCTTTTTCATCTCTGACTATATACTTTTCATTATTATCTTCCAGTGGTTCTATCACTTTCTTGTATGTCATGTGGTGTGACCAGAGCCATGATCTGAGCTAGACTACATTATTTTATTTGGAATGCTATATGACTGTGGTCCCCAACCTGTGGGTCATGGACTGGTACTGGTCGGTGGCCTGTTAGGAACTGGGCCACCACAATAGGGGGTGAACTGGAAGCCAGCCAGCAAAGCTTCATCTGTATTTACAGCCTCTCCATCGCTCACATCACCACATAAGCTCTGCCTCCCGTCAGATCAGCGACAGCATTAGATTTTCATATGAGTGCGAACCCTACTGTAAACTGCGGGCGTGAGGGATCTGGGTTGCGGCTCCTTATGAGAACCTAATGCCTGATGATCTGAGGTGGAGCTCAGGTGGTGATGCTTGCGCTGGGGAGTAGCTACACATACAGATTATCATTAGCAGAGAGATTTGACTGTATCATAAATGTAATGTGCTTGAATCATCCTGAAACCATCCTCCCCCAACCCCACTCTGCCAGTCCATGGAAAAATTGTCTTCCATGAAACCGGTCCCTGGTGCCAAACAGGTTAGGGACCACTGCTATATGAGTTTTATGGGAAAAGAGTAGTTTTGAGAAAATGCCCCTAAATTATTAAAATAATAAATTTAAGTATAAATTACAAATTTAAGTATAAAACAACATAGTTTTATAACATTGAAGATAAATTAGAATTTCAGAAAAAGTTTTGCTAAAAATGCATGTGTATGTTGAATATGCAGTATGTAAAAACAAGCTTATACCTTTTTTTATTTAGGGAATGAATTTTACATGCGCCTCAGTAGACAAGCATTCTTGTAGATAGATTTACTCTTTGTGTGATTCATGACTCCTGTCATAAGAAGACACTGCTGGTTTTTTGTAACAAAGTCTAAATTCCTATTTGTTTCAAATCTATATAACAACCATATTTAGTTGAGTTTCTGAGGTTTATCTTTCAGTTCAAATCTTTTGTATTAATATAATCTCAAAAATGTAAGTTTTTCCCAGTGATATTTTCATTTGATTATAGCAATGTAATACAAAAGTCAGAGTTAATATGTTGGGATTTTAGAAATGCTGACAAGTAGAGACTCCCTAAATATAGTTGAGACTTCATTAAACATTTGAATTCAAGCTGATGAGCCAAAGGAAGACTCTTTATAGCTATAGATAAATAAAAGAAAGTATAATTTTGCTATTGGTTCCTAATATTATTGATAGAGGAAAAAATAACTGGAGGCAAAAGATGAGCCAGACTCCTGAACAGTGATAAATAGTGATCTAAAATTCAGTAAAGCTTTAAGAGTTTGAATGCCAGGAATTACTTGTTAAATGTCTCCTCCATAATCTATTTAGACAGTTCTGGCTCTCGAGTGCCCATTCATTTTCCTTTCTTGAAGAACTTGCTAAATAAACCTTCTAAAACTTCTTGTGGTAAACCGTGATTATATTCTATGGTTTTTGACAATTGTAGGGTTCATTGGATTTTTATACTGGCTGTTAAGTACAATAATCATTGGTTCATACAAAGTATAAAGGGTCTGGCTATCTCCATTTACTCTTGAATTGCAGTTACGTTAACCTTCTGTTCAAGCTTGAATTTTGCTATCTCAAGTTATCTTACTGATGAAATTGAGCAAACCAGTAAATGACCCATGAATCCTTAGAATGATGGAGTAAAATACTGCAATTTTCTGGCCCAACCTCTATCTTCAGGGGTTAGCAAACATTTTCTGTAAAGGGCCAGAGAGTAAATAAGTTCGGGATTTATGGGCCATAAGGTTTCTGTAAAAACTACTCAACTCTGCTCTTATAGTGTGTAGCCATAGATAGTAAGTAAATAGTGTGTAGCCATAGATAGTAAGTAAATAAGTGAATATGGCTATGTTCTAGTAAAACTATTTACAAAAACAGGTAGCAGTATTTCTCCAAAGATTATATACAAATGACCAACAAGCACATGAAAAGACATTCAGCATCATTAGTCATTAGCGAAATATAAATCAACATCACTGTATACCACACTAGAATGGCTATTATTTAAGAAAAATAGAAAGCAACAAGTGTTGGGGGGATTTAGAGAAATTAGAACCCTCATATATTGCTGGTTGAAATGTAAAATGATAAAACCACTGTGGAAAACAGTTTGGTAATTCTTCAAAAACTAAACATAGTATTACCATGTGACCCAGCGATTCCACTCCAAGATATATACCCAAAAGAATTTCTAACAGATATTCAAACAAGTACTTTTACAAAAATGTTCATAGCGGTATTATTTACAACAACCAAAAGGTGGAAACAACCCAAATGTCTATCAGTAGATGAATGGATAATCAAATTTTGGTATACCCATATAAAGGAATATCACTCAATGATAAAAGGGAATAAAGTACTGATACATACTGCACATGAATAAATCTCAAAAGTGTGCCAAGTGAAAAAAATCAAGACACAAAATGTCACATAATTATATGATTCCATTTATGTGAAATATCTACAATAGGTAAATCCATAGAGACAGAAAACAGATTAGTGATTTCTAGGGAGTAAGGGGAGAGAGGAATGGGGAATGACTGTTTAATGGGTATGGACTTTGGGAGTGATGAAAATGTTTTGGAGGTAGATAGAGGTGATGGTTGCATAAAATTTTGAATGTATTAAATGCTATTGAATTGTATAATTTAAAATGGTTAATTTCACCCAAATTCATTCTACGAGGACTGTATTACCCTGATACCAAAACCAAAGATACAAGAAAAGAAAACTATAGGCCAATATCTCTAATGATTATAGATGCAAAAATCCTCAACAAAATACTAGCAAACTGAATCCAACAACACAATAAATGGATTATTCATCATGATCAAGTGGGATTCATTCCAGGGATGCATGGATGGTTCAAAATATAGAAATCAATCAGTGTGATACATCATATCAACAGAATGAAGGGAAAAAACCATATGATCATTTCAATTGATGCTGAAAAAGCATTGGATGAAGTTCAACATCCCTTCATGATAAAAACTCTCAAAAAACTGGGTATAGAAGGAACTTACCCCATATGATAAGAGACATATATGACAGACCCACAGCTAGTATCATACTCAATGGGGCAAAACTGAAAGCCTTTCCTCTAAGATCTCGAACAAGACAAGGATGCCCACTTTCGCCACTGTTATTCAAAATAGTACTGGAAGTTCTAGCTAGAGCAGTCAGACAAGAGAAAGAAATAAAGGACATGCAAATTGGAAAGGAAATTATCCTTGTTTGCAGACAATATGATCTTATATCTAGAGAAACCTAAAGATTCCATTAAAAAAAACCTATTAGAACTGATAAACAAATTCAGTAAAGTTGCAGGATACAAAATCAACATGCAAAAAGCTCTGACTCGAGCGGGGGGGGGCAAGGGCAATGTTCGTGACCTTAACATTTGTACCCCCATAATATGCTGGAAAAATAATCAGTAGGATTTCTGCATGCCAACAGTAAACAATCTGAAGAACAAACTAAGAAAGTGATCCCATTTACAATAGCTACAGATAAAATAAAATACATAGGAATAAACTTAACCAAAGCAGTAAAAGATCTCTATAATGAAAACTATAAAACATTGATGAAAGAAGTTGAAGAAGACACAAAAAATGGAAAGATATTCCATGCTCATGGATTGGAAGAATCTATATTGTTAAAATGTCCATATTGCCCAAAGCAATCTGCAGATTCAATGCAATCCCAATCAAAATATCAATGACATTCTTTACAGAAATAGAAAAAAAATCCTAAAATTTATATGAAACCACAAAAGACCTGGAATAGCCAAAGCCATCCTCAGCAAAAAGGACAAAACTGGAGGAATCACATTACCTGACTTCAAATTATACTAGAGCACTGTAGTAACCAAAACAGTATAGTATTGTACTATAAAGCAATAATAGTTAAATCAGCATGGTATTGGCACAAGAACAGA
>VBSM01000937.1:1313711-1350611 GCA_008086735.1 Cheirogaleus medius | reverse complement strand
AGCACCTCTTGTATTTTTCTGGATAGAGCTGGAACCCATTCTACTAAGCGAAGTATCACAAGAATGAAAAAACATGCACAACATGTACTCACCACCAAATTGGTATTAACTAACTGATCAACACTTAAGTGCACATATAGTAATAACATTCATCGGGTGTCGGGCAGGTGGGAGCAGGGAGGAGGGAATGGGTATATTCACGCCTAATTGGTGCAGTGTGCACCATCTGGGAGATAGACATGCTTGAAGCTCTGACTCAGGCGGGGCAGGGCAATATATGTAACCTAAACATTTGTACCCCTGTAATATGCTGAAGTAATAAAACAAACCATTTAGAATTAAAAAAAGAAACTGCCAAACTGTTTTCTCGAATGGCTATGCCATTTTGCATTCCCATCAGTAATGTATGAGAGTGCTACTTGTTTCACATCCTTGTCAGCCCTTGGTGTTGTCACTATATTTTTTAAAATTTTACTCATTGTAATAGGTGTGCAGGGTAAACTACCTACTGTATTATTCTGGATGGAGCTGGAGCCCATTCTTCTAAGTGAAGTATTACAAGAATGGAAAAACAAATACCACATGCACTCACCGTTAAATTGGTACTCATCGATCAACACTAATATGCACATATGGGAAGTAACATTTATAGCATGTCAGGCAGGTTGTGGGGGAGGAGGGGATGAGTAAATTCATACCTAACGGATGTGGTGCACACTGTGTCGGGGATGGGCACGTTTGTAGCTCTGACTTGGGCGGTGCAAAGGCAATGTATGTAAAGAAAGCATTTGTACCCCCCTGTAACACTCTGAAATAAAAAAATATTTAAAAAAGAAAAAAATGGTTAATTTCACATTATGTAAATTTCACCTAAAAAAAACCCCAACAAAATAGACAACAACCCTGATTGGCCATAGTTTGCTGACCTTTGCTCTACCCAGTGTGTGAATACCTTCAATCTTCTATCACTGTGAGTTATCTTCATTTCTGATGTCATTGTGGTTACTTCAGAATATGTCATGAAGTGGTAGAAAGGCTTATATGGCCATGGTGCAACTTGACTACCAAGAACTGATAAAGCATGAAACACCAGAATTTTCTCTGAGGTCTTTGTCAGTTACCTTAATATTCGTGGTTTAAAGACAAACTTGTGACAACTTGTCTTAATAAAAAATATTTATTGAGCTATCTATATATGTATATGTATGCATACATGTGTGTGTATAAATGCATTTCTCAAAAAGAATTCTGTATCTAACCCTTTTTACTTATAGCATTTATAATGAAAGACACAAACATAAATAAAGCATACACAAGTAAAATCCTATATATATATATATAAATACTGAATGCATATAATATAATTAATATCTCCAAGAAAACTTCCACCTTTATCCTATAGAGCAAAGGCTCTCAGGCCAAATCTAACCCCCTGCCTGTTTTTATAGATAAAAGTTTTTTAATGGCAGCTTTATTAAGATATAATTTACATACCATACAATTCACCCATTTAAATTATACAATTCAATGATCTTTAACATATTCACAGACTTGTTCAACCATTACCACAATCAATTTTAGGATATTTTCATTACACTAACAAGAAACTCCATCACCATTAGTAGTCACTCCCTATTTCCCCTAATGCCCCCAGTCCCTGAAAAACACTATTCTACTTTCTATCTCTATAGATTTGTCAATGATGGACATTTCATATAAGCAGAATCATACAGGACTAACTTCTTTTACTTAGCATAGTGTTTACAAGTTTCATCCATATTGTAAGCAATACTTAATGTGTGTCAATATTTAATTTCTTTCTATGGCCAAATAACAGTGTATTGTATGAAAATACCACATTGTATTTATCTATTCATCAGTTGATGGCCCTTTGGCTTGCATTCATCTTTTGGCCATTACTAATAATACTTCTGTGAACATTCTTAACATGCTAAAGTTTATGTGTTGACATATATATTCATTTCTCTTGTATATAGACCTAGGAGTAGAACTACTGGATCATATGGTAACTCTTTTTTTCTTTTTCTTTTTTTCTTTTTTGAGACAGTCTCACTCTGTTGCCCAGGCTAGAGTGCCATGGTGTCAGGCTACCTCACAGCAACCTCAAACTCCTGGGCTCAAGCGATCCTCCTGCCTCAGCCTCCTGGGAAGCTGGGACCACAGGCACGTGCCACCGTGGCTGGCTAATTTTGTCTATTTTTAGTTGTTTGGCTAATTGCTTTCTATTTTTAGTAGAGACAGGGTCTCACTCTTGCTCAGGCTGGTCTTGAACTCCTGAGCTCAAGCAATCCTCCTGCGTCGGCCTTCCAGAGTGCTAGGATTACAGGCATGAGCCACTGTGCCCGGCCTATGTTTAACATTTTGAAGAACTGTCAGATTATTATCCTAGGTGTCTGAACTTTTTACATTAACATCGGCAGTTTATAAGAGTTCCAATTTCTCTACAACCTCACCAATACTTCTTATTATTATTTGTCTGTAAATAAAGTCTTATTGGAACACCAGAACACTCATTCATTTACATGTTGTCCATGGCTACCTTTGCAGTACAACTACAGAATTGAGTATGAGAGAGACTGTGATTCATAAAACCCAAAACATTTACTAACTGGCTCTTGGCAGAAAGAATTTGCCAACTGCTGCTGTAGAGGTATCCTTGTAAAGTTGAAGATAGCCATATTTTGAATGCCTTGGTTAAGTTTGCTAATTAGAGGAATTCTCTTGCATATACCTTTGTATGACTCTCTTAAGTGGACTCTATAGAAACCAATAGTCGCTTAAAATAAAATATACATGTATGACTAGTATCCTAGATGCATAATTATATATTAGACAGAAATTCCATGATTAAAAAAAAGGAAGACAGTTCATTGTCATAATTTATCATCAGAAGCTTCATGACAACTAGTAAAAATAGCAGAAAAGGTAAGTATAGTATCAAAATATTAAATACTAGTAAACATAATATTCCAGAACATATGAAATCTGTATCTTGTGTATCATAGCATGGGGAGGGGAAGATTAAGTTTATAAGTCAAGAATTGGTGTGAGGAGGGAGTTTGGAGGCAAAAGACATGCTAGGGAGACTTTTGAGGATAAGGTAGGTGCTAAATCTTGGAAGAATCTACAATGCTCACTTTGTTCCCTGAAGCAGCTACAGCCAAGTCAACCCCTGGCTTGTTTTCCACTAAGGGAGCCAAATACAGACTGGGATGACTAGAGATATGGAAAGCTAGTATTAGTACCTTTTCTTTTGATTAGGAAAAAGGACTATACTTGAGGAGTGCCACCAGATAGGGATGGGGTGGCTGGGAGGAAGAGTAGAAAAGTAAGTCAGTCACAAAACTTGATTGTTTTTGGCCCCTAAACAGTTTTGTTTGCCATCAATTGTGTTTAGAAAAATAACATTAAATGTTCTAAAAATAGCTACTAAGGAGACTTGGACTGAAGGAAGGGGAGGGGTTAAGGAGCCTTGCCCAGAAGTTATTTTTGTCTTGCGTGGCCACACAAATGTGTATCTTAGCAACTGTATTCAACTATGAGGCACATTAGTTCTGATTTGTGTGATTTTATAGTGGTACTTTTTAAAAACAGGGCCAATTTCATTATGGAGTAGCTTTATTCCTGGAGGATTTGTTAATTGAGGTGTCCCAGTGATAGTGTTTTGTTTTAAATGTATTGAAAGAAATCACAAAGTATATGGTGCCTGGCTTGTCTGCTGTGAATTAACCAGTGAAAAGATCTTTGAAGCCAACCAAGGACTGGGAGACTGAATGACTTGACAAAGGATCTAAAATTTAATTTGTCTGAACTCTCAAACTATTACTAGTGCGAAACAACATGTATATATACACTTAAAATGCAAAGAGATTTGAGTGAGTGACTTGGGATGTTTTCTTCTTCCCTTACTTGTACTGCAGGATTATTTCTTGTATACAACAAACTGAGGCCACATCAACAAATTATTTTATATGGCTCATTCACCAGGTCACAGAAATAGTCATATTCTTCAGAATCTGAGTCTTGCTTTGATAGATATGAAATATATCTGTAGATCAATAATGAATTATAGAATAAGGAATTAACGTCAGCATATGTCAGAAATAACTTCCATTAAAATTAAACATAGTGGGGCCAGAAGTAAAATAGTTCTCATTGGATTAAACAGCGATGGTTTCCTGGAGGAGTTGAAAATCTTGGAAAAATATAAATGACAGAAGAAATGTTTGGTGAGCCAGGATGGGGAATATAATCTGGTCTTATTTCTTAGCAGAACCAGAGGTAGCAACAGAATACCAAAGAAAAGGATTTATGAAATCACCAGAGATATTGGGTGATGAAGTCATCTCAAATTCCTTGGGGCAAATTTTTCAAATGAACGCTCTATGCCAGCTATCTCTATTTCCTCCCTATCCACTGTCACCATTCTGTTAAAACCATTGTCAAAGTAATTTCAGGCTAAGTTTTGAAATACCACTGGCTTTTACTCAATCCTACTTCTTCATGTATTTGATGTACTATCTCAAAACTTCTTTGGTCTTGGTGATACTATGCTATCCTAGATTGCCTTCGGCTCTTTTTCAGTGTTCTTTCTGTATTCCCCCTTGTCTCTTTTTTTTCTCTTTTTTCTGTATTCATTCTCTTTTAAGATTACTTTTCAAGTTTCAGTTATATAGTCTTGCCATAGCCTCAAAAAGTAGACAGGTGATATACTAATGTAGTTTAATAGCCCAGTGGTTGATGACAAATCTTTCCTAAATCAAGAGGAGGAAATTGAGGGAGAGAGACACTTAGTAATTTTTTAAGTGTCAAAATAACGTATTTATATTGAATCTAACATGAACTTAGTTTTCTGATTCCCAGGCTTGTTTTAAAACCCTTTAGAAGACATTTTCCAAGTTTATTCTATGAGCACATCTTGAGCTTCTTGAGTACTTTTGGCTTATCAGCACAGTGGCTGCTTAACTAAATTGTCTAATCCTTAACAAACCCCAAGAGCTCAGATTTATGAGTATTCATACAAGTTTGGTGAATGAAAATGTAAAATAATAGAACTAATGCCATGAAAAGTTAATAGAGCTAATGCCATGAGAAGATATCTTAAGTCCTCTTTTGTCAAAATCTGTGTGTGTTTGTGTGTGTGTTTGGAAAAGGGAGAGCGAGAGGGAGAAGAAAGTTTTCAGATCCTGCTTTTACCCATTAAGTTGCTTAGCTAAATAGTTTATTTAATCCTAGCTCAGTTGATAGCACATTAATCAAGAAAGTATATGCAGTGTGGGACCAGCTCAATGAGTGATATAGCCTGCTGCCAGGAGTCCTTCGGTATATGTAGCATACCTTGAATATTTAGTAAGACTATTTGGGCCCAAAAGTATAACAAAAGAAAGGATGAATCACCTGGCAACCAACTTTTGTTGTTGTCATCGTTCTCTTCTTGTGGTTTTACTGAATAATATGTTTCCCATGAACCAGCATCTGACTGTCTTCTTGGTGTAAGCGGAACAAAGTGTCTAGATAGTCTGCTCCACACTATCATATTTAAACATACCACTGGTGCTAGCTGTTCATCTGTGGTCCAGGGCACCTCATCGATTTTGGCAGTCAGTAATTTTCTCATGACTTATTTTTTGTTCACTTAACAAATGCTTCAAATTTGTGTAATTTTTTCACACATACCTCCCCCCCAAAAACCCAGGCAATTGAATTAGCTATGACACATGAAATACAGTGCTATGCATTTCATTTGAATAAAATATTGTTCTTTGAAGGGCATATATGCATGTGCTTAACTTATGACAGGGAAAATGTGCCACCTCTAAGGTTTTTTACTTCTTTGTATGGAAAATTCAAACATATACACTGATAGATTAGTATGATGGACACCCCATATATGTATACATTACCCACCTTCGATGAATTAGCAACCCATGGTCATTTTTAAAAATTTGAATGTATAAAATTGGAAAACAAATTACATATGAGAACTTGATAGAATTTAGAGGTAATTTAGGAAGACCTGGAGATAGAAATAATAAAAATAATAACAAAAATATTGATTTTTGGTGCCAAGACCTTTTTTAAGTGCTTTGCTTATGTTAATTACTTAAATATCACAAACTACATTTTGTGGGAACTATTAATATATTGTTATAATTTTCAAATAGAAAGTGTTCTGAGCACAGAAAGGTAAAGTAACCTGGCTAAGGTATCCAGCTTATAAGTAACAGAATTAGAATTTGATCCCAAGAAGCCTGGCTCCAAAAATATATGTTCTTAATCACCATAAGAGGAATAAGATGGAGAAAGGAAATGTGATATCCAACTGAAGGTCAGTCAGAAATTAATGCTGTATTTCATGAAAGTATAATGTATGCCAATAGTCAAATACCAATTTTATAGAAATTTTATTAACACAACTTTTTAGTACTACATCTGTTTCACAAACTAAAGGCACACCGGCAAATTGAAAGGGAACCCAATTAAGATGGCAGAAACCCTCTAATATAAATTTCATTTTGTAGTCTATATTCCATCACACCAAGTCATCATTATCAATTAAGATTCCTTTGGCTACAAATAACAGAAAACCCAGCTCAAAGTGACTTTAACAATAGCATTTTATTGTTTCCCATAATACATCAGTCAGATGGTTCTAGGGTTGGGAAATTCCAAGGCAGAGTGATGCCATAAAGGATCCAGGTACTTCCCATCTCTTTCTTTTACCATCTCTTGCATGTTGGCTTTTGCCTTTAAGCTTGTCCCTTAATGGTTGAATGGGTTTTTTGCTGCATTTTCAGGTATTATGTCCTTACACAATTATGTCCATAGTTAGTGTGTTGAGGGGTCACCAAGACCACTCCCAGGCCCAGTGACTCACTAGGAAGACTCACAGAAGTCAGAATAGTTGTACTCATGGCTAGGATTTATTACAGCAAAAGGATGCAAAATAAAGTGTGCAAAGGGAAAAGGGACAGGGAGCAAAGTCAAAGGAATCCAGGTGCAATCTTCCAAGAGTCCTCTCCCAGTGGAGTCAGATAGGGCACACTTAAAGTCCTTTGGAGACTCAGCATCCAGGGCTTTTATTGGGGGCCAGTCACATAGGTACCCTCTGCCTAACACATACCAAAATGTCAGACCTCCCAGAAGGAAAGCAGGTGTTCCACATATACATGATTTGTACAAACAGTCTAAGTACAATGAGCCACCCTTGTTATTTAGGGAATGGTGGGAACACCCCCAAAATCCAAGTTCCCAGATGCCAGCCAAGGGGCCAACCTTATAAGCAGACCTGAAAACTGACATTGATATTGTCAAAACTGTTGACTAAGCTACAGACCTTTTTGTATTTTATTGGTTAGTAATGAATTTTTAAAAGATCCCTCTGGCTACAGTATAGAGAATGTTTTGGAGGACTGGCATGGATATGAGGAGGCCAGTGAGGAGGCTATTTTAGGAGATTTGGTTAGATGTTGGTGGCTCATACTAGAGAGTTGGTAGTGAAGATGATGAAAATTGGATTCAGTATATATTTTGGAGATAATATAAACAGGACTAGGTGATACATTACATGGGGATATTGAAAGAGGGAATGTTAAGCATGACTTCTAGGTTTCTGGTTTGGAGAACTGGATGGAAAGTATGCTATTCACTAACGACTAGGTTTGTGTGTATGTGGAGGGGCAAAGATCAGAAGCTCACCCTTGGATTGACAGGTAGAGCTGTTGACTATGCAGTTGGATGTGAAACTCTGGAGCTCAGAAGAAGGGATATATAATATTCTATAGTATAATGTACCATGACATACTTAATAACCCTTTCCTGTTAGACATCAGAACTTTTTCCAATTTTTGTTCTTACAGTGATGCAGTAAACATAATTGTAGTTAAATATTTGTATATATCTTTAATTATTTCCTCATAATAAATTCCCAGAAGTCAAGTTTCTGGGCCAAATAACATGTATATTTTATTTTAAATACTAATTTGTCAAATATTGAAATTATCTACCTCTTATATGATTCTCTAAATCATTACAAATATAACCTGATGCCTCATTAGCAATTTTTAAGCCAGAAAACTCAAGGTCTAAGGTCTTGAGACCTCCTGGTTGACTATAATATTGCTATTAAGCACCAAGAGATATCATAACCAATCAAAAAAGTTTGTGGTGCTTTCTGTGGAATAGGTGGATCCCCAGGCATGGAACAAACTTCGGTATTCTGAGAGAGGCTGGAGATTGGTGAATAATGAGAAAGAGCTGAGATAATTATACAAAAGAAAAGTAGTATCTGAAGTTCTATCAGCAACTGCTATAGTATATTACTATAGTAACCATCATAATCCATTCCTCACCACATTTTAAAATTTAAAACATTAGAGAATTTTTCTGCTTTTAGGATAGTAAATTTTGTTTCTATAGGATTCATTCCGTGTGGAACTTTTGCTGTTCCTTAAAGCAAAGCATATTTGAGAAGTTACTCCTAAAGAGACTTATAAAATTTCATATTTTCTGTGGCCTCTGCACACTTACCAATGCAAGAACCATGTTGCACTTGAGAGTATTGTGGAAACTCTTTTTAATACTTGGTAGATCATGCACAGTTCCAAATTAGATCTAAGGAGTGCCTTGTTTAGCCACATTTATGACTTGTCCCTTGTTGACAAGAGCAGAACCTAATATCTAAGTAGAATGAAGAACATTTCCTGTGGGCAGTACATTCTTTGAAATAGATAATTATAGTATGATGGAAATAGCATAAAATAACACTTTTATAATTTTCGGTAAAAGTATGAAAATGTATTTATGATTTTGGAGTAGGGAAATTCTTAAGCTCATAACATAAAAAGTCTATAAATTTGACACATTAAAATTCTAAATTTCTGTTTATCAAAAGACACCATTAAAATATGAAAAGACAGCCCCAAAACAAGAAGATATTTGTAACACATAGAACTGACAAAGGATTGTTACCCAGAATATATAAAGAATTTCTCAAATCAAGTTTTAAAAAAAGACACCCATTAGATAAATGGTTTCAATAGACAGTTCACAGAAGAGGAAACAGAAATGACCAATAAACATGAAAATATTATTCTCACTAGTCATCAGTAAAACACAAGTTAACACCACCAAGTTAACATTCATACCTATCAAATTTGCAAAAATCACCAAATCTGATAGTTCCAATTTTGTGCTAGAATGTAGAACATGAGATATTTTCTACACTGCTGGTGGGAATGTAAATAGGTACAACTGCTTTGGAGAACAATATGGCAATATATATTAAAGTTGAAGATGTGTACAACCTGTGACATAGCACTTTTACTCCTAGGTGAATTCCTGGAGAGACTGTCTCATGATAAGTCAGGAAATATGCACATGAATATATTTTTAAAGGCACATTGTTTATAATAGCCAAGAAATTGGAAACAAATCTCTACAAGCAAGGGAATGGATTAACAAATTATGGTATATTCATACAGTAAAATACTATGTAGTAGAGGAAAATTTATGGACTACACGAAGCGATATAGATGAATGTCATCACCCAGTGCTGAACAAAAAAAGCAAGTGTAGAAGAATATATGTATATAATGGAAAAATTTATATAAAGTTTTAAAATATCCTCAACAATTCTATATATTTCTTAGAAATATATGTATCTTTTACTTATAAGAATATAGAGAAATACATGAAAAATATAAGCAAATTCAAGGTGATATTTAATTGTTGGACAAGAAAGGGCAAGGTGATGAGGGAAGAGGGTCATAATAAAAATTCAACTATATTGGTAATGTTTTATTTCTCAAGCAGTAGGGATATAAATATTCAATGTATTATTCTTTGTCCCTTTTTATAACTTATAAACATTAAAAAATGGTTTTTGAAGGTATTGGATTGAATTTAGAGTCAAAAGGACACTCTAGCTTACAACTAACCAACTGTATGTCCTTAGTCAAGTCACTTTTCCAGAGAGAATTGGAACAGCTTTTATTATTCCAAAAAGTTGGATTTATTTAAAGTCATTGTCAGGCTGTAACATATACTTACCAATGGCAGCCTGGTAATATCTGTGCTATTTTTCTCAGTTTCACATAAATTCATTAAAATCAAAAGAAAAATGTTCATAAAGGCCATAAACACTAAAGTAGAACTTTTACAGTGTCAGAAACCTTGCCTTTGGTCTAACACATACTTGACCACATTGTGTTTAAATTATTACAAGTTCATTCTATTGCTGTCTACCATGACATCTTGGAGACAGGTGCTAGGCCTACAAATAGAAGGTTCTACATGACTGAGAACAAGCCACCTATACTTAAAGACCTGAAGCAAGCAAACCTAAGTTATCAAAGAGACAATTCAGTAGTTGCTATTTTTCCCACTTTGGTATGTTAAGATTTATGTGGGCAGAAATAATTATGTACAACTGATACAGATACTAAGATTTCTGAGATGCATCCATTCCAACCCTTCTGTGAACATTGTCTGTATTAGAATGCATCTTCTCTTTTTAGTATTTGAAAAAGATGATTCAGGGGATGGCATTTTTTCAAAACTTGTTTTAGAAAAATGGTTGGCATACCATGCATGATACCTAACATCATTGAGTTTCTATTGCTTTTAATCACTGCTATCCCAGGGGTAAAGTGGGAGTAGTTAATGGGCACAAAAATACAGTTAGACAGAATGAATAAGATCTAGTGTTCAGTAGCACAATAGGGTGACTATAGTTAATAGTAATTTATTGTATATTTTAAAATTGCTAAAAGAGTAGAATCGGAATGTTCCTAACACAAAAAAATAAAAAATACTTGAGGTGATAGACACCCCAATTACCCTGAGTTGATCATTACATTAATACACTGTATGCCTGTATCAAAATATCACATGTACCCCATAAATATATACAACTATTATGTACCCATAAGAATTAAAAATTTAAAAATTAAAAAAATCACAACTATCCTAATTTATATTTGAGAAAGGGTATGATTTATTAATATTTTCTAATGTTTCTTTGATAGGAAGTATACACAATTTCTGATTGTTTCCTTTGAGATATACAACTCAAAAGATCATAGAAATCAGAGTTGGAAACAGAGTTATTCGGTCCGCTGAGAAGGCCAAGGTTGTAATTTGATCATTGTCTATACATCTATAAAATATTATTGCAAGAGCATGTCAACCATTAGTTCTCCTTCTCTCACAAGGACAAAGCTAAAAGAAATAGGCTTAAACTAAATTGGGAGTGTTAGGTTACACATAAGAAAGAAACGCTCAATAATGAGGTTTATTAAATACTAGATTATTCAACCAAGGGAGATAGCTGAATTTCACTTTTTGGAAAAACCTTATGAAATAGGATAGATAATCATCTAACATGATTGGCTAGTGGGAATGATCTTCATGTAACTAAATGGCCTCTTAGGACTCCTTTCAAACTCTGAATTCTGTGAAAATAATTTAATTTGGACCTATTGCCAAAATAAATATGTAGTTATGAATACTACATAGAATTGTTTAATAAGTTTCTAGTAAATGTCTACCAAATTGGCATGCAAATTGAGAAAACCTTGAAATGGTTATTATAATGTTGTGATAGAATCTTTGTTATTGGTATTGTTTTTAAAGCTGGAATGCTAATCTAATAGATGAGGAAACTGAGGATCAGAAGTTAAGGGACTTGCCCAAGGTCATATGGTGGCACTTGCAGGACTAAAACCCAGCTCTATATTTTTACTCCTGGTTAGAGCTTTCTATATCACCCTCATGACTTTGGGCTTTCTGTTCCGGGACTGCTAGGAGGTAGGGCTGAGATATATCCTAGACCAACTTACTTAATGTCAAATTAAATTCTCTATCAAATTGAGCTACAGGAAGTGTAGGAGAAGCTGCAGCAACCATGAAATTAAGAAACACTCTGGTTTTCTCTGCCTCTGGAGGGGCCAGGGTAGCTATGAATAGTCAGTCTTCTCCAGTACACGCAAAGGAACCATATCTGCTTTTGCTTACTGGTGAAACTATAGTGCCTGACACAAAGGTTCTCAGATGTCTGTTAAATGGATATTAATGAAATTAACCTTCTTTATTTTATAATAGGTCAGACATAAATTATTGCACTAGGCCACCGGCAGTTTTTCTTTTTATATTTCAGCATTTTACAGGGGTACAAATATTTAGGTTACATATATTCCATTTGCCCCACCCAGGGCAGAGTTTTAAGCGTGTCCATCCCACAGAAGGTGTGCACTGCATTAGGTGTGAATATACCCATCCCCTCCTCACTCCCACCTGCCCGACACCCGATAAATGTTACTACTGTATAGGCACTTAAGTGTTCATCAGTGAAACCAATTTGATGGTGAGTACATGTGGTGCTTGTTTTTCCATTCTTGGGATGCTTCACTTAGTAGAGTAGGCTCCAGCTCTATCCAGGATAATACAAGGGGTGCTATATCACTGTTGTTTCTTATAGCTGAATAGTACTCCATGATATACATACACCACATTTTGTTAATCCACTCATGTATTGATGGACACTTGGGTTGTTTCCACAACTTTGCAATTGTGAATTGTGCTGCTATAAACATTCGAGTGCAGATGTCTTTTTTATAGAATGTCTTTTGTTCTTTTGGGTAGATGCCCAGTAGTGGGATTGCTGGATCAAATGGTAGTTCTACTTTTAGTTCTTTGAGGTATCTCCATACAACTTGCCATAGAGGTTGTACTAGTTTGCAGTCCCACCAGCAGTGTATGAGTGTTCCTATCTCTCCACGTCCACACCAACATTTATTGTTTTGGGACTTTGGGATAAAAGACATTCTCACTGGAGTTAAGTGATATCTCATTGTGGTTTTGATTTGCATTTCCCTGATGATTAGAGATGTTGAGCATTTTTTCATATGTTTTTTGGCCATTAGTCTGTCTTCTTTTGAAAAGTTTCTGTTCATATCCTTTGACCACTTTTTAATGGGGTTGTTTGATTTTTTTCTTGCTGATTTTCTGAGTTCTGTATAGATTCTAGTTATCAGCCCTATATCGGATATATAGCTTGCGAATATTTTCTTCCAATCTGTGGGTTGTCTGTTTGCTCTCGTAACAGTTTCCTTGGCTGTGAAGAAGCTTTTTAATTTGATCAGGTCCCATTGATTTCTTTTTGTTGTACTGTGATTGCCTTTGACGTCTTCTTCATGAATTCTATGCCTAGGCCAATCTCTATAAGAGTTTTCCAACAGTTTCTTCTAGAATTCTTATAGTTTCATGCCTTAGGTTTAAGTCTGTTATCACTGTGATTTGATTTTTTGTAAGAGGTGAGAGGTGTGGATCCTGTTTCAGTCTTCTATGTGTGGCTATCCAATTTTCCCCGGGCCATTTATTACATAGGGATTCTTTTCCCCAGTGTATGTCTGTTTTGTCAGAAATTAGATGGCTCTATGAGGATGCTTTTATATCTGGGTTCTCAGTTCTGTTCCATTGGTCTATGTTTGTATTCTTGTGCTAGTACCATGCTATTTTAGTTACTATAGCCTGTTGTATAGCTTGAAGTCTGATGAAGTGATGCCTGCCAATTTGTTCTTTTGCTTAAGATTGCTTTTGCTATACAGGGTCTTGTCAGGTTGCATACAAAGCGTAGAATTATTTTTCTAGATCTGTGAAAAATGATGTTGATATTTTAATAGGGATTGCATTGAATCTGTAGATCATTTTGGGTAGATCATTTTATCAATGTTGATTCTGCCAACCCATGGGCATGGCATGGTTTTCCACCTGTATATGTCCTCTGCTATTTCCTTCCTCAGTGTTTTATAGTCCTCCCTATAGAGGTCTTTTACCTCCTTAGTTAAATATATTCCTAGATATTTTATTTTCTTTGTTGCTATTGTGAAGGGTTTTGAGTCTTTGATTTGGTTCTCAGTTTGTTGTTGGTGTATAGGAATGTTACTGATATCTGTACCTTGATTTTGTACCCTGAGACCTTGCTGAATTTATCAATTCCAGTGGTCTCATGGAAGAATCTTTGGTGTTTTCTAGATATAAGATCATATCGTCAGCAAAGAGTGATAGTTTGGCCTCTTCTATCCCATTTGGGTACCCTTGATTTTCTTCTCTTGTCTGTTCGCTCTGGCTAGGTCTTCCAGCACTATGTTGAATAGAAGTGGTGATAGAGGGCAACCTTGTCTGGTCCTAGTTCTAAGTGGGAATGCTTTCAATTTTTCCCCTGTTCAGTATGATGTTGGCTTTGGGTTTGTCATATATGGCTTTTGTCATTTTTAGGTAGGTCTCACGTGTGCCTATTTTGTTAAGCATTCTTATCATAAAAGAGTCCTGAATGTTGTCAAATGTTTTTTTCTGTGTCTATTGAGAGGTTCATATGGTCTTTGTTTTTTGTTGTTGGTTGGTTCTTTTTTAATTTCAGCATATTACGGTGGTACAAATGTTTAGGGTACATATACTGCCTTTGCTCCACCCGAGTCAGAGCTTCAAGTGTGGCCTTTGTTTTTACTTCTATTTATGTGGTTAATTACATTTATAGATTTGTATATGTTGAACCATCATCCCTGCATCTCTGGGATGAAGCCCACTTGGTCATGATGGATTTTTTTTGATAAGCACCTGAATTCAGTTTGCTAGGATTTTATTGAGAATTATTGCATCTATATTCATAAGGGATATTGATTTGTAGTTTTCTTTTTTTTTGTTTTTTGTTGAGTCCTTTCCTGGTTTTGGTATCAGGGTGATGCTTTGTGGCCTAGCATATGGTCAATCTTAGAAAATGTCCCATAACCTGATGAGAAAAATGTATATTCAGCGGTTTTGGGGTAGAATGTTCTGTAAATGTTAGTTAGGCTCATTTGTTTTAGAGTTCTGTTTAAGTCCATTGCTTCTTTGTTTATTTTCTGTTTGGAGGATCTGTCCTGTGCTGTCAGAGGAGTGTTGAAGTCCCCAGCTATTACAGTGCTGCTGTTTATACTTTTGTTTAGATCAAGTAGGATTTGCTTTATGAATCTGGGTGTACCTGAGTTAGGTGCATAAATATTTAGAATCGTTATGTCTTCTTGTTGAATTTTACCCTTCACCATTATATAGTGACCATCTTTGTCTTTCATTACTTTTGTTGATTTGAAGACTAAGTAAGTTATATGAAATCAGAACTGCTACACCGGCCGCTGGCTATTTGTAAAGCTGGTTACATCTTCACTTTTATTTTTAAAAAGGCTTCTCAAATATAAATCTTTTTTATTTTTATTATTTTTATTTCCTCTGCTTAGAAAAATGAGATATAACAAAACTAAACTAAAAAAACATTTTCATTATTTCTCAGGTAAGAGCTTCCATGGTGGTTTGCCTCTTATGGTACAAACTTACCAGCAATTAACAACACATTGTGCTATTAAATCAGCACCAACACAAAATGCTTTAATTAAGCAACCATGTGCCCAAGATGCTGATTGAAATTAAGCAGCTGTGGTTCCTGCTTGTAGTCTAAGTCAGACAATACTGATCAGTACATGCTTGTATGTGTAAAAGGGCTGAAAGCTGTACAAATGACAAATAATAAATTATTTACATACATCAATTTGACTTGGAAGAAGATCCAGTATACAAGATTTTGAATTTTAAAATGAACAAACTGAGGTTTAGTTACAGCATGTCTACCATTTATTGACCTACTAAGTGCCAGATATTATGCTGGGGGCTTTCTATATATTTTTTCTAATTCTCACAAAACTATTACATGATTGGCATTATCTTCAGTATAAGAGAAACAGGCTTGGAAAAGTTAAGTAATTACGCATTGCCACATTGTAAAGAAGGCAGAATTCAAAACCAGGTTAGCTGAACTGATAATCTATGATATCATTATTGTACCATCTTACCTTTTGTAATGTAGTAGAAGAAATACTGGATAAGTATTTAAAATATATGGATTTTAGACTTTGTTCTGCCTTGGGCAAGTCACCTAATAACCCCGGGCTTCAGTTTTTCTTTTTGTATAATGGAAAAGGATCATTTATTGTCTCAGTAAGGGCATGCCTGTGGTGACAGTATTTCCTAAATGAATAGTCTTGACTTGTTCTATGAACAGGAGTGAGTATTTAATATTGGGATTATCAACATATCTAAGGCCCTTTTTATTTAGTTGGCAGTACATATTTATTCATCCAACAAATATTTGTTGAGTATTTACACAATGCAAGGCACTGTGCTATGTGCTAAAGGTACAGTGGTGTGGGGAGACAAAAAGACAATGAACCCCACCTTTATTGAGCTTACAGTAATTTAGTGGGAAAGAGACAGACCTAAAAAGTCACCAATAAATATTAAAATGTCAACTGTGTTACATGCCACCAAGCAGAGGAATATGATGCCAATATGAAAGCATGTGATAGGGAGTCTTGACTCATTCATGACAATGAAGGGGGCTTTCTTTAGGCTAAGATTTCAAGGAAGAGTAAGAGTTATCTAGACAGGGTAGGGAGGGTAGGTAAGAGAGTTCCAAACAGAGAGAATGGCATGTATAAGGTCTTGTGGTAGGAAGGAGCATGGGGAGTTTGAACAAATGAAAGTTGTGAAGTATAGCTGGAGCATAGAAAGGATGAGGAAGAGAATGGAGCACAAGGAGGCCTGATGGGTAGGTAGAAATTAAACTATGCCAGGGCTCATAGACTATGTTAAGAACTTGGTTAAGTTCTGGTTAAGTCCACCTTGCTTTGGACTTTATGAAAAAGAAATGACTTGATTTTATATTATATACTTATTTTTACCCAGTGTTTTTAGGAAGAAGTTATGTAGTTATATGCCATCCACACCTCAACCAATTAAGAAGAGTAAATAAACATAGTTAGAAATATGACTTAGTAAGGAATGACATACAGTTATGAATGGTAACTAGGAAGAAAATTACATAGATGAGGTGAGTTAAAATCTCTGACACATAGTATCTTAAAAGGATTCAATTCACTAAGTAGGCAAAATTTAAAATGTAACATGTATTTTTCAGACATTTATTGTATGAGATACTGCTAAATAAGAAAAATAAATCTATATATGAGTAACAGCTAAAGTGAGTGGGGCAGATTAGTGATGATGGAAGTAAAAGAGGAAAATGGCTGTGGGCCAGTATAGTCTGGGAAAACATTATGAAGATGATTATTGAATTTACTTCTGGATACTGGGTAGCATATGGATTACAGGAGGAGGGCACACTAGATACCTCTACTGTGTCTCAAAAACACAAATAATAATTTTAGATTTTGGAAGATAGAAAGCGGGAAATTGATTTTAGCCTTTGCCTCTAATACCACAATTCTTTCATCCAGGGTAGTCTAAAGGCAAGTTGGGAAGTTATTTCTAGACCAGATCCTGTATGTGTCTACCTAGCAACCATTTATAATGCCATATACTTTCAATATAATAACAGTATCTTAGATATCATCTGTTCTACTTCCTTTAATAGATTAGGAAACAGGATCCTCTCATACATTGGGTCAGAGCTATCAATGTCCACCCATCTAATCACTAATAGGGAACATTTGGAGAGACATCATTTAAAGAGAGAAGTAGGGGCAGGAAAAGACCTGAGTGTATCAGTGTAAAGAATGGAAACTTTAGAATCAGAGTCCCTGGCTTCCCAGTGCTGGTACTGACAGCAACCTTGAATAGTATCTCTGAACTTAAATTTCATTAAATTTGAAATGGGACTAAGGAAAATACTTCCTTTACAAGTGGGTATAATTAGTAAATGAGATTATGAGTAAAATTGTTTTGTGATAAAAATACCTTATACAGATTATAAATTACTTTCTTGACAGAATATACCAAACCAAATTGCACAGCCGGTGATAGCAACTGTACTGACTTTAGAGTTGTATTTTGGAGATATATATATTATATATTTATTGTATGTCATTTGTTACAGGGAAAGGATACAAATTCCAACCAGCTAAAAGAATAGTCCCATAGGGCATAGTCAGGGAGGGTTCCAAACATAAAGCTTCCATTATCCTCAGGATATGTTACCCTCCCAGCATCAATATGTGTAAACACACGTGGAGTATTTCCAACTCAGGAAGCTCACTCAGGCTTTGGTACTCAGATGTTTTACTGAAGCATAATTTTGTAGACATGATTGATTGATTGATTGCCCATGTGACTGAACTCAGTCTTTAGGTCAACTGATACTGAATGACCCCAAAACACCCACTTTAAATCATATAGTTGGTCTTTGTGGCATGGCCAGCTCCCACCCTAAGACTCTCAAGTGTATAATGTCATAACTGTGCTCCTGGAAAAAGTCAGATGTGGTTAGGATCTTGCTTGTAAATATTGTGTTTGATTACAGGGCTGTTGAGAGTAACCAGGTAAGGTACATTCCCTTCAAGGTGAAGGCAAACTGCAATTGAGAGACTATTCAAATAGGCACTAAATATTAACAAAATCTATAAAACCAAAATATTTTCCAAAAGTTGACTGGATGGAGTCAATAATTTAAATATTGTTGGTTGTGGGGTCCTTAATCAGGAGTACCATGGCATTAAGTTTGTGATAGTCCACTGTTAAGTGCCATTCATTTTTATCAGGTTTGGACATTGGCCGAATTGGGCTATTCAAGGGGAATGCAGCAGAAATAATGGCCCCTTCATTCAGTTGGTCTTATATAATGGGTCTTAATTCCTGTAGGCCTTGTTTCAATCTATATTGGGCCATATTAACTATTTTAACATTGGTGGGGGTGGTGGTGAGGTCCATGGAGTACCATTTATCAAGCTTATTGTAAGTGCCACGTACTTAATTTTATTTCAGTTTATTACTCTTTGGGTCAGAGCATCAACGCTCATTATGGGATATTTTAGGTCAATAAGCACCATGACCATAGGGAATTTAGGCAAAGTAATAGTCCCAATTGTTAAGGGGAGGCATATCTGTTTGTCCTCTCTTTTATGTTTGGTAACTCTCCTAAGAATACAGAGGGTAGCTGTTTAAATTTAGTGGGATCCCCAGCTATAACTATAATCAAAACCTCAGCATTGATTAGAACCATGAAGATTTGCCAATTGGTGCATCTTGGTATATGTTAAAATTAATTTGGAACCGATGTTGTAGAAGTGCAAAAACCAATTAAACCCTTTTTACTTTTCTATTGCATAGATTGTTTTAGTAAATTTTGTATTTCCAACTGGGTAAAATCATGAACCTCCATTTTAGTTTTTGTTTCCTCCCCTATCAAGGTTTTGGGTATTTTTGTGGTTATTGGACATACTTCAGGAAAAGGGGGTCCTCTCTACCCTGCTCATATTTATGAGTTTCTTTCTTCAGAGAGTCCCAATTCAGTATCATCAAGGTTAAGGACCTATGATGATTGTTGCTTTATTGGGTTTAAGGAACATGGGCTTAAATCAGGTTTAATTTATTCCTTTGGAATGTTGACAAACCATGACACTCGGTTGAACCCAGAGTCTTTGTCAGTCCTTTTTATAGTAGTACAATAGGGTCATGGTTTCCTCTGGACATTTAAAAAAGGTGGGAGAAAAGCATTCAGGGCTGCCTTTCATAAAGGCCTATGCTACTGGGTGCCATGAGTATCTCTCTATAACTCTGAGGACCAGAATCTTTTTTGGTGACATAGGCAGTAGCAATAGAAGCAAAGGCATTTTATAGGGTTCTAGTGAGCCATCTGATTTTTGGAGTGTGTACTTCAGAGTGACACATGGTGATTATTCTTCTTCACATAACCAACCACCCAGTGGGCCCATATGTTATACAGGATATAGTCTTTCCCCTGAGCACTCTATAAAATGAAGGCCGAGGCTTCATTAAGACATATAACCAATAGTCATAGAGTAATAGTCATACTGCTGGGCCTAGCATCAGTCATGCCTTATGCTAGAATCAAGACACATGATTCAATCTGAAACACTCATATAGGTCTGGGCCAATAATATATATGACCTATGGCTGCATTAAGGAGGGCCCCAATCCCATAGTCCTATCCCTAAATGTCAATTGCTGAAACTTCTGAATTAGGTAGATTAAATCTGTAACAGTCTTGGCAGGACTTGGCAAATGCAGTACAGAGTAGTATAACTCATAGTGAAATCTGACCAGCAGGCAGCAACACAGTTCAAAGTGCACCCTGGCCAGCAGGAAGCAGAGAACCAGTTAGAAGCCAAAAACAAGAGAATAAAATCCCCTAGGTAGTGATGGTTATTGCCTCGACATCCTACTCACAGTGCCAATTGTCCTATGGTTGCCCCACAAGGGGTAGGATCAATTCCCCCACCCAAAATGTGGCTTGGATCTGGAGATTGATGATGCCACACACACAGTAAAAAGGTATGAAAAGATGTATTACTGACATAATGAGGTTTTCTGGGGAGAACAGAGAGGGCTCCCAAGCCAGTCTGAAATGGCTTGAGCCAAGGGAGGGGCAAATGGCTTTGGTTTTTATTGTGATTAGGTGGTAGGGACAAGGTGAGGTTTCCTATGCTGGCCATGCCTTGCATGGTTTGAACTTCAAAGCCAGCACTATAGGAGAGTACCAGGCCTTCTTATCAGCTTGCCCTGATATGGAACCGAAAGGGAAAGGGAGGGAGAAGGGTAGGGCTTGAAAGCTGTCATTGATTATACATGAAAAATGTAGTCAGCCTCTTTACTATAATTTCATTTCTAAAAATAAATTCCAGCACCACTAGTAGAAGGCAAAGTAGATGTTTGCCAGCTAAACAAGAGGGCTAGAATGAAAAGGAAAACAGCATGTTCAATTTCTCTTTTAAAAAAATATACTAATGTTTTTTTAAAATATTGATACTAATAATCTCAGATTTCTTCTTATTGAATTTATCAGCCTTCTTTTTGCTGTTATACTCAAAATAAAGGTGTAGTGGTGATATCTATTTCCCTTCCACTATGTAATTCTACTTTCAAGAGTTCTAAGAATAGCTTTCATGTTATGCTTTATTTTGAAAATATATAGTTTTATTTTTAAATATTTCTTATCTGTCTTAAAGCCAAATACTGCCTCACAGAAGCTGACACCTCCAGTCTGCATCAGTAGACTTGTATTCTATACCATAAACTAATTGTGCTGTTTTGGAAAAACCATTTATTCTATGCATCAGATTCTTCCTCTGTAAATTTATTCATCCAGCATCTGTTTTCTATGAGATAGACACTGAATGAGGTGCTGGGGGTAGAAAGCTGAGTAAGGCATGCTCTCCACTCTTAAAGAGCACACAGTCTGGTGGGCGACATATATGTCTACAATTGCAATATGGTATGGTAATTGCCATGTAACAGTGTGCACGCAGTGCTGGGAATAATAGTTATATGAATAATACCTTTACTATCTTCCTTGCTAGGAGCAGAATACATTGAGAATAACCATGGTGAAATACTTCAAAATGTGTAAAATGAAGGAATATTATAAATAAATACTCCACTTCATTCTGTCTAATTTATTCATTTCAAACTTAAGTACTTAGAGCTTTTGGTACTCTTAAAAGATATTTTTGGAATTTTGGAATCACTTTGGGGCTGTATTTGATATATTTCTAATTAAGATTTATTTGGGTTTCTAGTAGTTGTATTCTCCAGATTATGGAACTGTATGTTCCTCTTAACACAATGGCTGAGTGCAGCTGGAACAAATGACACAATTGTGCAGATTGCTAATCCTATAAAATCATGATTTCTAGAGATCTCAACTGGGCCCCTACAGCACCATTTAGCCATCCTTTTATGGGTTCTTAATTATTCCCCTCTCCTATTGACAGGGGCTGCCATCGCAAACCTTAACCACCATTCTCATGACCACTGCTGCATGCACTCTCCTTAAATTAAACCCTGCCAGTTATTCTGACCAGTCTTAACCTCCTGTCCTTTCCTAAAACACAGTTATGCTGCATCTATGACTATTGAGTGGGCCATGGTGCCTAAGGTCTCTGTACCTTTGTACATGTTATTCCTCTGACTGGAATCCACCACCTCACACCAAACTTAACTAATAATTTCTACTTTTATCGACTCAGCTCATATATCTATACTCTGTGAGGCCTTCTGTGGCAGCCCAAGCATAGTTAGCCATTCTTTCCTTTGCACCACCACTAAACATAGTATTTCTGCTATTATAGAATGTAGCATACTGTATTGTACTTGTTTACTTTCTTAACTATCTCCTCTAATAAACTGTCAAGTCCTGAAGAACAGGGACTATCTAATTTATCTTCGAATCTCCAGCATCTAGTATAGTGTTGGCACAAACATAAATATTTATTGAGAGAGGAAAGGGAAGGAAGCAACATAAATATTAGAAATGTCCAACTTCTTTGAAAACACAAAGCAACCATTTTATTACTTTCAAACTTTGATGCTAATTTTCAATGATATATCCCTGTTTCCTTTTTCTCTCAACCTTTAGGAAAATTTCTTTCCATTTAATACATATATGTTGAACATTTTTTTAAAAGAACTTCAACAAAGACAGCTCTTTGACAGCTGTACACCATCTGTGCTTTCAGTCTTGGGTAAAAACATCTGGCTACTTGAGAGGAGAAGTTCTATACTAAAGGAGTTTCCCAGCCTGATGGTGATTAGTATTCTACAAATATGCCTTGCATTGTCCTGCTTTGACATCATATTATGTATACAACTTGTTCCTCTAAATAATGAAGTTTCCTTTTGGTTGTGTACCTCAATGAAGGTAAAAAAAAAAAAAGTGTTAGCATGTTGCTATGTTTTGCCCATGAAAATTGTTTTTATGGTAAAAGACAACATCACAAAAAAGTGATTAATCCAGAGTAGTACATACATGTGTACCCACACATTTATGCTGTTAGGCAATAACCTATACTACATGTGGATTTATCTTAAAACAAAATAATCATACTAAATGCCAAACACCCTTTTCTTTATTTCCCAAGTTTGGAATTACCTCAGGGACTAGTTCCATAAAAAAAGACAGGGAACAGAGTATAAAAGACATAATTCCCTGTGTCAAAATAGCTACAGTGCTGTTTAGCTATACTTAACCGTCCTTGATCAGCTAATCAGCCTCCTCTTTCTTAATTGCACAAACCAATTCTGAAAAATATTTTATCAATTACCATGAGTAGCATTATACACATACATACATACGTTCTATTTCAAATATTCTGCCTTTAGCAAAGCTGTGAGTAGCTATTCCTAATGATAGTATTGAATTTCCAAAATTGCTTTTAAATATCATATACCTCATATTTCACAATTGTGATTTTAAGTGTTTAGTCTCACTAATAATAATTTAAAAGTACCTGAAAATAGGAATTTGATAATTAACCTTTACCAGCTTAACATTAATATCAGCACAGAATTGACAGTAGTTCAAATTTCAGTGCCAAGATCTTGTATGTGTGTTTGTGTTTGAATGTGTGTAAATATAAAGCCTACAGATGGAAGTCTGATATGCCAGCAAGTGGTTAATAAAATGAGGTAGCATTGCAGTGGTGCCTAGGTGCCTAGCCCATTTGCAATACATTTATTCTCCTGGGTACCCATTGAAATTTTGTTTCAAAATTTTTTTTTGTTGTGATAAAATACATATAACATAAAATTTCCCATCTTAACCATTTGAAGTGTACAGTTCAGTGTTATTAAATACACTCATAATGTGCAACCATCACCACCATCCATCTCCATAACTGTTTTTCTTGTAAAATTGATCAGTTGAACATACTTGGTCATTGAAAATTGGAGTCCTCTTTATCTTCAGAAGTTTGTAGGTGTGTCCAGAGATAGTGTGGTTTTAAAGTAACTTACTAACAAACTATAGTGTATCTGGGGGCGTTATAATTTCTAGATGAACTAGAAGCCCCAAACAATGGTTGAAGGACCTGGGTCCTAGAGAAGAGCACTGAGGGGCAATATAATATAATACTTGCCTTTGAAAGGGCAGAACTAAATTCAATGAGAGAGATTACCAAAAAGCCAATTTCAGATCAATGTAAAAAGGAACTTTCTGGCATTTGAGATACCTCACAAAGGAGTGGGATGCCTTAAACACTTAACCAATAGAGTGATGACTGTGTGGAATACATCATGTGGGAGATTAGGCTAAATAAGTTCTAACATCCTTCTGTAATTCTGTTAAAGATAGGAGAGGCATTGAATGGTAGTCATGTTTCCTGTTATATCTTATTTTTCATTAGCCCATCAATGAAACACTCTTCCTCACCTTTTTATACTATTTATTATACCATTTTGTTCACTAACAGCCAATGTACCCTTCATCTCTTTCCATTTACTCTGCCTAGCATATTCTTCCCCCAGATCTTCAAATAATAGTGCGAGTTTTATCGCTCATATCTCAGTTCAAATACCATCACTTCAGAAAGGCCTTCTCTGGCCATCCTACTTAAAATAGTCCACCTATACACTTTCATTACTATCCCCCATTATTCTCTATTGTATCACCTTGTTTATTTTCTTCCAAGAAATGATTATACTCTGTGTTTTTCTCCATCTTTCCCAATCAAATGTAATCCCCATGAAGGCATAAACATTTTCTGTCTTATTCATAGGTAAATCTCTAGTTCCCAACATAGTGTCATGCATAAAGGAGGAACTTGGTAAATATTTAAGTGGGTAGTTGAAGACCCTCTCTCCAGAGGCTGGATTTTATGTTATGTTAAAGCCATTCTGGGGCTGGAAGGTCTTTGCTCAGAGACATTTTGCAGTTCTCTACCACCCAAAATCAGGTATTTGGATGTCCAAGGTTGATAATTTTTCAATTTTTATTACATGTCAAAAGGTGGTCCATTTTCTGTCACTGCTTTCAATGATGTTAGGGTTTTTAAAAATATAAAACAAGAACTAGAGCATTCATGGAAAAAATGTTGCAATTAAAATTTTGTGGCTATATTTAAGGATAAATGATGACCATCACAGATGGTTGTTTGCAAAGATGTATGTGAGTGATCGGTTATTTGGGCTTCATCCAGTGATTTGCTATAACTTAATTACTTTGATGGAATCAGAAATGGAAACGCCTGAAACATTATGGTAGCACCTGCTTCTAAAACCATTATGAAAGTGACCTTTATGACATTTTTCTTCCCAGGATCTAGTGAAGCTACCCACCTGCTTGCCTTGTCCTGTCCTTACTTCATTGCTGACTAGTCATGTTTCTTTTTTGTTTCCTCCTCCCAACTTTTATGATTTTTAAAAAAATTTTATCCATTATATGTGGGTGCTATTAACATCAAAGCACATTTCTGTTTTCAGAAATTCCATAAAAGCACATCTTTTTTAGCAAAACATTTTAGTTTGTAATGGCCCTGTGTTATAGTTTGCCATTACTTTACTTTCTATATTCGACAGTATTGCCTAATGTATTTTGGGCAGGCTTTTTGATCAGTTTTTTACTGACAATAACAGGCAAGTATTTCCATTAGTCCCAATCTTCCTGCTCCTTTTATCCCTGTATTCTTTCTTCTTTCTGCCTGTCTTTTCATCTTGCTTCTTCCCAATGCATTTTTTCTATTTATCTTAAAAATGTCCTTCTTGTGTGATGTGCCATAAATTGACATTGACAAAATGGTTTCTATCAATAAATGACTTCTTGAATATACTGCAAATTTTAATTGAATTATTCAAAACCAGAATGGCTCCTTGTTTTTTTCCAAAGACAAAAAGCTATTCATGTCCACACCTGTTCATCTAAGCCTTGGATTCTTGATCCTTTGAAAGCTACAAAGCAGTGCTCAGCAGAATTTTTAGTTTTTCTAAATGCCAGAATACTGGCTGCTGATGAGGTAATTATTTGTTAGGTAAGTTAGCCATAGGTTGTATATGTTATCATTATAGCTGTTAAAGCTCCAAGTATAAGAAATCTTAGAAACTGGGGGCAAAAACTAATTTTGTATAAACCTCAAAATATTAAACTTCCACAAACATTATTTGCATAGATGCCATGAGAGTGCCTTTGAAAATTAAAAAAAAAGAGAGAGAAAGAAATGTATGGAAAAGTTATACCCATGTAACAACATAAGTAACTTTTGAGCACTCAAAAGATAAAAAGGATAATAACTGATAGTGTATCTTTTAAGTATCTCGTGGAAATGCTTGAAATCATGATTAGGAAAGGGTTTCATATGAAATAAGCTTGCAAAAATGATCCAGTCACTAACTGGATATTTGGTGAAATAGAATGTTCCCCAAATTCCAGCCTCTGGTAGGATATTCTGAGGCCTTGAATGTATGAGTATGTTTGTAGAGCAGCTTTTCCCAAACTTTGTTCTTCAGAACCCTAGTATAAAGTATAACAAGAGATATTAGTTTGGCTTAAAGGAAGTAGAGGGTTCCATAACCAAAGAAGTTGAGGGAACACCACGTACTAATTCCTTCCTTAGATTCTTATAATACACATTAACATATTAAGGGCAGTAAAAATACCTGTTGTTTACCTTTATTTTGACCATTATTTACAGTCTTACTTGATGAGAAATCCTTTATCCTATTAGTATATTAGTCTCATATTATAGTTGACCTATTAGTGTATTATGAGACATTAGTTTTTTTGCAGAGCACAGTTTGGGAAACTCTGTCTTAAAATACCCTCCAAAATCTACTAGCCAGATATGCTATCCTCTTAATGCTGTAATTGGAAACCTGCCATGTCTTCGCTTTAGGAAGTTTGATAATGTATCTGCTGTACTTCAATGGTGAACTACAAAAAACAAAGTCTTTTAGATACATCTAAAAGTGAATACATAGTTGAATCAAGTCAGAGTTATGGCTCAGTCCAATTCTCCCTTCTTTTAATCTATAATTGGTCCATGATGCTACCACACAAATGCTGTGCCACTATCACAAAACCTATCTTTTGGCTTTTATTTTGGATTCTTTTGTTTTCATCATTCCATGAGATGATGACTTTTCATTGTATTAAAGACAAGATGAATTACCTGGTACTTCTTAAGAGACTCATAAACCAGTGTTAAATAAAGGCTCATAGAAACAATTTAAAAATGGAGCTGTAACAATTTTCTATAATTGTTATATAGCTTTTTCGTTAAGACCATGTTTCTATTCTCTAAGGCACATATGATTAAATCCCTGTTTATACTTTCCACAGAGTTGTCTGTGTAACTAGTAGCTCAATTGAAAGTCAGTGCCTATAATTCAAAGTATCTGCCCTTGTGAATAGTCATGGAGATACTCATCAGGAAATGCAAATCTTTTAAAGCAAAGGACTCATCCAAGAGAATTGGTGGTATATGAGGAACTAATTGTCCCCTTTACCATACCATGTTGAAATGTGCTGTGGTAGGACCCAGTGCTGCATGAATTCCAGATGTTGTTCTTCTAATCAAAGTTTCAGGAGGACTTGGGGACTCAGGAACTGATCTTACCTTTCCATCTTTAGCCTGACCTTTCCATTTTAGAGCTTGACAATGGTGACACATTTCAAACATTATAAAGATGTTGGATTCCTTTGGTATCCTCTTTGAAATTACTGCTTTCTCTGCCACAGTGTCTCAACACTGTAGAAAGAATCTTTCACTTTTGGCAGCCACACATCTTCTCATGCTGAGCATACCTCTACTTTATGGTAAACAATAGGCTCTCCCTTTCAGTAAACACATAGCCTCTTGGTGGAATTCTGTTTCATCTCCTCTAGTAGAGGATACTGCTTGCACTTTGGGTAGTCAGATACTCCTCAGGTTAGGCATCAGGCTTAGTTGCTCTTGAAAGAGTATACTGCCTTTGCAGTCAACTACCAAATGATCTTCATGTCATATAACTCTTTCATTTGTCCTCAAAACTGCCTGTCTCTCATGTTTGGCCCTTAAGTGATTATTCCTTTCAGACTGACTTTCAGACTCTCAAATTCTCATTTGTTTTTAGTTTTTCCCAATCCAAATTTGCTCATCTTTAAAATGGCATTGTTTTAGTCTAATATCTTGAAAGTATCCATGACAAGAAAATTAAATGCAATAATGTAAATGTTTAGAAACTTTTCCTATCCATATAGACAGATACAGATAATGTAAATTTATGAACTGAACTAATAAATCTTTAAAATTAGATGCATTCCAGCCTATATTTTAAGTTAGACCATCCCAATTCTGTCAAAAGTTGAATTTCCATCCAGCTCTTTGCAATAGTATGGTAACAAACAGAAAGAAGGTTACTTTTGTTTACAGAGATTAGGTCCAAATGGCTTCAGAGCCATTCACCAGGCCACTTCAGACATGCTTATTTCCCTTTGTTTCATTATCTGTCCTTCCCTCTTAGAAAAATTTATTTATCCCCTTAATCTTTTTAACCTACACCCACAGTTGAACCTTTCCAAAATCTATAACTTGGGCTTGGAACCTCCTACCCTAAATCTCCCAGTCTCTTCCCTTCATTCATCCAGGAATCTCTTGAGATCCCACATACTCTTTTTGTCACATAGCATTAGCTAACTAATTGAAAGAAAGATTGTGCAACCTTTGCTTTTCTCAGTTTAAAAGTACTGAGTCTAAAAGTATTGTCACACTGCTGTATGCACTTATTCCTCTGCCTAGAAGACTAATATGATATTTCCTTTTGAAAATATTCTGTTCAATACTCAGTTGTCTGTGTGCTCCTCATGACCATCCATGTATGTTTCCTCCTTACTTTTTAGAGAGGAAATCAAACTCCCTCTGGTCAGTATTCCACAAATGTGTGCTACTGATGAAGACCTGTGCATGGTGGAGAGAAAATTTGAGAAGAGTAAGCCAACTCTGGCATTAAGAAAAAGTGATCAGCCAGATGATGAATTAGTTGAAGAATGACATTATCAGCTAGGGTTGGGGAACAACATGTGATCAAATTGGTTAAGAGCCCAAAACTATTTCAGAGTTAGAATGGGCCAATTCTCTATACCAATGTTTCTCAAGCTTTGCTACAGTATATTAACAAGTGTTATGATAAAGAAGGGAAATGTGATGACATTTAACCCGCTATGTTTACTTTTTGCTCCTTTGCCTTAAACTCTTCAATAGCAGTTAGAATAATTTCCAACCTCTTTTCTATCCACTAATAAAGTCCTGCCTACGTGTAGAATCTTATCTGGGGCTATGCTCCTGTGAATCCAACTGCACTCCAGCCACACTGGTTTTTTCTTTTGCTCAACTCACCAATGCTTTTCCTAAGTCAGGCTTTGCACATGTTCTTCCTTCTTCCTAGAAAACTAAAGCTTATGCACTGCTGGCAAGAGAGAGTGTGAGCGAAAACTTTTACAGGTTTCAGCTCACATACTACCTCTTCAGAGAGATTGCCAAACCTATTCTTTTCTGTGTTCATTCATAGAAATTATCACGTTTAATTAATTTTCTTATTTATTATCTTTATTCTTTCCCCACTAGAATGAAAATAGGGTCCTTCCTTGTCTTGTTTACTTTTGTGTCTCCAGAACATAGAAGGTACCTGGCATATGGCAGGAGCCCAATATATATTTGTTGGATAAATGAATGAAATGAGTGAAATGTTGAAAAGAATGTAGAAACTAACCCAAATGTCCAACAATATAAAAATGACCAAGTAAGTTATTTTATTAAATATTTTTCAGTTATAAATAATAGGAATATCATACAAAACCTAATATTTTTGTTAAGGTAAATGAAAAATAAATAATAGAATTGTCTCAGTTCATTCATGCTGCTATAACAAAATACCATAGACAGTAATTTTTAAAGAGCAGAAATTTATTTTCTCACAGTTTGGAGGCTGTAAAGTCCAAGATCAAGATGCCAGCAGGTTTGGCTGTCTACTGAGGGCTGCTCTCCGCTTTCAAGGTGGCGCCTTGTTGCTGCATCCTCTGGTGGGGAAGAACACCACGTCCTCACGTGTCAGAAAGCAGAAGGGCAAGAGAGCCAAACGTCTGTAAAGCCTATTTTCTAAGAATCTTAATCTCATTCAGGAAGGAAGAGCCCTCATGGCTGAATCATCTCTTAAAGGCCCCACCTCTTAATACTTTCACATTGGCCATTAAGCTTCAACATCTGAATTTTGGAGGAGATACATTCAAACCATAGCAACATTATTAGCTGTATGATATGGTGAAATATTTATACCTATGGACAATAGAGAGGATTTAGTGTGGGGATGGTGGGCTCAGCAATTTTTTCCTGAATTTTAACATGTTTGTATTGTTTTCATAATAAAAATAATCAAATAATGTGTCTAGGATTCTAGTTGACCAAAAGAAATGTCAGTGGATTAGCCTTGTCACTATGGAAAAAATGCAGGAAAAGAGAGGAATTTCAAAATCCTTATTAGAGTGCCAAGAACTATGCTCCAAATTTTGTCTTGAAGGATATGGAGAACTTGGAGAGATTTAGGAGAGTTGGGATACAGAATTATTGAAGAAACACTAAGGAAATTAATTTTATTCAGGCAGAATAATTCAACTTTATAATTTCCAGTGAGAGCTGAATAAGCAGTAAGGGACCTAAATTACAGTAAATTATAGAATTTTAGAAATAAACTTTTTTAGATGAGTGTCTTAAAAACAAGGAATTTGTGACAAAAGGTGCTTGTGGCATTTGCTAACCAGGGGAACTCTTTAGTAACAAGGGATCTAGATAATTGTCTTTTAGTCTTGACAGGGGTAAGTGTACTCCTACCTAAAGACAAGGAAAAGGATAACTTTTTCACAAGATTATTTCAGTCTTGTCATTCTGCTTCTCTAAATTTGAAAAGATAGAAAAATATTTTTACCGTCTGCTATATAGACAGAATTTATTTCTTTGACAACTTGTTTACTAAGCATCTACCTTGTGCAATCTAGAGATTGTAAGATGAGGGATACAAAGATATATATGATGAAGAAAGTACCTTAAAGGAGCTTATGGTTTAGTAAGCTACATTTGATAAAAATTAATGAGCAAAGCAATATAATTTCCACTAAAAAAACAAGGTGAATGCTCTTCAAACTATTGGAACAATCCTTCAACACTTCAAACTTGCTAATTTTACTGTTTCATAAAGACTTTAACATTGTCTTTTTTATTTTTTTATTTTTTAAAATTTATATTTAGTAAATTTTATTGTGTATATTTGAGGTTTATAATACATATAGATAGTGAAATGGTTACCATAGTGAAGCAGAATAACGTATCAATCATCTCACACAGTTACTTTGTGTATGTGACAAGAGCAGCTAAAATCTACTTGCATAACAAAAATCCCAAATACAATCAAAACTCTATGGTACTGGCATAAATTGTCTTTATTCTCTTCTATGTGACCATTTCCATCTTTAATGTTAATCCCCATACCTTTCATTTCATTATACAAATATTTCTGAGTCAGTGCAGTACAGAGGAAAGAATGCTAGATTTGGAGTTAAGAAATCAGTTTTTTCTATCCTGCCTTTCCTCTGCATTAGCTGGGTATGTCAGTTGCTTTATCTATAAAATGGGAATTAGACTTGCCCTACCCACGTCATATAAAAATAGGCACTTTGTAAACTGTAAAGTGTCATATATATATACCACATATATATGTGATGGGATTATAAAGACCATATTAAAGTAAAGCAGAGTATAAATGAGATAACTCCCTTGAAGAAGGAAAAAAGGGGGTGGGAGAAGTATAATATAATGAGAAAAAAATTAGATTATGGTGAATTTTAAACCTAGCTTTTTATGGTTCTTAGTCATCAAAAACAGATCTCTGGCCTAATTTTGAGCCAGTTCAGATGAAAATTTTGCAAAGAGGATGGAAAGATCTCAAATAGTCTCATATCCTTTGAAAGATAGGCTCTGAAAAAATTTACTAATTGGTGTCAATATTTTCTGACTTCTGAAAAATCCAAATGGACTTTTAATTAGTCCATTTTACAGAAGTGTTGAGAAATAGAAGACCTTTCCTAAGGCTGCTGTCGTGTTGATTTTCTAGTAGAAATCAAGCTGTTTAAAATTTTGGTACAGAGTTGTGCACCCAAGCATGGTGAGTTTTCTCTGCCTTGCCAGAGCCACCTAGTACTCTTAGACAGTATGTGTCTAGCCCTTAAACTGCAGCTTTGAGAAGCATTGAGGAAAAAAAATTATCAGCCAACCAAGTTGTCAAAAGCCTCCTGGGCCTAGCAGAACAAATTCTGCAGCACAAGGCCCCATCCCTCACCGATTTTAGGTTGGATCTTTGTAAACTTTGGCCACCACTTGCATATGCTCTCCCTCTGCAGACATTTGTTTAGAACACTCCACATCTGCTTTTGTCTCCAAAGTCCCACAAGCATAACTTATTCAATCCTATATAAAAATGGCATGAAATGAGGATGATGAAACCTGCTGTAATGATGACCAATGAGTTCTTTCCCACAACCACCTGACATAATCGGCATCACTTACAGCCCAGTTCCACTCATTGTTTCCCATGAGTGACCTCAGCATAAGTACATTTCTCCTCTTCAGGCTTAAATTTGATTCTCATGGAATGTGTAATTAAAGTCTTGATGAGTTGAGAAAAAGGAAATGAGGGAAAGGAAAATAAATAATTATCACCAGTTGGTAACCTCATAAACTTGACTTTTCATGGGATTCATAAAATAGCATGCAGAGCATATTCAACTATAGTTATTCTCTTAGAAACTCCAGACACATTCAAGCATGTTCATATATTAGAGTAGCTCTAGTTAAAATACAGTTGAATGAGAAAAAACATTTTCCATTTACATCTTTAATTTGAAACAGAAATTTTGCTTATATGGTAGTTTAATTGTAGATAACCTTTCACAAAACAAATCTAGTTTTGTTACAGTTGATTTTAGTGTTGGTCTTTTTAACAGGGATCTGATTCTTGGATACACTGTTTATATATTTGGCTATTGGGAAATAAGTGAAATTGGTTTCTGTTCATCTCTGGATTTTCAAGATACTCATTCTTCTCTTTGACATACATTTGTCTCCCAGTGCCTAGTTATAGCTTGAGCCTTAGCTGTGAAGGCTTTATCTGTCAAATACTTGGCATCCTAATGAGGAAGGACAACTAGTAACCTTACATATCATTTCTGTGTTTGCCTTTTTTGCCAGGGTTAATAGGTTAGCCTTTGGCCTTGATCAAGTCTATTAGCTCAAGAAGTTATGAAACTCTTTTCTTGATTTAGAATGGTGATAGCCTGCCTCCAAAATGGCCCCTATTTATCCCTCCCTGTTTTCTGGTATTAACACCCATGTTGTTGTACCATCCCAGAATGAATAGGGCTGATCTTTGTAACCAGTAGGACATTGTGGACATGACGGAGTGTGAATTCAAAGGCTAGGTCATAAAAAAACATTGAGACTTCCATCTTGCTCTCTCTTGAACATTTGTTCTGGGGGCAGCCATGTGCCATGTCACAAGGGCACTGAAGCAGCCTGTGGAGGGCTCTAGAATTGATACCTCCTACCAACAGCCAGCAAATAGCTGAGACTTTCTGTCAAAACCATGTGAGTGAACCATCTTAGAAGAGAATCCTCCAGCCCCAGTTAAGTCTTCAGATGACTGCATCCCCAGCTGACATTTTCATTACAACCTTATCCTGAATTTTTGACCCCAGAAATATGAGATAATATTTGTTGTTGTTTAAGGACACTAAGTTTTGTGGTCATCAATTAAGCTACAATAGATAACTAATAAAGAAGTCAAGGTTTGTGAAAATCAGAACATGGTCTGGTTTACTGATGACCAGACTCAAGGAAGAAATTTTAAAATAAACAGATTTAAAATGCAATTATCCTTGAAAACAGAATGCTAAAGAGAAATGTAATTCATGGAAGTTGCAATTTTTCTTCATGTCGATGTTTGTGTTATTAATTCCTTCAGTCACCAAAAAGAAAAAAAAAAGTTTAGAAGGGACCATCTGTGTTAGAACACAACAAAATGCCCCCAATCTTGACTTGTTAATATTGGGAAGAAGGAGTATGGGTTTGTGCCCATGTTACCAAATAAACATCTCAGGAATATTTGAAGGATTCTGGCACCTGGGCAATCCTCAGAAAGGTGTTTAGTTCACTCCTTGAATATACTGGAAGGAAATCTTGGTCTCTTTAGATTCCAGGAAAAAAGTACTTTGGAACCCCCATTGATACAGCCCCAAACTTTATTGCTCTCTCACTCTTACCTAATAAACTTTACTGCAAGATTGAAGGAAGAGAGCAGGAAATTTTGAATATGTGTGGCAGAGACTAAAGTAGTTTATTCAGATGCTGATGAGAGTAGAGGATTGAGTACTTTTTACCAATTGATTGATGAGAATCACCCTGTGGAATAAGGCTTGCATATGGAGTTTAGAAGAATAAAGTAGAACCAAGGGTTGTGATAAGACTTATTGGTGCTTATTAAGAGGTCCAAGCCAGAAATAATGCAAGTACCTTTCTAACACCAATGAGGAAGTTTCTTGAGGATATCTGCCCCCAGGTGGCCTATGCTAGATATACCAGACATTTGGACAAATGTCATTTCCAAAATACTGGGGGGCTGAGAAATGAATGCCTACTTTTAAATTTTTAAAATTAATATATAGTAAAATGTACTTGTTAGGGAGTTACCATTCAATGAGTTTTAATTTATATAGAGATTTATTTAACCTACTGCCACAATCATGATAGAGAACAGTTCCATCACCAAAAATCTCCTTCATACTGCCTATTTGCAGTTATACCCTCCTCTCTCCTCTTACCCTCAGCAACCACTGATCTGTTTTGCCTTTTTCAAGAATATTATATAAATATGTGTAAGTTCATAAATACGGCATGTAACCTTTGAGACTGGCTCCTTTCACATAGCATAAAGCCTTTGAGATTCAACTAACTTGTTGCATGTATCAGTAGCTCATTCTGGTTTTGCTGAATTGTATTCCTTGGTATGGATGTACCACAATTTGTTTATCCACTCACATTGAAGAAAGTTTGGTATTTTTTCTAGTTTTTGATGATTATAAATAGAGCCACTAAACACATTCATGTACAGGCTTTTCTGTGAACATAAATTTTCATTTCTCTGGGATAAATACCTAGGGTTGGGATTGATGGGTCATATGATAAATGCTTTTATGTTTCACATAAAGAAACTGCCATTAATCTATCTTCTTTTGAGAAGTTTCTGTTCCTGTCCTTTGCCCACTTTTTGATAGCGTTGTTTGATTTTTTTCTTGCTGATTTTCCTGAGTTCTGTATAGATTTTAGTTATCAGCCCTTTATTGGATGTGTAGCATGTGAATATTTTCTCTCATTCTGTAGGTTGTCTGTGTGCTCTTGTGATGGTTTCCTTGGCTGTGCAGAAGCTTTTTAATTTGATCAGGTCCCATTTATTTATTTTTGTTGTTTCTGTGATTGCCTTTGGGGTCTTCTTCATAAAATCTTTGCCTAGGCTAATGTCTATAAGAGTTTTTCCAACATTTTCTCCTAGAATTCTTATAGTTTCATGCCTTAGGTTTAAGTCTATTATCACTGTGATTTGATTTTTGTGAGAGGTGAGAGGTGCAGATCCTATTTCAGTGTTCTACATGTGGCTATCCAATTTTCCCGGCACCATTTATTGAATAAGGATTCTTTTCCACAGTATATGCTTTTGTCTGCTTTGTCAAAGATTAGATGGCTATATGAGGATGATTTTATATCTGGGTTCTCAGTTCTGTTCCACTGGTCTATGTCTCTGTTCTTGTGCCATTTACATGCTGTTTTAGTTACTATAGCTTTGTAGTATAGCTTGAAGTCTGGTAAATTGATGCCTCCCAATTTGTTCTTTTTATTTTTCGTATTTTAAGCTAGACTTATTTTCTTTTTTAGTTTTTATTTTATTTTATTTCAGGAAATTAAGGGGGTACAAACATTTTGGTTACATGTTATGACTTTGCCACATCCCAACCATAATTTGAGATGTGCCCTTCCCTACCCCCAAAATGCACACTGCATCCATTAGTTGTGAGTTTAACCACCCCCATACCCCCTACCCCAAAAGAATATTACTGCTGTGTGAACACCTTACTGTTGCTCAGTCAGTGCCACTTTAATGGCGAGTACATGTGGTGCCTATTCTTCCATTCTTGTGATACCTCACTTTGGAAGGTAGGCTCAAGCTCTATCCAGGAGAATATAAGAGGTGATAGATCACCATTGTTTCTTATAACTGAGTAGTATTCCATTGTATACATATACCATATTTTATTAATCCACTCATGGATTGATGGGCACTTGGGTTGTTTCCACATCTTTGGAATTGTGAATTTTGGTACAGTAAACATTCGAGTACAGATGTCTTTATTATAAAATGACTTTTGTTCCTTTGGATAGATTCCTAATAGTGGTATTGCTGGATCAAATGGTAGTTCTACTTGTAGGTCTTTGAGGTATCTCCAAATTCTTTTCAAGAGAGGTTGAACTAATTTGCAGTCCCACCAGCAGTGTAACAGTGTTCCTATCTCTCCACATCCTCACCAGCATTTGTTGCTTTGGGATTTTTTGATACAGACCAATCTTACTGGAGTTAGGAGATATCTCATTGTGGTTTTGATTTGAATTTCCCTAATAATTAGAGATATTGAGCATTTTATTATATGTTTGCAGGCCATTATTCTATCTTCTTTTGAAAGGTTTCTGTTCAGGTCCTTTGCCCATTTATTGATGGGGTTCTTTGATTTTTTTCTTGCTGATTTTCCTGAGTTCTAGAGAGATTCTTGTTATCAGCCCTTTATCGATGTGTAGAGAGCAAATATTTTCTTCCATTCTGTAAGTTGTCTATTAGCTCTAATGATAGTTTCCTTTGCTGTACAAAAGCTTTTTAATTTGATGAGGTCCCATTTATTTATGTTTGTCTTTTTTTTTCACCCTAGTATTTTTTTTATTTCATTACATTATGGGGGTACAAATATTGTTAGGATTACATATA
>VBSM01000937.1:1300652-1313611 GCA_008086735.1 Cheirogaleus medius | reverse complement strand
ATGGGGATTGCATTAATTCTGTAGATCACTTTCAGTAATATTGACATTTTAAAATATTGATTCTACCAGTCCATGAACAAGGTAGATTTTTCCATGTGTTTAAGTCATCTGCAATTTCTTTTTTTAGTGTTTCATAGTTCTCCTTGTATAAATCTTTCATATCTTTCGTTAAGTATACTCATAAATATTTAATTTTATTTGGGGCTATAGTAAAGGGTATTGTGTTTTTGATTTGAGTTTCTGCTTCATGGTTCTTGGCATCTATGAATGCTTCTGATTTGTGTATATTGATTTTATAGCCTGAAATGTTACCAAATTCGTTTATTAAATTTAGGAGTCTCTTGGATGAGTCCATGGGGTTTTCTAGGTATAATATCATATCATCGGCAAAGAGGGAGAGTTTGATCTCATCTGCCCCCATTTGGATACCCTTAATACCCCTCTCTTGCCTGATTGCTATAGCTAGGACTTCGAGCACTATATTGAATAGAAGAGGAGATAGCGGACATCCTTGTCTAGTTCCAGTTCAAAGAGGGAATGATTTCAATTTTTCCCCATTTAGAATGATATTACCAGTGGGTTTGTCATATATGGAATTGATAATTTTAAGGTATGAGCCAACTGGGAGGTATCAGTCTACCAGACTTCAAGCTGTACTACAAGGCTATAGTAACTAAAACAGCATGGTACTGGACAAGAATAGAGACATAGACCTTTGGAACAGGATGGAGAATCCAGAGGTGAAACCATCTGCATATTGTCATCTAATCTTTGACAAAGCGGACAAAAATATACACTGGGGGAAAGAATCTCTTTCCAATAAATGGTGCTGGGAAAACTGGATAGCTACATGCAGAAGATTGAAACTGGATCCCCACCTCTCACCTCTTACAAAAATCAATTCCAGATGGCTAACAGACTTAAACCTAAGGCATGAAACCTTAAGAATCCTAGAAGGAAGTGTAGGGAAGACTCTTCTAGACATTGGCCTAGGCAAAGAATTTATGAAGACGACCTCCAAAGCAATCACAGAAGCTACAAAGAAAGGCGGATCTAATAGCCATTTATTTATTTTTGTAGCTTCTGTGATTACTTTGGGGGTGTTCTTCATAAATTCTTTGCCTAGGCCAATGTCTAGAAGAGTCTTCCCTACACTTCCTTCTAGGATTCTTAAGGTTTCATGCCTTAGGTTTAAGTCTGTTAGCCATCTGGAATTGATTTTTGTAAGAGGTGAGAGGTGGGGATCTAGTTTCAATCTTCTGCATGTAGCTATCCAGTTTTCCCAGCACCATTTGTTGGAAAGAGATTCTTTCCCCCAGTGTATATTTTTGTCCGCTTTGTCAAAGATTAGATGACAATATGCAGATGGTTTCACCTCTGGATTCTCCATCCTGTTCCAAAGGTCTATGTCTCTATTCTTGTCCAGTACCATGCTGTTTTAGTTACTATAGCCTTGTAGTACAGCTTGAAGTCTGGTAGACTGATACCTCCCAGTTTGTTCTTTTTGCTTAAGATTGCTTTGGCTACACGAGGTCTTCTCTGGTTCCAAACAAAGTGTAGAATTATTTTTTTCCAGATCTGTGAAAAATGATGTTGGTATTTTAATAGGGATTGTATTGAGCTATAATTCACTTTGGGTAGCATAGACATTTTAACAATGTTGATTCTGCCAACCCATGAGCATGGTATGGTTTTCTACCTTTTACGTCCTCTGTTTTTCCTTCCTCAGTGTTTCATAGTTCTCCCTGTAGAGGCCTTTTACTTCCTTAGTTAAATATATTCCTAGGTATTTTATTTTCTTTGTTGCTATTGTGAAGGGTTTTGAGTGTTTGATTTGGTTCTCAGTTTGGCTGTTGTTGGCATATATGAATGCTAGTGATGTATGTAGATTGATTTTGTAACCTGAGACTTTGCTGAATTTATTTATCAACTCTAGTAGTCTCGTGGCAGAATCTTTGGCTAATCATCAGCAAAATGGAAATCAAAACCACAATGAGATATCACTTATTTCCAGTGAGAATGGCCTGTATCAAAAAGTTCCAAAACAATAAATGTTGGAGTGGATGCGGAGAGATAGGAACACTCATATATTGCTGGTGGGACTGCAAACTAGTACAACCGCTATGGAAAGTTGTATGGAGATACCTCAAAGAGCTACAAGTAGCACTACCATTTTACCCAGCAATTCCATTACTTAGCATGTACCCAAAGGAAAAAAAGACATTCTATAAAAAAGACATCTGTACTCGAATGTTTATAGCAGCACAATTCACATGCAAAGATGTGGAAACAACCCAAGTGTCCATCAATACGTGAGTGCGTTTATAAAATGTGGTGTATGTATACCATGGAGTTCTACTCAGCCACAAAAGACAATGGTGATCTAGCACCTCTTGTATTATCCTGGATAGAGCTGGAGCCCATTCTACTACTTGAAGTATCACAAGAATGGAAAAACAAACACCATATGTACTCACCATCAAATTGGTATTAACTGGCTTAACTAACCAACACATATGTGTACATATAGTAATAACATTCATCGGATGTTGGGGAGGGGTGAGAAGGGGATGGGTATATTCACACCTAATTGGTGCAGTGGGCACTGTCTGGGGGATGGACATGCTTAACGCTCTGACTCAGGTGGGGCAAAGGCAATATATGTAACTTAAACATTTGTACCCCTGTAATATGCTGAAATAATAAAAAAAATTTAGAATTAAACAAAGAAACTGCCAAACTGTTTTCCAGAATGGCTATGCCATTTTGCATTCCCATCAGTAATGTATGAGAGTGCTACTTGTTTCACATCCTTGTCAGCTCTTAGTGTTGTCACTATATTTTTTAAAATTTTAGTCATTCTAATAGGTGTTCAGTGTTTATCTCATAGTAATTTTGTAATTACATTTCCCTAATGGCTCATTATGTTGTTACTTTACAAAGTAAGGACATTTAAAAATTAAATATAAAAGAACATTTTCACATAAAAAAGTAAATGTAGCTTCATGAAAGTTTCACCACATTGTCTTATTTTCATTTTACCTTATACCAGTTGAAATTTGATTGTGAATCATCATTGGTCTACAGTACTGACAAGCCTCTGAGAGCCCTGCTGTCTAGGACTAGTTCTTTTGGCATTGGCATTATTGTAAGAATGCAGGGATCAGTATAGTCAGTTTCTCTTACTGAAGGATCTTACTAGATAAATTTTCAATGGCTCCATGCCATTTATAGGGTTACCTGCAAACTTTCTGGCATGATGGTTAAAGTGCTTCATCATTTTTCTTCCTACTATGTTTATAAACTTTATCTCTTACCATTCCCTGTACTACTTTGCTTATAGCCACCCCACTTACTTTACTGTCCCCCAAGGAATCCCAATTTCATCCTTCATCTGGAATGTACATTAAAACCTATTCAAATCCTATTTATTCTTCAAGCTGTTACTCAGCATTTTACAAAGTATATTCTTAGGAATACCTGTATTAGAATATTCTTTTTTAATTATAAGAACATTCCTAGCAGCTTTATTTATAATAGCTAAAAACTGTAAACATCCCAATGCCAATCAAAAGTGAAATGAATAAACACATTTGAGCATATTCACACAATAGAATATTACTCAACAACAAAAAAGAATCACACAATAATATAGATGGATCTCAAAAATATGTTGGGTGAAAGAAACCAGAACAAAATATACACAATATGACTCCAGTTATGGGTAGCTGAAGAGTAAGCAAAATTAAGACATGGGGACAGCAAAGTTTTAAAACTGGGGCAGATAATGTTATGGTCATGCTACACATCTGATGTTTCTTTCTACTTCCAATGACACAGCTGGCTGCCTCTGGGGTGGGATGGGGTGGTGGATTGTCTGGAAACAGGCATGAGAGTTGATGGTGATGCTCTTTATCTTGAGTTGGGTGATGGTCACATGGGTGGGTACATTTTTTTAAAACTCACTTCAACAAAGCATTTATTAAAGCTTTGTTTGCTTTTATATGTAAATTATACCTCATTTAAATATTTTTAAATGTGCTGCAGAATAAGTTTAAATTTGGTAAGAATAAATTGCCAAAAAAGAAAAAGAACATAAATTACATTAGAATTTCTAGGTTTGAATGAAGGGAAGGGAGTCAGTTTAGTAGAAGGGATGGAGAGATCCTTTCAGGTAGGGAGAGTTATCCTTGCAAAAGCCAGAGAATCTCCTTAAGGATTGGGGAGGCCAGCAGCTGCCTAAGGAAGCCACAGGGTTGTGAGGAAGAGTTAAGAGTTTTTCCATGGTTGATAACAGAATCATAGCAAATGTTTCTCAAAGATTCTCCTCTCTACCTACTCCTGCTGAGTTCTCATCTCCAGAGAGAGAATCCTGGAATTTGCATTATTGATGAGTTCCTACCAGATGGTTGCTTTGCCCTAGAAAAGTTTGAGAACCCCTGACCTGGAGATGGGATGACACTACCTATTATCTCAGTTAGGGTCACATTAGAGAGTCTCCATGGCCATCTCTCACAATTCTTATCTCTGTCTTCTGAGATAGTGATGAGAGGAAAAAGAGCTCAGAACTTCTGCTCAAGGATGACCCTGATGTGCTGTGCCCTCCACTTCACCCACTTCCCTTATGAGTAGACAGCATCTTGACTTCCTTTCCCTGCTCTGAGGTCTCAAATTGGCATAGATGGTGCCAGAGCTGTACTGCCCATCTTCTGTTCATTCCCACTTCCAGTGGATAAGGATTCAGCCAAAAGGGATTGTCTCATTCGCTATCAAGTTCATCTGATGGATCAACTAATAGGTGGAATCTAAAACAAAGAAGATGAGGAAGAATGGCAGGATTACCTGTGGTCTTATCCTATACTTTGGGGAACTTGGCAGCATCCTGTCAAGGATGAAGTTGGCCTGTGGGAGTCAAGGAATAAAATACCAGGATTCATCAGTGTTTTAACTTTTCTCCTCAACCTGGATCTCATTTGTATATCTAAGAAAAGTGTCCGGATTCATATAAGACATGCATCTCTGTGCTTTTCTCTCCTTCTTGGTTGTGGAAAAAAAGCCTCCCTCTTTTTGTATTTTTTTAATTTCAATAGATTTAGGGGGTACAAGTGTTTTTTGTTACATGGATGAATTGTGTAACGCTAAAGTCAGGGCTTTCAGTGTACCTGTCATGAGAATAGTGTACATTGTACATGATAGATAGGTTTTTATCTTTCACTCCCCTCCCAACCTCCCCCTTCTAAGTTTTAAATGTCCCTTACACCACTTTATAACCATATATACCCCTTGTTTAGCTCCCACTTATAAGTGAGAACATGTGGTGTTTGTTTTTCCATTCCTGAGATCCTTCACTTAGGATAATGATCTCCAGTTCCATCCAAGTTGCTGCAAAAGACATTATTTCATTCCTTTTTATGGCTAAGTAGTAGTCTTTGTTATATATACCACCTTTTCTTTACCTACTCATGAGTTGATAGGCACTTAGGTTGACTTTTGACTCCACATTTTTGCAATTGTGAATTTTGCTGCAATAAACATTCAGGTGCAGGTATCTTTTTTTATAAAATGATTTCTTTTCCTTTGGGAAGATACCCAGTAGTGGGATTGCTGGATTGAATGGGAGGTCTACTTTTTGTTCTTTGGAGAATCCCCATACTGTTTTCAATAGAGGTTGATCTAATTTACATTCCCACCAACAGTGTATAAGCATTTCCTAAATGTACAGACTCCTGGGCCCTGCTCTGGACTTCTTAAATTAGACTTTCTGGGCTTGGAACCCAGGAATCTGAATTTTAACAAGCATCTCATATATGATCCTTAGGCAAAACCGAATAGGAGAACCCCTGAATCTAACTGAAGTCCCACCTTGGTGAAGTTATCATATGTGACTCTCAGTTTACAGTGATTTCACCTTCCACTGAAGGACTGTCAAATTCTCTTCCTTATTAAATTTGCTAGTGGCACTCATTTTGGCATTTTATCTATTATGTTATATTGTAATTTAAATGATAAGCTTGATTTAGTTTGTAAGCCACTGAAGGACAGGGATTCTCTTCATATCCTGTTTAACATATAGTACAGTATAATATAATAAAATGCACACAAAGTCTTTATATATACACATATACATGTCTAAATTTGGACATATTTCCACCCTTTTTGGTAGTGGAGTTCTGAGATTCAAGGAGAATGACAATTGTTTCTAATCATTTTTTCAAAGGCATAGTTCTCTGTAAACAATGATGATGTAAAGCTTTGGGAATCTTGCCTTTGATTTGAGACATTTTCTACTCCCAGTGCTAAATTGATTTAAGCCTTTGAATATCCTATTGACACTTAAAAATATCTTAAATATTTGTGATATGAAGGAGTGGTGGTGTCTCATTGCTTTTTTAGTGTGTTGACTAGCCAAGTATGATTGTCCCTGAAATATACCATGTTCGTTCCACTTGCTTCTCAATGCTTTATTCATACCATCAAAGTTTCATGCCCCAATTTTTCCCATTATTCACAGCAATTCTCAACTCCTCCATGAAACTTACTGTTACCACTTTAGCCCACAAGGATTTCTCCCTCCTGTGAACTCCTAGTACTTCCTCTCTGTAGTTCTCATTTGGCACCTAACATAGATTTTCTGGTAACATAATTCTTGTTTTGTTGTTTCACCCTTTTGTTTAACTTTCCCTGGGTGAATGTCATGCTTTGAGAGCTAGCCAAGGTTCCTTGATGTTAGGGACCTTTTTTAAAAAAATATTTTTCTAGCACTGAAAAAAAATGCATGAATGAAGAATTAAGTATTTGTAGCAATACATTGGCCTCTGTAGAGAAAACTGTTAGTGGTGGGAGCTTGCAAAGGACATCACGATGCTAGTTTCTTAAAGAAGTAACCAGTGTGAAAATAAATATTATACATAGGCAGATCTTTTGAGATCTGACTTATGCATTTTAAATAGTGTGTGTTTTTTATTCCATGCTTGTAAATGTATTCATAATTTGCAGTAGATAATGACTAATGATGTGAGAGGGTGATTGAGGTCATGTCTATACTTGACCTGCATACTGATCTGTGGCAGGCATGGCCAAACAGCTCATTTTTGCCATCTTTGTAATCAATATTAATTGTTGTGGCTGAGTCCATCATATGGATTAGTCCCATTGATTGTTAAGATAATCCTAAAAAACAGAGGGCCAGTGTCTTGGTCTGTTGATTCCACACATATGGTTGTGGCCTTATATTCTGAAGGACAAGATGACAGTGTATAGCACTTCTTTGACTGGTTAGAGTTGGTCTGCTTCAGAGGATACCTGGGAAACTGTACAGGGTCCAAAGAAAGAGGAATGGGTTGGCCCCTTGTCATCTTCTCAAATTCCCTTTGTTTCAGAGGCTACTTAACTAACCGAAAAACATAGGAATTACCCTTAGCTTTTCCCTTTCTCTAGCTCATTTAATCCAATCAGGAACCAAATCCTATGCAGTCTAACCCAATAACATCTCTTGAGTCCATGATCTATTCCCATCCTTACTGATACTACCTTATTTCAAGGTTTCCTATTTTACTGAGACTAAATGTTTTGTTGCCTACAGTCTCATCTGCTTCCAATATATATTCCATAGTCGTTGGGAGCGATCATGTTGTTTCTCCTTAAAATGCTTCCATGGCTCCTATTGCTTAAATGATAAAATCTAGTCTTTAGGATGATAACCAAAGCCCTATGTTGTCTCACCCCTGTCTAACTTTCCAGACTCATCCCTGGAAAATCCCATTTATATTCTTTAGCCATAAAAGGATGTGTCATGCTGTTTTATGCCTCCATGCTTTTGCACACACTACTCTTTATGCTTGGAATGTACTTCTCCACCATATCATCCTACCCCATAAAGGCTCTTAGCAAATACTGCTTCCTCTTTGAAACTTTTTCTGACCACCGCCTCTACTGCTCCCTATACACACTTCCATCTTAGCCCCTGTAAAATCTTTTCTTTTTTAATTTTTTTCTTTTTTATTTCAGCATATTATGGTGGTACGAATGTTGAGGTTACATATATTGCCCTTGCCCCACCTGAGTCAGAGCTTCTATCATGTCCATCCCCCAGACGGTACATACTGCACCTATTATGCATGTATATACCCTTCCCCTCCTTTCCCCTTCCATCTGCCCGACACCCAGTGAATATTATTACTATATGTGAACTTAAGTGTTGATCAGTTAAAACCAATTTGATGGTGTTCTATTCAACCCCTGTAAAATCTTGATTGAATTATTTGTTTATATGTCTGACTTTCCCAAATAGACTATAAACATATTTGGTACAAAAGTGAATTTTTTTTAGAATGAGAAGAGAAATATAGCACATTATAAATTTTAAAAAACTTATGCCAAAACATCACAGAATCTGGAGCAGTTATGTGTGTGTGTGTATGTATAAATTAATGATTCAATATACTTTTATAATACTTTTTACTATGTATTTTTGGCTGCCTATTCTTTGATGACCTCTTCATATATAAATAATTTTGTAATATATTTTGTTATAGACTGCATACTATATACTTCTTAGGAGATGAGACCATGCCATATTCCTTTTATGCTCAGACTTTACTATAGAACCAGGCCCATAGTAAGTACCCAATAACTGTTTTGACTGAATGACTGCTTGATGTTCCCCTATAGTAAGTTTGGTTTATAGTAATAATTTTTGTAATACTTCTTTTGAAGCAGATAAGAAATCTTTTGAATGATTGGCATTCTCAGATGGAAGCAAGAGGAGATGAGGTCTCCTCACCCTGCTCAATTTCTTCCTGCATGGCTTCTCATTGTAACTATTACTTTTATTCTCTTTTGTACTTATGCATTTAAAATTTTCTTTATCTTATCAATATGTTCTAACTTAATAATTTCACCAGGTTTTATTGAAAGAGCAATGAAATAAAAACCAATTTAATCACATACATTATAACTTGTGCTAGAAATTATTGGTTATATTCACCTATATGTGCATCTATTCTTTTTCTGCTCTCATTTATTTGTTGATTAGATTTAAAGCCACCATGCCTTGTACATATTGGCATCACATCCCACTTGAAAGAGCAAATCCTCAATGGATATATAATAATATAAATTTTGTGACTCTATCAAATGAAAAGGTTTCACTAACATCTTTCTATTTGTTTGGCTAGTTCCAGAAACTTTTATTTTTACCTCTTATATAACTGGAAATGGAGGCAAAGAATGATGAATGATCTAGGTTCCTATAGTCCAAAACAATGATTGCCAAACTATTATCCTTGGTCCAATGGCATACTCATCATCTGGAAACTTGTTAGAAATGCAAATTCTCTGCCACACTCTATATCCACTGAATAAGAAACTTGGAAGTAGGGAGGGGGAGGCAACAATATGTATTTTAACAAGAACGCAAGTTGATTTTAATGTATGCTTGTTCTGGAATTAATGTATGGGGCATGTTATATCCTATAGAAAAAATATCTTACTGGAATTCTATCATTATGCCGAAACAAAGATCAAGGGAAACCTCTGTGTGTCCTCCTTTAGGAAGTTTGGCATTATAGCAGATTACAGGTCTATAGAAACTCTCCTTGTATAGATGAAGTATTAAAAAACACCTTTGTAAATACATGGCTGAACTGGCCCAAAAGTAAGGAACATCTCTGAAAGCCAGAAATAAAAATATACCACAAATATAGATCAGTAAACTAGGGGTTAGTGAACTACTATTTGGCATTTACCTGGGGTTATCTGCTGATGGCTGGTGACCTTGAGCTCAGTTTTAATGGGCCACTCAAGTTTGGAAGCAGGATGTCTTTTGTTCCTGTGGGTACATGCCCAGTAATGGGATTACTGGGTCAAATGGTAGATCTACTTGTATCGCTTTAAGGTATCTCCATATTGCTTTCCACAGAGGCTGAACTAGTTTGCAGTCCCACCAGCAGTGTAGGAGTGTTCCTATCCCTCCACATCCACGCCAACATTTATTGTTTTTGGACTTTTTGATAAAGGCCATTGTCACCGGAGATAGGTGATATCTCATTGTGGTTTTGATTTGCATTTCCCTGATGATTAGAGATGTTGAGCATTTTTTCATGTTTGTTGGCCATTATTCTGTCTTCTTTTGAAAAATTTCTGTTCATGTCCTTTGCCCACTTTTTGATAGGGTCGTTTGATTTTTTTCTTGCTGATTTTCCTGAGTTCTATATAGATTCTAGTTATCAGCCCTTTATTGGATGTGTAACATGCGAAAATTTTCTCCCATTCTGTGGGTTGTCTATTTGCTCTCGTGACAGTTTCTTTGGCTGTGCAGAAGCTTTTTAATTTGATCAAGTCCCATTTATTTATTTTTGTTGTTGCTGTGATTGCCTTTGGGGTCTTCTTCATAAATTCTTTGCCTGGACCAATGTCTAGAAGAGTATTTCCAATGTTTTCCTCTAGAATTCTTATAGTTTCGTGCCTTAGGTTTAAGTCTATTATCCACTGTGAGTTGATTTTTGTGAGAAGTGAAATGTGCAGATCCTATTTCAGTCTTCTGCACTCAAATGTTTATAGCAACACAATTCACGATTGCAAAGATGTGGAAACAACCCAAGTGTCCATCAATACATGAGTGGATTAATAAAATGGGGTATACGTATACCATAGAGTTCTATTCAGCTATATGAAACAACGGTGATCTAGCACATCTTGTATTATCCTGGATACAGCTGGAACCCATTCTACTAAGTGAAGTATCCCAAGAATGGAAAAACAAGCGCCACATGTACTCATCATCAAATTGGTATTAATTGACTCAACTGACCAACACTGAAGTGTGCATACAGTAGTAACCTTCATCAGGTGTCAGGCAGGTGGGAGAGGGAGTGGGGATGGGTATATTCACACCTAATGGGTGCGGTGTGCAGTGTCTGGAGGATGGACACACTTGAAGATCTGACTCAGGTGGGGCAAAGGCAATATATGTAACCTAAACATTTGCACCCCTGTAATATACTGAAATGAAAAAAAGAAGGAAATTTAAAAATCCCTCGAAACAAATAAAAATAGAAGAAAAGAAGTTTGCAAGCAGGAGATAAAGCCTGAGACCTGAGAAGGGTGGGAGGTAAGATTAGAAATCCCCAAATAAAACCAAGATTTCCAAAGGGTGACAGGCTTATTGGGTGAACTAGGGGAAAAATAAAAAACAACACCTTGCAGATGGAAAACTGAACATACTTGCCTATCTCAACCTTGGCTTTAATTGGAGTGAGAAAAAAATTCTCCACAGAGATTTCCTAATTACAAGCCCACTCTCAAAAAGTGTTGAGGCTAGAATTCACATTGTTTGTGTGCCCTGAAAAACCCCTAGCCAAAACTTTAAAGATGTCTCACATTGGTAGTGCTTTCCAAACATCTGATAGATATAATGCAAATCATTTTTTGCGGAACTCATTTAAACACAGGCTTCAGAGAATTACCACAGATAAAGTTCCCAGGAGCATGAGTTCACAATAAAAAAAAACAACAAAATTTATGAAGAAATAAGCCATTGTAAGTGACTAAGCAGAAATAGCAAACTACAAAAGCAGACCTACAAAGACAACAGAAATGATCAGATACAGACAAAATAAGTTTGCTTAATATAGTTAAATAAAAGAAAGGCCTTTAAAGTATGATGAAGGTATAGTAGACTATCAAATGGGACCAGACAAATTTGAAAAAGAGCCAAATAGAATATCTATAAATGAAAAATGTAATCATTGAAATTATAAACTCATTGGATTAAATGTATGAGACACAGATGAAGAGAGAATAGGGAACTGAAATCAATTATATAGAATGTAACAGAGAAAACAAAGAAATGGAATAATGATACATGGAGGATAGAGTGAAAAGGTCTGCCATATGTTTAATTGGAGTTTAGAGGGAGGAAATGGGAGAAAAGCAATATTTAAAGAGACAGTAGCTGAGAATTTCCCAGACTTGATCAGCAGTCCCCAATTTGGGATGCTCAATAAATTCTAAGCAAGTTAAATTAAAAATAATAATCCAGATTTAGACACATTGTAGTGAAAGTGCAAAACCCCCAAACCAAAGAAAAGCTCTTAAAATCAGCCAGGCAAAGAAGACAGATTATATGTAGAAGAATGACAACTAAACTTAATAAAATCATAGCTGGGCTGACAGCAACAGTGAAAGCCAGAAGACATTGGAATAATAATCTTTAATAATCTATGACAGTGGTCAGCAGATGTTTTCTGTAAAGGGTCAGATAATAATTATTTTAGGTTTTGTAGGCCACATACAGTCTCTGTTGTATACTCTTCTTCTCTGCTTTTTGTTTATGGTGGGGTTTTTTTTCCAGAACACTTTCAAATGTAAAAACCATTCTTAGCTCAAGGGCCACACAAAAACAGACTGCAGGCCAAATTTGGCCTGCAAACCATAGTTTGCTGAGCCCTGATTGTGAGATAATAACTGTCAAATGAAAATTTATGTTCACTGAAACCACTGAGTGAAATAAATATGTTTTCAGGCAAAGAACTGAGAGTTTATGACTTATAGATCCTCACTAAAGAAACTTCCAAAAGATGTACTTCACAAAAGAAGAAAATGATCCCAGAAGGAAAATTTGAGATGTAAGACAGAATAGCAAGAAAAGAAAGTTTAAACATGGGGTTGTAAATCTAAACAATCATTGAAAGTATACAGCAATACTAATGTCTAATTTGTAAGTTAAAGAGTATATAGAATGAAAATATCAGAAAACAATATGATATAAATCAGTAGGGAATGATCTAAGTTGAGGTATAGATTGTTCAAAAATAGATTAACTTTAAAACTTAAAAAATATGGCCGGGTGTGGTGGCTCACGCCTGTAATCCTAACACTCTGGGAGGCCAAGGCTGGAGGATCGTTTGAGCTCAGTAGTTCGAGACCAGCCTGAGCAAGAGCGAGACCCCATCTCTACT
>VBSM01000937.1:1254883-1300552 GCA_008086735.1 Cheirogaleus medius | reverse complement strand
TAGGAGTTTGTGAAATATAGGAGATAAAAATGATAAGAATTCATAAGGACAAAGAGAACAGAAGAAACATCAATTCATGAGAGAATTTAATACATTTTAAAGAGACTAGAAAGAAGATAGATGAGAGCAGATATTAGTTATCTATTGCTGAATAACAAATTACTCCAAAACATAGCGACTGAAAATAATAAGCACTTATCTCACATGGTTTCTGAGAGTTAGGAATATGGGAGTAATTTAGTTGGGGAGTCCTAGCTCAAAACTTTTCATGAGATTGCAGTCATCTGAAGACTTGACTGAGGCTGGAGAATCTGTTTCCAAGGTGGCTTGTTCACATTGCTATTTGCAGAAGTCCTTAGTTCCCCACCACATGGGCTCGTCCACAGGCTGGTTGAGTGCCCTTATGACATGGTACCTGGCTTCCTCCAGAGGAAATAATCCAAGAGACAAAGGATGGAGCCATAGGACCATTTATGGTTTAATTTCAAAAGTTGCACAGTGAAGGTGTCATTCACAAAAACTGAAGGACTACTATTCTCTTTCCTCCCCTTAATCCTGGTTCTTATCCCACTCTCAACCCTCTTCAGCATAAAAGGTAGTGAATTGAAAGATATGTTTGCTGATGGAGCTCAAGAGGCTGAGGGTGCAGCAAAGAAGGTAAGAGGAAGATGGCAGACCTGGGCTGGAGAAGAACGTTCTCCACCTACCAAGTGTGTATGACAGTATGGTTTCCTCTTCCACTGTGCCTGTGCGGCCTCCATCCCTATCTGGCCACAATTGCAGATTCTTCTCTCCCTTCCTCCTGTGAAATTTCACTATAGGACACAAACTATGAGAAAGCTACAGTCAATTGTCCACATGTGTTGGCATTCTTAACTTTCTTCACAAGCAAACTCTGTTCTACAGACAGTAGTAAGACAGTGCAAATTGTTCTGAGCAAAGGACAAAAAATGACTTTTGTTCTTTTAGTTTTGGTTGTTGTTGGCAAACAAAAAATGGCAGATGCATATTGTATCTGGTTATATTGGGGATTTTAATTTTTTCTGTTTGAGTGGGATGAGACCAGCCAAGCCATTCAGAAAGAACGTGGGTCCACAGGACATTCTCGATGGAAAGAGCTTGATCTGCAGCACCCAGAAGAGAAGCCAAACTCTATGTCATTTTGAGTGAACACTCAGGTTTGCAAGGAAATATACTTGAATCTTCATTGATCTTTCAGCTACCAAAGAATGTTTCTACCAGTCTCTTGACCTAATCATCCTGAAGTTTGGAAAACTTAGCTCTCTAATACATGAGATGAGCCAGCAGAACTCATCCCAGAGAAGGAGATGCTTAAGAACAACAACAAAAAAGTGTGAAATATCTGTTTCCTCCACTGCCAGGGACGTCCAACTAGATAGTCATGTGACTTCCTGGTGACTTGGGAGACAAAATTAGTGATGAAACAGCCACTGCCATATTGCCAGTAGTGGACAATAAAAGGAGGAAAGTGAACCTGTCTTTTAACTGCCAGAAGAGCCTCAGAGTGTGGCATCACAGAGTCAGGAAAATTTGTGTGTCCTTCTGCCCCAATAGCTGAATTGTAGCATTTGGGCTGGACTGCCTTATCAGAAACGAATCCCATGAAGATTTTCCTCTCACAGGTCCATAGCAGCAGGCTTAGGACTCAGTACATGGGGCTGCATTGAATAGGGGAGAGTAAGATTGATTGGTGGTAGAAAAGTCCAGGCAAAAGGACACTGAAGTGAAAAGTCTGAAATTATCTTCTGCTTTGGACATAGACTCCTAGATAAGATGGTCATACATCTAGAATATGTTCTCCCCAGTACACCCTCTGCTTCCCACCATGGTGTATTCAAATGACTTACTCCCATGAAGGATTTTGGTTCCTCATTCATTGCTTGAAAAGTCAATAATATGTGGAATACTCTTCTCATGTCCAACTCTTATTTGAGTTCAGTGGCTTATTCAAAGAGTGACTTCTCATTCTAGGTGTGACAGAGGAGAAAGGATTATCTACATGTGGGAAAACAGTCTTATATCTGGGAGAAGAGACAAGGGCCAATGAACACTACCCTTTTTCCTTCCATTCCCACATTTCAGTGGAACTAGAGACAGCTAACCATGGAGGACAATGGCTGGTGACTTAGTCTGCTTGTTTATGGAGTACGGAAATCTTTGCCTCTGGATTGAGGTGTAGGACTGCCTTTTGGACTGGAAGGTGTGGGGATACTTTCTGATAGTTGGCATATCCTGACAAGTCTCTTCATGTACCTCACATGGGGTATAAATAGCCACATTAGCATGGATCAGACCTGCTGAACTTCACCTGTTTCATTGGGCCTTGGCTAGGGAATATCACTTCATGGCTTCAAACCTGCTTAGCTTATGTAAAGATTATAATCTTTATTTTCTTTAAGGAAATTTTCCTGTATAGAAAACATAGAGTGGCAAGGAGACACAATATAATGTCCCTTCTCCACAAGGACTTTAAATATTGGGGTTTGCTTTCTTGCCATGACCTAGTGATTAAGGCCCCATCATTGAAACTTACATAGTTTCTCAATTGGCATTTGGGCAACTCTAACTTCCTGTGTATAAACTTTAACTTCCTCATGCCTATATAGAAAAAGCCTTGCTTCTCAAAGGAGAATGGGGGTACATGATGGCAAAGCCTTGGACATACTGGCACTCCATAACCCACTAAGTGTCCTGCCTCCATAAAAAAAGCAAAGGCAATGACCAGCTTCACTTCAGGGCAAGTACCCTTGCAGCTACCTTTGTGACTTTTTTTGTCTTAATTTTTTTTAATGCTAGCTCTTGAGAGGTTGATCCTGAGCAGTTGGTGGGGGGAGCGGGGTGATCCTTCCTAATACACAGTTCTCACCCTCCACCCCCTACAAATCTCTTACTAGATATTTGGCTTTCATAACAAAGGTAAAGAGCCCCGTCCTCCCTTTATTGTGCAGGATAATGGTGATCCCACCAAGGCCATTGGCACTTAAAGGCAGTCCCAGACCCATGGTAGATTCTGTTGTCATCTTTCTTAAAGCTAAAATAAACAAAACAAAACTGAGTATGCCAGAAGTGATTGGCCATCAGTTCCATTCCAACCAGCATATCAGAGCTCCTTTCTCAGCCCTATTGCCACAGTTGCTTAGCATGTACCTCGGCCAGATCCTTGGAGTTGGGCCCTCCCCCTTCCCTCAACAACTCAAATTTATTTGCTCTGTAGTTTTTGAGCTTTCTCCATTTCACTATCATGATCCCTGAGGATCTTTTTCTTTGAAATTGATGCAATTGTTTCTCTTAAAGTTAATTCAGCATCTATTCATTTTTTAAAAAAAAACCTTAATATTATACCATTAGGAATTCTCCCAAGCTCTACAGTCCTTAAGGCATTGCATCCTGAGCAAATTGAAGCAAACAGGTTAGGATTCCACCAAGGCATAAGGGGTCCCCTTCATGATCAGAGCATGACTTGGATAATCTAAGCATGTAAGGATTGATCAGTTGCTATATTAACCTTGATGCTTCCCAGAGTGCTCACTTCAGACTGTTCTGCAAGTGTGAATAGAGTGTCCCAGCAGCCAGTGCATTCATGACTACTTTAATTAACATTCTCCTGCTATTTTGGGTCTGTTTAAGAGTAAACAGGGTCTGAAAAGATATAAGTCAGGTGACTAGGTTAGCCTCCAGTTAAAGTTCCACTTTACTTTGAAATGCAGGGACTACAGAAGACAGCAGGAATCCTGAGGTTTCTAGGAGAAGTGTTGATTGCCCGTTTATTCTCAATGAACTACAAGTGCATAGAAACAGCCCCTGTCCATTAGGCCAAAGAGGCATGCATCGCCTCTAAAGTAACTTCCAACTTAATTAAGTGGAAATATATACTGGTAGTGCATATTCAGTGTTAATTCTCAGTGTTTGTAGCTACTTTTAATGCCAGAAATATGTAGTGATTGGTAATGTTACTAAAGTGGTTATTAAAGATCAGAGGCTTAATTTTTTTCTTTTAGAGATATAATCTGTTCTCCTTCCAAGTGAGTAAGCATGGCCTGCTTTTCTCAAAAATAAGTACTTTCATGGCAGCCTAGAAAGCATCTCCTCAAAGGAACTTGATCTTTCTTCTGATGCATCTCTCCCAAGCCTACATGCCTCCAGTGTCCCAGGTATCTCTTCCACTTTCACAATTTAATCAGTTTTCCCTTCCCAGTGAGTTGCTCCGACAACATTGTCTCGAGTGTCAGAGCCATGTTAGAGCTAGAGTTTCTCAGAATGGGAGCTTGTGGCACCACACAGCCAAATTGCCCTTGCCAGGCCACTGCCACCATTACCACCATTGACTCAAGGTAGACAGATGAATTTCAGAAACCTTTACGAAGCCAGGATAACTGGGTACCCCATATGGATTGACCATGTGAGCAACTTGTCGTTGGGGTTCTTGCTTTTGCTGACTCTCCAGTGTTCTGAGAAAGTTCATCTAGAGGTTGATGGCCAGTGACTGCCAGTCTTCCCATGATGGGTTTGTAGAAATCTAATTGGGATTCCTTTGGTTTTATTTTTTTGAATTTTTTTTGGGGGGTGGTAGTGGTGGTGGTGATGGTGCGTGTGTTGGGGGTGATTTTGTTTCTGAAGAAGAAAAAGAAGAGGAAACTATAGCCATTCTGAGCATTCATACCATTTTGAGCAGTGTTTTAGCCATAAATAAGCAATATTTGAAGTCTTCGATCAACTAAGCAGTCTCAAAAATATGTTTTTCCTAACTCCTATTGCAGGTGACTGAGTGCAAAAAGAATAGGTTTCTCCATTGTATTCAAAATAGTAAGTAGGTTCCCTCAATATAGATAGTAGTGGTTGACATATTTTCTTAAAAAGCAACCAGGAAACTCACTCTAGTAGTTGTTTATAGATCAGCTTACAAAGGAAAAAGTGAACCTGCACTCCATATATTTCTAGTTTAATTACTAAACTTGATGTTATAAAAATAACCTCAGTTCTGTGGACAGAACTTCTTTTGATATTTTTCTTCTTTTACTCCTCACAATCACCTTTCCAGTGCCATCACCACCTTCAAGGTCTCAAATCAAAAGGTTATTCTGGAGGGTACAGTGCAGTCATCTCAGTAGCACCCACAAGAGGACAGCTTTCCTGACTACGCCCCCCCCCAACTCCCTCTTTCAAGGCAGGCGAGATAGTTTCATTGTTTTCAGACCAAATCCTAGGCCAGGCTTTGCACTGAAAGCCTTTTGCAGAAAGCTGAACAATCTGTTAAGAATATCATAGGAAAGATGATCCATTTCTTTAGGGAGGACATATATTTACAGATGCATGTGTGTGACTGTGATTGCGTGTGTGTGCGCGCTCATCTGTGTGCATTTCACTTCCATAAAAACTCAAAGCCCAGGCTGCTGGGAACTGTGTGTTCCTGAGTATTCTTGGAAGTAAACAAGCGACAAGTGAGCTTCTCAAATTAGTGTTGTCACAAGCTGGCTCTGGGAATGAGCCCCATTTATCAATCAGAGAGGAGAGTAACAGCAGAAAAGATAGATATGAAACAAAAAATATTATAACCTTCCCAATGGAAAATAATGTTGATTCATCAATTCCCATTGGATTTATTTATGCTTTGACTTATTATTATTATTATTATTTATTATTGTTATTTTGTCTGTTTCTGTAATCTTTACCCCTTGTACTTTTATAAAGAGGTTGGCATGTTGGTTGCAATTTTTAAAAACTGGATAATATATAAATCAGCTGTGGAAATCAGTTTTAGTTGCTGTGTGGATGAGTTAAATACTTTTTAAAAACTTTTTAAAAGACTTGTAATATATTTTACGTAAACCCTGGCATTGGTCACAAAGCTCAGCTATGAAATGAAATCTATTGAGTTCAGGCAGGGGATACCAGAAGAAAATTAGGAAACTCATCTCCAGTTTGGACGTACTTGAAATGCTGGTCTTTTCCTCAATATTCCTGATACTACTTACTTTTTACAGTATTTAAATAGCTGCCCCATACATTCTATTAAATATCTAGGTTTTATAGCTGCATTTAGTGGGAAAGACAGGATGGAGTATAGTTACTCCACCTTATCTGAAACCAGAACTTACTTAGGTTTTCTTTAGATAATCAATGCTGTTTTATAGTATTTTACAATAGGAAAAAATATATCCTTTATATTTACCTTCATTTTAACCATTTCCAGAGATCTTCACTTTTTGGGTGTAGACCCAAGTTTTTATCTGAGCATATTCCTTTTGCCTAAAGAAATTCCTTTAACATTTAGTGTAATGCAGATCTTCTAGTATGACTTCACTCAGCTTTTGTTTGTCTGTAAAAAAATGTTATTTCCCCATAATTTTGAAAGGTATGTTTTTGCTGGGCATAAAATTCTGAGTGAAAGTTTTTTTTACTTTTGCTTTTTTCTTTCAGTGCTTTAAAGATGTCACTCCATTGTCTTCTGGCTTACATAGTTTCTAATGATAACTCTGCCATAAATATTATTTTTGTTTTTCTCTAGGATTGTATCTTTTTCCTCTGGCTGCCTTCAAGATTTTCTCTTTCTCTGTGATTTTGAACAGTTTGAGGATCATGTGTCTATATATTTTAAAATGGTATTTATTCTGCTTAACATTTTCCAAACTTCTTGGATGTATAGTTTAGTGTCTTTTATAATTTTTGTAAAAATATGAGTCATTATCTCTATAAATATTTCCTTTGTCCCATTCCTTCTCTTTTTATTCTTCTGTGATTTCACTTACGTATATATTAGACCTTTTGATATTGTCCCTAAGCTTTTGGGTACTCTCTTCTGATTTTTTTTTTCGTTATTGTGTTTCAGTTTGTACAACTTCTATTGATGTATCTTTGGGTTCACTGATGAGATAGTTAAACGCATTCTTCATCTCTGTTACTGTGTTGTTTAAATTGCCCACCCATTTCATTCTTTCTTATAGTTTCCATGTCTCTGCTCACATTACCCATCTGTTCTTGCATGCTGTTCACCTTTTTCAGTAAAGCCTGTAACATATTAATTAATCATAGTTGTTCATTGTTTTCCACATCAAAGCCTGGCTCTATTAATTTTTGTCTCTTGACAATTGTGTTTCCTTGCTTGTGTGTGTGTGTGTGTGTGTGTATGTTTGCATCTCATAATGTTTGATTGGTTGCAAATCTTGTGTGTGCAAGAATAGATTGACATAAGCAATTATTGTCTTAAAGGGGGACAATTTAAATTGTCTCTCCAAATATTGTTAAATTATATAGCACTACTTCTATTGAAGGATTGTAATTCTATGTTGTGCTTGGCTAATCTTAAAGAATTATGATGTTTTAAGATTAATTTTACTTCAATGTAAGTTGACCACAGAAAGATATACACATGAGATATTTTCACTTTCTCTTCTTCACTTTTTAAAACTTGAGATATAGTTCACTTAGTATGTAATTCATCCATTTAAAGTGTACAACCATCACCACAATATAATTTTAAAACATCTTCATCACCCCAACAAAAAACCCTGTGCCATTTAGCAGTCATTCTACATTTCCACTCTCTCCCAGCCCTAGGCAACCATGAATCTATTTTCTATCTGTACAGATTTGCCTATTCTGAACATTTCATATAAAAGGAAACATATAAAATATGATCTTTCCTGATTGGGTTCTTTTACTTAGCATAACAGTTTCAAGGTTTATCCAGGTTGTAGCATTATCAGTACTTCATTCAGTTTTATTGTCAAATATTTTATTGTATGGATATACCACTTTTTTCTGTTTATTCATTAATCAATTGAACATTTGGGTTGTTTCCACTTTTTGCCTATTGTGAATAGTGCTGCTATGAACATTTATGTACAAATTTTTGTTTGAATACTTGTTTTAAATTCTCTTGTGTATGTATTAATATATACCTAGGAGTGGAATTTGTGGGTTATATGGTTACTCTATGTTGAACTTACTGAGGAACTGCCAAACCATTTTCCAAAGTGGCTACAACATTTTACATTCTTACTAGCAATGTCTAAAGATTCCAATTTCTCTACATCATTGTTAACATTTATTATTTTCTTTCTTTTCTATCATATCCATCCTAATACGTGTGAAGTGGTATCTCCTTGTGGTTTTGACTTGCATTTTCCTAATGACTACTGATGTTAAGCATCTTTTCATGTGTTTATTGGCCATTTGTATAACTTTTCTAGAGAAACATCTATTCAAATCCTTTGCCCAATTTTTAATTGATTTATTTGTATCTTTTATTGTGGTAAAACATAAATAACATAAAATTTATCATTTTAACCATTTTTAATCATACAGTTCTGTGGCATTAAGTACATTCCCATTGTTATGGGACCATTACCACTATCCATCTACAAAACTTCATCTTCCCAAACTAAAACTCTGCACCCATTAAACACTAACTCTTTATTACCCACTCCCCTAGCCTCTGGCAACCGCCATTCTACTTTCTGTCTCTAAGAATTTGACTCCTCTAAGTAACCCATATAAATGGAATCTTACAATATTTATTTTGTGTGTGTGGCTGGTTTATTTTACTTAGCATGTCTTCAAGGTTCATCCATGTTGTAGCATGAATCAGAATTTTATTCCTTTTTAAGGCTGAATTGAAGAGTGACATCAGCAAGATGTTGGAATATGAGGTCCCCTGATTGTATTCCCCCATAGCAACAATAATTTCTTAGCTATCCATAGACAAAAATGCCTTTGTGGGAGCCTGGGGATTCAGGTAGGAGTTTGTGAAACCTTGATGGAGCCCCAAGACTTAGGTCATTTTGAGAGGATGGGCCCACATCCAGGTGGCAGACTTGTCAACCTTTGTCCCAACTCCAGACCTGGAAATGGCCCCATCTCCCTGCAAAGTCATCTTCAGCCCCATTTGGCCTTGGCCCTGCTATCAAAATCATCTGCCAAAGTGACTAGGAGTCACACACACTAGTGCCTCAGAAGACAGGTCCATTAACTTCAGTCTCAGATGTGGACCCTGAAACGACCCTGTTACTTGGCTCTAGCCCCTTAGTGATAGTCTGAGATCAATCCTGCTCATACAAGGATGCCAAGGGAAACACACTTGAGTCCTTGCGGCAGGCTTGCCTACCTCAGTCCCCTAGAAGATTTGGTCTGAAATCAAGACTGCCTGCAGAGCAATGCAGGGGTAGGCATGCCTGGCTGTGCCCCTGCAGGCAGGCCAGCTGATGTACTTCCCATAGCAGATCCTGAAACAGACCTGAAAAGCAGCACCAGCCCCTCCCAGCTATGGCTCAAAAGCAATCCTGCCCATATAGAACCTGAAGGGAGACATGCCCATCAGTGCCCCGCAGGTAGATCTGATGTTCTCAATCCAGTTGTGAATCTTGAAACAGCCCTTGAAACACCTGCCCCTCTCAACTGTGGTCTGAAAGCAGGGTTGCCCACCCAGGGATAAGAATACTATACCTGGCAAAGCTGTCCTTTGGAAATGAAGGAGAAATAAAGACGTTCACAAACAAGAGCTGAGGGAGTTCATTACCACTAGGCCTATCTTAGAAGAAATGCTGAAGGAAGTTCTTAGAGTTGAAACAAAAGCATGCTAAACAACATGAAAACATACAAAAGTAAAAATCTCAATGGTAAAGGTAAATATATAGTCAAATTCAGAATATTCTTAATAATGGTGGTGTGTAAATCACTTATCTTTAGTATAAAAGTTAAAAGACAAGGCTATTACAAATAACTATAACTATAATGTTAAATAATACACAATATAAACTATAAGAATTATAGCATCAAAAACATAAAATGTGAGGGGAGAACAAAATGTAGAGTTTTTGTATGTGATTTAAGTTAAATTGTTATCAGCTTAAAATAACCTTCTATGAATATAAGATGTTCTATGCACAAATTGGTACAAATTTGGTAACTACAAAACAAAACCTATAGTAAATACACAAAAGATAAAGAGAAAAGAATCAAAACATACCACTATAGAAAATCATCAAATCACTAAGGAAGATAAAAGAGGAAGAAAGGAATAAAGCAATTATAAAACAATAAAATGGCAGTAATAAGTCTATACCTATCAATAATTACCTTGAATGTAAATAAATTATCCAATAAAAAGACATAGAGTGGCTGAATAGATAAAAGAAAAAAAAAAGACCTAATGATATTCTGCCCACAAAAAACTCACTTCAGCTTTAAGGGTACATATAGACTGAAATGAATAGATGAAAAAAGATATTTCATGCAAATGGAAACCAAAAGGGTTTGGTTTGCTTTTGTTTGCAAGAGAAGCTATGTTTATATCAGAAAAAATAGACTTTAAGTCTAAAACTGTAAAAAGAGACAAAGAAGGTCATTATATAATAATAAAAGGGTCAACTCATCAAGAGGATATAAAAATTATAAATAATATAATATGATATACATACCACAACTGTGTTTATCCATTAACCTGTTGATGGATAACTGGGTTGCTTCTACTTTTTGGCTATTATAAATGTTGCTATTAATATAAACATGGGTATACAAATATATGTTCAAGTTCATACTTTCTATTCTTTTAGGTATATATCCAGAAGTGGAATTGTTGGGTCATGTGGTAATTCTATATATACCTTTTTCCACAGTGGCTGTACCATTTTACATTCCCACCAGCAATAGACAAGGGTTTTACTTTCTCTGCATCTTCACCAATACTTAATCTTTTCTGGTTTATTTTTAAATAATAGTCTTTCACTTGGCATGAAGTGGTATCTCATTGTACTTTTGATTTCCATTTCGCTAATGATTAGTGAGGTTGAGCATCAGTAGCCATGTGCTTACTGGCTATTTGTATATCTTCTTTGGAGAAACATCACCTCAAATCCTTAGCCAATTTTTAATTGTTTTTTCTCATTTAATTATTAATTTATATGAGTTCTTTATATATTTTGTATACAAATCACCTATCAAATATGACTGTAAGTATTTTCTCCCATTCTGTATGCTTTTATTTCACTTTCTTATGGTATTCTTTGAAGCACAGCAGATTTTACCTTTGACAAAAATCTAATTTATCTATCTTTTGTTATTGCTTACATTTTTGGTGTTGTATCTAAAAAACCATTGCCTAACCCAAGGTCATGAAGGTTCATTTATGTTTTCTTCTAGCAGTTTTATAGTTTTATCTCTTTCATTTAGGTCTCTATGATCTACTTTGAGTTAATTTTGTGTATGGTGTGAGGTAGAGGCCCAACTTCATTTTTTTTCCATGTGGATATTCAATTGTCCCAGCACCAGATGTTGAAAAGACTGTTCTTTCCTCATTGACTTGTCTTTGCATCCTCTTCCTTCTTCTTAAATTCGAAGTAAGTGCATTAGGTGTATGGGTTGTTAGAAAAGGGCAGGGAATAAAAGTTCTTATGTGGTGGTCTTTAGAACCTAAGCTTTAAGCTTTTTAAACCTTCATGTTTCTCATGAGCACAATATGATAATGAACTTAGTAAGATACTGTCTGATTACAACATATTGGAGGATATATATCACATTTTCAGAAAGTGTTTAACTTCACAATCTGTAATTATAAGGCACATGTATGCTTCTGTGATAAATACTTGCAAATGTGAGTATGCAGAAAGTTAACTGAGTTTTTTTAATGTGCTTTCTGCTGAACAGGAGAGTTTCAGGTATAAATGTCTTTTGCTAGATGTGAACTAATACATTCTCCTTCAGCTTCTTTATACCTAATAAGGCTTTTAGTAAATGAAAATGATGCAGACAGAGAACATACTTCCTGAGGTTTGTTTTAATAGGAAATGTTTCTGAACTGTCAGTCAATTTTAACAATCCCAGAAAAGAAGTGTTTGCCATGGTTTCTCTTTCAGACATAAACTAACAAAAATGTCACACTTACGCTGTGATCACAGCTACTATTGTCCCAACAGACCTCGGGACCAAAAACTCTTCCAGTTCTAATAACATATTTCAATGCTAGTATAAACCAATTGAAAAATGGATTAGAGCCATAAAAAATATTAGAGATCATGTAATATTTAGCCCATAAATTGAGTTTGTTTGACACACATTGCTTTAAAAATTAAGATTAGGTTTCCCTTTATTTTTTAAATGGGGAGATTTTAAAAGAGGTTGAACTACAAAATTTTCTGTTTTCTTTTCTTTTTTTTTTTTTTTTTTACAAAATTTTCTTGAAAACCAGAAGCTTTGAGGCAATCCTGGACCTGCATTCCCACATGATAACAATGAGCTAGAACTGAGAAGTTCCACTGTTTTCTCTATGATACTAAGATGTTTGTTTCATTTCCATTAATCATTACACATTGCACTTATGTTTCATGTAGCAGCCCATTTCATTCATTTATGTTAGCTGCCTGGACCTTCACATCTGATTCAATTCTCACCCCCCATATTAGCTTCCTAAGGCTACTGTAACAAATTGCTACAAACTTGGTGGCTTAAAGCAACAAAAACTTGTTAACTCACACTCCTGGAGGCCAGAAGTTCAAAATTAAGGTGTTGGCAGGTTTGGTTCCTTCTGGGGGCTCTGAGAAAGAATCTGTTCATGACTGTCGTCTAGCTTCTGGTGGCTGCTGGCAATCCTTGGTATTTGTTGGCTTGTAGACCCATCACTCCAATCCACCTTTGTCTTCACATCACCTTCTCATCTGTAATTCTGTGTCGCAAATTTCCTTCTGCCTATTTTTTATAAGGACACCTGTCTTTGGATTTGAGACCCACTCTAAATCCAGGATGATCTAATCTTGAGGTCATTAACTTAATTACATCTGTAAAGACCCTTTTTCCAAACAAGGCCACATTCAAGGTTCCAGGCCAGGGCATGGAAATATCACTTTGTGGCCACAATTCAACCCACTATACCTCCATTTTACTGATAAGAAAATTGAATCCATGATAGGTTAAGTTACTCATCCAAAATCATACAAAATCGTACAACTAGTGTGTGACAGGGTTAATTCACGAGTCTTCCGACTCCCAAATGTGTTTCCTTTCTACCATCTTTTGCTGCTATTCATGTTCCAAATAAAATATAGAATTAAACATAAATGATAAGATGCTTCTAGATTTATTGTTTTTATATTTTGTTTATTATTTTGGCTGATGGAAACCTTTAAAAGGTATAGTCCCTTTGAAAGTTTCTGTTATTCTCTTTAAAAAACATCAGATTAGTAAAGAAACCACTTGCATGTTAATTTAAATCTATCTGAAGAAAAGATTTTTTTTAGTTCAAATTCTGGCTCTTCTACAGTTAACTTGCTGTGTTTCCTTGGGCAGGTCTCATCCTCTCTCTGGGCTTTAACTTGCCCATAATAAAACAAGGGAGATAGACCAGATGACTTCTAAGGTCTCCTCCAGCTCCAACTTTCTGAGATTCTGATTATGCAGAATAATTCTGAATGTAGTTAGTCAGCCACTTTGAGGCACTATTGTCCAGTTAAGTGTCCATGAATAGTAGTTTCCAGAAGAGAAAATCTATTCTACCACTACTCCTATTTTGGTAAAGGTACTTCAAGTTTAGTTTCCAGTGGTGAGAATGGATTTGTACTGAGCCATCCATACTCCCCTCCCCCCATCCCTTCTTTGTAGCCTTTCTTGACCTACACACACACATATACACTGATGCACACACCCTTATCATCATCTTCCTGTCCCAGTCTATAGCCGCTGAAAACAAGCCAACTGGCAAACCAAGATATCAAACCCTGATTTTAGACACATTAACACCATCCTAAAACCAAACAAAAATACCATTTTGACTATAAACAGGTAAAGAGTAAAAATAAAAGATCCTACTTTATATAAATGTTGTTCTGATAAACTGTTTTCACCCTGGTTTCTCTTCATTACACTCTAAAGTTTAAATCCCCTTGACATTTGACTTTATAGGCTACAACTTTCCACAGCGGCAATTATCATTTGTTCTGTGGCTAATTCAAGAAACCTACTCATTCTGAAATAGGAGCCAAGAAATTTGAGCTTCCAGCAAAATCATCCTGAGTATAATTCGTTAGATAAGATGTAAAAGTCTGTTCCTTTTGAAATAAATTATCAGAGTTCTTACTGAAATGGTGCACATATTAGTTTGCTAGGACTACCATAAGAAAATACCACAAATTGGGTGGCTTAAACAACAGAGATTTATTTTCTCACAGTTCTAAAGACTGGAAGTCTGAGATCAAGGTATTAGTAGGGTTGGTTTCTTCTGAGGTCTCTCCTTGGCTTGCAGATGACTGCCTTCTTGCTACCTCTTCACATGGTCTTTCCTCTATGGGCACACATTCCTGATGTCTCCCTGTGTATCCTAATCTCCTCTTCTGATAAGGATACCAGTCATAAGTCGTATTGGATTCACATCTACTCTAATAGCCTCATTTTGATTTAATTACCTCTTTATAAATCCTGTTTCCAAATACAGTCACATTGGGAGATTCTAGGGGTTAGGGCTTCAACGTATAATTTTAGGGGGAGGAGGACACAATTCAGACCATAACATTCACCATTATTTCACAAATTATGAAGTATTAAAGTTAAAAGGAATTTGGAGACTGATTAATATAATCCTCTCATTGTGCAGACTGAGGCACAAGGAGGCTAAAACACTTACCTAAGGCAAGCCACATGGAATTAGGGGTAGAGGCAGGACTAGAAATCAGGTCTTCCACCTCCCAAGTTCCATGCCCTTTCTACCATACCAAGCTGCTACTTTAGTTTATTTTATTTATTCATGCCTTTAGCTTCTCTCTCTTGCTCTTGTGTGCTCTCTCTCTCTCTCTCTCATTTGGAATAAATTTGGCAAAAAATACAAAATTAGCTATTTTTAAAACTATATTTACCATTATTTTCCTATACTTACTCCCTTCCACAACTCACATTTTGAAAGAAAAAAAATTAAGCGGTTTTCTATTTAATTTTCTATCACTTTTTCATTTTATACATATAATTTTTCATTCTTGCTTTGAAATAACAGGATTTTTTCTAAGGTAAACGAACTTGTCCTTGCCAGGATAGACAACCAATCAAAATCAAAGAAACCTTAGCTTTTTGTCAATTTCTTGGGATCTGAAGTGGACAAAGAAGATTAGCACAAACCAATGCATCTTCCCTTTCTTTTTACCTGTCCTTCTCTTTCCCTACAGTAGGAATTCAAGGCTTCTAGAAATCTTGATATACACACCGCTCCTCCTCCCTCCCCTACTGAGACAATAAATACTAGCATTGAACTGGTGCCATAAAAACTGTCTGACTTTTCTTTCTTTAGCCAGAGGTATTTAAGCTCAAACCTTGGAACCTGAAAGGAAAGGAAATTCTGAATGTAAATGTACCTTTTTTTCACTTGTAAATCTTCTCCACTCTGCCTTTTAGAGTGAAATACCAAGGGAGAAATGGGAAAAATTTTGAGTTATAGAGTAAAATGAAGGATCTGAACATTCAAAAGATTTATTAAAATTAGGTGTACTCTTCCATTTAATCCTTGAGGCTTTTACTTTTACTTAAACTACTGGCAGAAGCTATTTGTTTTCAAGAGTCAGTCAGTTGCCTCAGTGGACCAGGGAACACTTTCCTGTTTGCTTCTTGAGAAATAGGTGTTTAATTACAAAAAGCCTTTCTTCAAATGAGCCCTTTCAGTAACATAGCCCCCGTGCTACCTCTCTCTCTTACCCTACTAATTACTAAGGGATCCATCTGGTTAAGTCATCCTCTGTGGAGACAATAGAGGGGCAGGGATTCATCCCATACTGCCTCTCGTGCAATGTGTCAGAGCTTGATCCTATTGCCCACTTATTCAGTATAGACAGAAACATTGGGAGGCACTAAAATATAGATGCCTGTGCAATTGAGGTACAAAAGGCAATTAAAATGTGTCTGTCAAGCAGATCTGTATGGTACCACAGTCTTAATGATTTTGACTCTCCAGGAGATAGAAACATAGATTAAAATTGACCAGCATGATCTCAGACTGGACATGAACGTGGGGGTAAAATTACATACAAGATCATGTTACTTAATAAACAATTTGGACAACATGAGATAATAAAGCAGTGATTTCTTTTTTAAATAGTATTCTAAGAAACCCTAGAAATTCTTGATTTGGGGGAGTGGGCTGGCTATAGGACTCTGGTCTTCCCCCTACTCAAGTATAATAATTTCAACTGGAAGTTGCACTTACATATATATTTTTTTATTATGGTAAAAATCACATAACATAAAGTTTTGCTTTTTATGCTTTAGGAATTTAGTTTCTGTTTAATAGTTCATCTGAACAAAAAGTTCCTCGGTTTCTAAAAAAAAAAAAAATGTCCTAAAGTACTATGAAAGAGAATTTCTTCCTGATTTGTGAATATGTTTATATAAAAACTCTCAGGTATATAAAATAAAAATAAGTGTTGTTATTTATTTAAATATTTTTATTGAAAAGAATAAAATTGGAACTGCCTTGGTTGTTTCCTTCACATAGTGACAATTTACTTGTATCATCAGCTTTTCCATATCCTTGTTTTTAACGACAACAAATAGCAAGGTCCACTATGCTGTCTGATGTATCTACAGCGAGGCTCTGATGGACACAGAGTTCACAGAGTTCTCTTGCTTTTTCTCCTCTTTGCAGTTACTAAGACTTTCAATAGATATATGCACCTCTGCAACTTGGTGGATGCCACTCTTACTATGACTTTTAAGTGTTTGCCTCTTTTATTAAGTATAGTCCTGAAGAGGAGCTATTGTATAATGGGAATAGAGCTGTTTAGCTCTAGTGTATGGTTCTTTTAATGTAAGATCATGCCATCCAATAAGCTTCAGAGGAATATATGAAAGAAGATAGTTGAGAATCACTTGCATTTTTCTCCCCGCACTACTGCTCATCACAGGAATCGAACTAGTTCTCTGAGATACAATATCTCATGGGCTAGATTGCTGTGATGGCCTTATCAAATGGTCCATGTTAATCATAGCAACCATCAATTGCTTTACCATTGTTCAGGTTGCCATTTGCAACCCGACTGTTTGGTAATGAACTATCCTTAGCCTAATTGCTGACCTCAGATTTGTTTACCAAACCTGAGACATTATCAGAAATATATTATTCCTAGTAGCATAATCCCAAATTCTAAAAGACATGTTGCACATAGGGGGAAGGTCATAATACCTGTCTGAGTATTAGAAGTTCCAATTATTACAGTATATGTATGTATGTCTATGTATGCATATATATAGATAGAATGTCTATACACATAAAGTAATTATTATAGTATATATATGCACAGTTAGTGTATATATACAATTTCATAACTGTTCCTACCCACTCTATTCATTAATTACAAACAATTATATACCACTTTACATTCTCCAAAATACTTTTGCATACATTCTTGTTTAATCCTTACACTAGCTCTGTGAGTAAAATTGCTCTCTATTTTACAAATAAAGAAAGTGAAGCTATGAGAGGTAATATATCTTGCAAGATTTCAGAGCTAGAAAATGGTTACACCCAAATCATTTTTCTAAACTGCTAGCCTACTACTCTTTTCTGTTACACCCCAGCTATCTTTGTTACAGAGGCAATGTGTTCTAATGGAGCCAGGTTGCCTAGATTTGAATTGCAGATCTTTTACTTCCTGGTAGTAAGTATGACCTTAGACTAATTATTAAACCTCTCTGTGCCAAAGTTTCCTCATCTGAAAAATTGGAATAATAATGGTATCTATCTCATAGGTTGTTGTAACAATTAAATGAGGTGATATATAGAAGTTACTCAGAACAATGCCTTGAATAGTCAGCCATTAAATATGTTAGTATTTACTGTCATTATTACTTTTATTGTTATAATTCTTGGAATAATCAGTAGCATATTGTATAGCATGGTGGTTAAGATCTCAGTCATTGCATGCAGACTGCATACATTCAAATCCAGACTTCACAACTAACTATCTATGTAACCTTGGACAAGTTACTTTTGCTCTCTATACCTCAATTTCATCACAAATACATAAAATGCTAGTCACACGAGGCTGTTATGACTATTAAATGAGTTAATCCATGTAACATGCTTAGCCCAATACTTGATGCATAGAACCCCCATTTGCCTTATTCCTAACATCTTGGCTGCAAACTCAGACCAACGAGGCGTCTGTATGGCAGTTGTGTATTGTATATGACATATGTAATTCATCAGTCCTCGATAGTCTAATCACACAAGCCAGTGGTTTAGTTGTCATGGTAGTTCTCGGTAGGAATGTATTTGTCATATAAAAGTTATTTTGGTAAATCCTTGTGGTATGGTGAAATGAGCATTCACTGGAGATCTGGTTCTATTGCTGAGTGGCCTTACAAGTCAAGTTCTGGAGCCTGGAGTAATCACTTTAGCAACAGTAAGAAATGGCTTCCCAGTCACCCCCTTTTCTCTCTGGCTGCTTATGCTATGATGCTATATTAATATTTTCTAGCCTGTAATGGGGTGGGCCTATAGGGATAAGACAGTATAATATCATTATATTTAGGAACAAAAATTGTTTCAGTTTTGAACATTTTTTCCAGTATTACATTAGAAGTCAATTGGAAAGTGAGATGTAATTAGCAGTTGCTTTAGAAATAACTTTGCTAGGCCCCATTCATTAAGTACTAAACGGTATCCTATGGACAGATTCACACATAAGCCCTCAGTTTAAGGAATGATTTTATTTCAAAAGATTGTTTCTAGGTTGTTTGGCACTTGTATATATTCCTGTAGAAATTATGTTATTATGGTGGGGAAGATTCCAGGTTAGCCCACAACCTGTTATAGGACTAAAGTACTATACGTGCAGTTCATAAATCATATGGAAGAATGCTACCTTGGTACTAGTAATTAAAGCAAAAATATAATTGAATAAGAAATAACACTTTGAATGCTGAAGCATGAGAATAGTGGAGTTAATTACAGGTTGAGAAGATATATGGAGGCTTTGAGAGAATCTTTCTGAAGAGCACTTCTGGGTACTTCCAATGGACATTAGAAGTTGATGGCACAGGTTTTATGTCTAATTTCACTTTAGAAAGGATGGCTTTCTTTTTCTTTGATACAGGCATCTTACTATCAGTGCTCTTATAACTATCAGTCATGATTATGGTCATTTGGGGTTCACAAATAGAACAAAGAGACCAAGAGAGGTTATCTTGAAGTAAGTGGGAAAGAAAAAGGGAAAGAAAGAACAATTTAAAGGTAAGACATGTGTCCATGTGAAGATATGTGATTGCTTAAGGGGGAGTTAAACCACTGTATATAATGAAGGAAGAGTAGTGGGGAGGTCAACTTGTGCTCAGGATTCCAGTGGAAAGAAAGTGAGAAGCTTTCCATGATACTCCAGCACCTTTTTAACTTCTATTTACATATTCTTCTATCTATACTGAAGTTCTTTATATATGTCCTCCTCCCTACTAGACTAGCCCATGGAAGGCAGAAATCATTTCTTATTGATCCCTCTGCTTCCAACAATGGCTACATATGATAGGTGTTAAACATACTGTATGTTGAAATTGAATCAGATATGATCTCATAGGTGAATGCATTTTCTTTTTATTTGACCAAGGCTGTAAAAAGCTGTAAAACTGTGCCCTCAACTAGCATCTGGTATAGTACCAATGTTTGCCAGACTTGAATTCAGAATTTCGATATCACAAATAGAGAACTGAGAATCCATGCATGAATTGTCTGCTTGGTTATAGACATACTCTCTTCTGCCCATTTCATGGGTGACACCTTTTATTCATCTCTCTTTTCTCCATCTCTCTGCCTTGGAGCAGGGTGCAGCCAAACTAATTTTGTAAGCACTCTAAACATGAACCTTTGGGGGCTCCCTAATTGACAAAGCTCTCTGGAGCTTTTATAGCTGCTCTCAGGAACACATAGCAACGCGCTGGTTCCAAAGAAATGGTGCAGAGTTTGACTATTGATTCTTTGTCTTCCGCACTTGCTTTTGTTCTGTTTGACCCCTTCCCTGATGCATTTCTTCTGGAGACAAAGCCACATGCTGAACCATAGGGAACAGTCTGTAATGAAGCAACAAGCTGCTCCCAATTTTAAATATTGCATGTTGGGGCAAAGGCAGAGTTCCTTTTCCTCTAAAGCTATAACATTAAAAAAATTCTGTTTGATATTCAGAGTTATTTGATCTGGCAGTTTAACAACTGTTGATGTTTTAATTGCTTCTTTAAAGGATTTCATCTACATTTCTAGGTTTATTTTTATTTTACTCTGAAGGAATGTCAATATTAGCCATCACGTTGCCCGGTAAGTTACCATTGCAGGATCTTGGAGTAAAATCCAGTAATTACTGGAGCTGGTAACTTAAGACCCTGCTGAGAAACTTGGCAGCTTCCCTTTTTCTGAGAAGGCATCTCTTCCCATGGAGCTAGCAATCATTTATTGTTCTGAATCAATTTTAAGCAGGTGTTGTACCTTCAATATCAGCTTTCTATGTTTCTTGGAAGAGATTGAGGTCATTCTATTCTGGGTGAAAGAGGAATCTTAAGTCACTCTTAACTCAGACAAATGTACAATTGTAAGATATGCTAGCAAGAAAGACTTAGTGAGCTTATAATCCCTTAGGGTCTTACTTCATTTTTATTTGTCTATTCGTAAGTCTATTTCCAGGATCAAATAGAATGTTTTGTTGGCATGTTACTTACATGTATGCAACTAGCCATTTGAATTCTCTGAGCAAAACGACTTATATTCAAAGTGCTTTAGAGATGAAAGGGTCCTCTGAGATCATCTAGTCCAGCCCCTTCTAAATGCTTTAACTTTTATTCATTTATAAAAGGAGGGCTGGTTGAGCTCACATCTTTGCTCTTTTGTTGTATATCCTTTGAATTATTCCCATGAAGAAATGTTTATTAAATGCTTACATACTGAACCCAGTCTGAAGCAATTTGCTTCAGAAGGCATGGTTCTTGGAGTTTTGGAGCCTACATGCTAAAACCAATGGTACTGACATACTACATGTTGACTCTCACATTTTTTCTTCTGAAGTTTCTTTACACTCCCTTACCAACACCACTCCCACACACACAGACACATTTTGAGGAAATGAAAACAATTCTCCTAAACATTTATTTTTCTGCTTTGAAGCAGTATTGCCAGAAAAGGGTTCCTTTTGCAGGACATGTTTTATCCTTGTCAGGGATAATCAAAGGTTAAATGAAAGGACCAGCCAACTGACTGGTGAGGGAGGCACTGGCTACAATGGCTGGGAGAAGTGGACTTAAGCACAAGATGTATTATTCAGTTTCACATTATCTTTTCCTGCCTTTGCCCTATCTCCTCAACGCTGGGAATGTAAGACTTTACACTTACAGACTTAATACTTTGTACTTATATACTTTATACTTATACAATACTATCAACAACCATTTGGGAAATGGAACCAATTACTAGTTCAGCTATCTGGTTCTTCCTCTGAAATTAAAAAAAAACGATACTTAAAACCCAAAACTTCCAAATGAATCTCCTGACTTTTTCTACTGGTTATATCTTGTGCCACTTCGCTAGGCTTAAAAGGTCAGCCTCTTCTTTGGGCTATTACTTTATGATTATAACTCTTGACTATTTTCTTTTTGACATGCCTTCTCAATAGATATCACTCAGTCAGTTGAAAATTTAAGAGATTTCTACTGTGTGAGGAATTTTGGAATATAAGCTAATATAGTTAGAAATTTATATGTACACAATATATGTTAAAACTTGTTCTCGCCTGGTCACTTTTATTGAGTCTGTCTCTTTCTGTTGATATTGGCCCATTCTAGCCCTCCCCAGCCTAAGGTTTTTGTTTTTGTCTTTGCTTGACTTCACTAGAATATAAGTTTGTTGAGGAAGGAGACTATCCTATCTGTTTTAGTCATTGCTGTAAGTCTGTATATCTCATATGCGTAACACAATACTTGGCACATAGAAGGTATTCAATAAATATTTATTGATTGCATTAAACAGTTGATAGTCTTTTCCTAGTCCTTGTGTTTGCTTCTACCATCAACCTATGTAGAGCCCTCTGGCTGAACTCTGCCTGGTTATTGTTGAAACAAGGTCTCCGTGGCTTCTGTTTATCTTTGAGTATAGACTACACCCCATGGACTCCCAATTACCTTCCTATTTCTGGCAGTATTATTTCTCTGATCACCCACTCTTGAAACTCTTTAAGTACTCTCCTCTCACATAAGATTTCTCTCCTAACTAACCATTCTACTTCATTTCTGAAAAAGTCTTTCCTTTATCTATTGTTCACTGTTTTTTCACGATTGCCTGGGTTCAAAACATTTTATGCAATATACTGTCCTCGCAGTCAGTCTCCTGCTTGATCTCCTATAGAGCATGAAGTTATATTTATACTTTTATTTGCATAATAAGGGCCAACTTCTTTTTACCCCCCAGAAGGGCTACCCCAAATCATAAACAATAGGAAGGATCTTTTGAACACAAGGACACAAAGAAGCAGGATAATTCCTGAAATAAAAAAAGTAATTTTTAAAATATCACATTGAGGTGATGGTATGAAAGTATTTTCCTGAAGTTAAATTTGCAAGTGTCTGCCTTCCTCTTTTCTCCTCTGGATATCACACTGACACATCTGCCATTTGAATTGGATTTTGTGAAGCTTTTGAATTGGGAGTGGTGACAGGGAATGCTGTGGCTTTTGGAATATTTTTGTATCATTCCCTTCCAAGAGCTAGGATGATGGGGTATATTACAGTGGTGCTGTCTCTATTCCTAATCATCAGTGCAAATTGACAGCAACACGAAAAAAAATCAGGTTTATTGGCAAACACACACACATATATACACAAGCCCCACAGGTTGTTAGAGTACAAGTTCTATAGTATTTATGTAAAAGAAAAAAGAATACTTTCATCTAAAAGTAATCTTTTCTTCTCTGTATTTCCATGCATATCTGGGAACATAGAAGATATTCAACAAGTATGTAGCAAAATTAAAATCGTTGCCTTGATGACAATTTCATTTCTCAGGCTGTATAATAATTCAAGCAAGGAATTGCTATGCTGGCCATAATTCTGAACAGGAAGGAAAAACTGTTTGGTGAGATAGTGATGATAGGAACCTTGGGAGAAAGCGAGTGTGTCATCTTAGAGTTTGTAATAATGAAGGAAGGAAGTGCTGTTGATGGTCCCACACCTATTACAGGCTTCACAAAGGCATATTTCAGTTTTTTAGCGGAATGAAAGATAGGTATGCCCCTCTTGTCCTGATATGCTACATTTTAAAAGTGATAAATGGCTCTCAAAATTGAATAATCCTGATTTCTGGGCAATAGAGAAGGAAAGGAAGTATCTAAAAAGTCATATTCAACCTTTCTTAATGTCCCAAAACACACCAGAAGGAACATGACACATATCTAGTAATTGTGCTCACTCCAGAAGGTACAGTAACACACATCACAGTTTATAGAGAAGCATATGTAGTTTGAAACCCCACCTAATGGGGCATTCTCCCTTCCCTAACCCCCATACAAGGCATCATTGATCTGTGTGACTGCACAGGTAGTTCTTTGGTAAGTTCAGATGTGACACAATAAAAGGAGAAACATAGAACCAAGTACACATTCTAGAGAAGGACATAATTCTAAGAATAGTGTCAGAAAAGTCAGAGCCTTGTAAAAGAAAATACTAAGGACCACTAAATGTATACATATATTTAGTTCTGTTTAGAGCAAGGACAAGGAAGAGCTGGGCCTGCTTGGCATCCTGTTAAGAGTGACAGCTGGCAGAACTATTTACCCAGACTTCTCTATCAATGGGAATAATGTTCAAACAGAAATGGGTGGATGGAAAAAAGAATTTGAAACTCAAGGTAGATGAGAAGTTAGAAAAGATATATATATATATATATCTTCATATATATATATATATATACCCTTTGAGTCTTCAAGCCTAATAGAACTGAACTACTACTTCCAATTTTCTAAGCATAAAGGATAAGTTCCAGAAGATAAGAGATGGGCAGTTTCTCTGATTTTCTCAAAAATGAGGGCTGGGGGTGATTTGCTGCAGCCATGGATCTGTAAATTTGACAATTACTCCTAGCATAATTCTAAAATATATTTTCATTGAGATAGTTTTATAGACATTCATTAAAGAAAATAATGGTCACCATGACCTCCAAGTTGGTTCTCTAAGAATAACTCACTAAGAAAAGAATATTTATGTGTCATTTCTTGATAAGATTACTAAATTAGACTTCAAGGAAAAAACATCATAAAATAGGGATCAGGTAAAACAATTAACCCTATATCCTGTGTTATCCTTGTTGAAAAGAAGACATAAGGGAAGTCTGATAGCAGTTAGGAGGATTTATAGTTAGTTTAACTTTGTGTATTCATTTCATCCTAGAGAGAATTATCCAGTAGCTTACCATAGAGCTCTAGCCTGTCCAACAGTTTTAGCAATAACTTGGACAAAGATATTGAAGATATACATATGATCTTTTTGGATCATACAAAACTAGAAACAATAGATAATATATGCATGACAAAATCAGGATTCAGAAGGATTAAGAAAGGCTTGAATTATAGCCAAAAATTCATAAAGTTCATATTCTAAATTCATATTCTAAAGTCGTAGTTGCCATGTACTCTTCATTGGCTAGTCTAGAATCAACCAAGGCTAGGTACCATACTTCAGGAGTCACTGGAAAATACTGCGCTTGGAGGAAGGTTTACTTAGAGGCTAGAAACTATGTATGATGAAGAATGGGGCTGTTTAGCCTTGCAAAAAAGACTTTAGTGGGATATGGTAGTGATCTTTAAATATTTTAAAAACTGGTGTATATACACAGGAGAAATTAGAAAGATGAGGGAATGACTGGGACCACGTAGAGGGAGTATAGGGAGGAAGCCTTTAGCTTAGTTTAGGACATAGTTGCTAACACTGGTATTAGATACCCACTATGCTTAGCCATAAACTTAAATAACTAAATAAACAAAGTTATTTGCCAGAGCACTACAAGCAACATCCTAAAACTCAAAGGACTTGGCAGTGTTTTATATCCCTCTAGAGGAGGCTGTTCTATAATTAATAAACCCTGTTAAACCTTGCCATCTGTTGCCAATTCAGCCTATATACCACCATCTTCAGCAAACCCTAAAAAGGTCTTAAAGTGAGCGCAAGTAACTGCATAAAAACATTAGGTAAAGGTCTGTCAAGCACAAATAACTACATAAAAATGTTAGGTCAAGGTCTATTAGACAGTGGTCTGTCTAATAAGGTAGGGAGCTCCCTCCTTGTCAATAGAAGAATTCAAGCAGAAGCTAGATGACCATCTTTCATACTGATTGTTAAGGTGATTCTTTCATTAGAAGAAAATTTAGACAAGATGAGTTCTAAAGTCCCTTTCAACTCTGAGATTCTATGATACTGTCTGTACTGGCAATTTTCTTTGTCAACAATTGCTTCCATCATAATTTTCAAAGGGAAACTTGGTAATTCCAGAAGTCACATCACAGATACCCTATCTATAAGGCTTTTTCCCCAAATGTTTATTTTCCACCCTCTCATACTTTCTTCCTTTCCTTCCTCCCCATGCACCCATATAAAAGTATATAAAATTAGTAATATACCCATATTGATCATCGAGTTCTACTTGTTTATGCCTCTACAAAAGAATTATTTGTACTATCACAATGAACTATAAATATGTTTGCTCTTTTGTATGTATATGTTTGGGGAAAAACCTAAGAACCACATTTTTAATGGAATAAGTCAGTATTTATTTTGTAGAAGTGGTATACAACTCTGTCTTCACCATCCACCCAGTGAAATAATCTATCTTATAGAAGTATCAAGCACTGTTTTGTCATTTAGGATGTCATCTGAAAAGATTAAGGATATAGTCCAAGCACTCTAGTATCTCTATTAAACAACTTTGATTTATATGTCTACAAATGTATATAACTTCTCTTAAACTTTTCTTTACCCATTTTCATTTGCAGCATAAATCATTGCTAAGTATAATGATGATAATGAACTCACAAACCTTGCATAAAGTAGTATTATTTTCTTTGGCACAATTGTTTAGTATTGTTGCATGTCTCTTTTAAGTGAATAATTTAACGGTTATTGAGCCCCTACTATGTGTTAGGCAGTTTCATGTCCATTATCTTTGTTCCTTTCTCAAAGTGCTTGTGAAGGACATGGCATTACTCACAGGGTATTTTTCTAAATTTTTTTAGAGACAGGATCTCACTATATTGCCCAGGTGGGCCTTGAACTCCTGGCTCAAGTGATCCTCCCACCTCAGCATGTTAAGTAGCTGGGACTACAGGTGCTTGCCACTGTACCCAGCTCTTCACAGGTCTTAACTTCAGTTTTCAGCAGGTCGTCTATGATGTGCTAGGTAGATTTGTGTGGGTGGGTATGTTTTAATTTTGCTAGATTTTACTACTTGAATCTTTGAATATATAAATTTATATCTGTGGCCAAATTTGGGGAAATTTTAACCATTTCTTCAAATATATTCCTGCCCCATTTTCTCTCTCCTCTCCTAATATTTCAATTACATATGTGTTAGACCTTTTGCTATCATCTCACAGGTCTCTGAGGCTCTGCTTATTTTTTTCTTATCTTTTTACTCTATTGGACAATTTCTATGGATCTGTCACCAAGTTCACTATTTTGTCATTTCCATTCTGCTGTTAAATCCTTAGAGTGAATCTTTATTTCAGATATTGGATTTTTCTATTTTGAATTTTTTGTTTGGTTTTTTATAATTACCATTTCTTTGTTGAGATTTCCTGTTTTTTAATTCATGGCAGATATATTTTCATTTATATCCCTCAGAACAGGTACAACAGCTGCCTTAAAATCTTGTCTGCTGATCCCTGATAAAATTTTTTAAATTATTTCTCACATTGTTCTCATAACATCTTGCCTATGACTATGATGTTAAATATATTGCATGACATGTATTATAGTAATATGCTCTCACTTCTGTGTCTCCCATATTTAAATTGATGTCCTCAAGGATAGAAAAAAAATATTGTCTGCTGATTTCAATGTATTAATATATAGCATTTCAGAATTGGTCTCTGTTGATGGTCTTTTCCGTTGAGAATGAGTAACACTTTCCAGTTTTTTCATATGTTGAATGTGAAAAAACATGTTGTATAATAGATTGTATACTGGATACTATAAAAGATTGTGTTATAGAACCTCTGGATTCTGTTACATTTTTCTAAAGAGTATTATTTTTAAGCAAGCATTTGCCTTGGCTGAACTCAAATTGTAAGCGCTCTCTCCTCTGAAGTTGGAGGCAGCTCAGATCTAAGTTCAGAACTTTTATGTTTAGCTGAGCTTCTTGTGGTCTGCCCCACACATGGCACAATTCAAAGGTCAGCCAGAGATCAAGACAGAATTTGTATGCAGAGTTTGGGATCCCCTTCTGGCTCTGCCCTTTCCAGGATTTCTCCCTTCCTTTCCAATGACGGTGGTTGCCCTTGAACTCTGTCCTAAAGTTCTTTAAGCCAGTGAGAGCACAGATTTCTGAGTTCTATATACACCATGAGATGCTAAAAGCCATTCTTAAAAATAGGAAATTCACTTAGTTCCTTTCTTTTCAATATCAGTTCCTCTCTCCTATCTTCTATCTGCTTGCTTTTGCTTCTTCTCCAGTGGCTTCAAATACTTTTTTTTTCCCTGTTCTATCCAAAGTACAAGCATACTTCCGAGATATTGCCAGTCTGGTTCCAGACAACCACAATAAAGCGAGTATCATAATAAAGAGAGACATGAATTTTGGGGTTTCCCAGTGCATATAAAAGCTCTGTCTATACTATATTATAGTCTATTAAGTGTACAATAGCATTATGTCTAAAATATGTACCTACTTTAATTTAAAAATACTTTATTGCTAAAAAATCCAAATGATTATCTGAGCCTTCAGCGATTCATAATCTTTGTGCTGGTGGAAGGTCTTCCCTCAATATTGATGGCTGCTAACTGATCAGGGCAGTGGTTGCTGAAGGGATGGCTGGGGAAATTTCTTAAAATAAGACAATAATGAAGTTTGCCACATTGATTTACTCTTGCCTTCATGAAAGATACCTCTATAGCATGCAATGCTAATTGACAGCATTTTACCCAAAGTAGAACTTCTTTCAAAATTGGAGTCAATCCTATCAAACCCTGCTGCTGCTTTATCAACTAAATTTATGTAATATTCTAAATCATTTGTTGTCATTTCAGTAGTGTTCACAGCATCTTCTCCAGGAATAGACTCCATTTCAAGAAACCACTTTCTTTGCTTCTCCATAAGAAGCAACTCCTCACCCATTAAACCTTTATCATGAAATTGCAATAATTTAGTAACATCTTCAGGCTCTACTTCTGATTCTAATACTCTTGCTATTCCCACCACATCTGCAATTGCTTCCTCCACTGAAGTGTTGAACCCCTCAAATCATCCATGCGGGTTGGAATCAACTCCTTCCAAGATCCTATCAATGTTGATAATTTTGACCTCCTCCCATGGATCACAAATATTCTTTTTGTTTCTTTCAGCATATTATGGGGGTACAAATATATTGGTGACCTATACTGCCCTTACCCCCTTCCCCCGCCCTCGGAGTCAGAGCCTCAAACGTGTCCATCTCCCAGACGGTGCACATCACACTCATTATGTATGTATATACCCTACCCCTACCCCGCACCTGCCCGACACCTAATAAATGTTATTCCTATATGTCCACTTAGGTGCTGATCAGTTAATACCAATTTGCTGGTGAGTACATGTGGTGCTTATTTTTACATTCTTGGGATACTTCAGTTAGTAGAATGGGTTCCAGTTCTATCCAGGATAATACAAGAGGTGTTATATCACTGTTGTTTCATATAGCTGAATAGTACTCCATGGTATACATATACCACATTTTATTAATCGACTCATGTATTGATGGGCACTTGGGTTGTTTCCACATCTTTGCAATTGTGAATTGTGCTGCTATAAATATTCTAGTGCAGATGTCTTTTTTATAGAATGTCTTTTGTTCTTTTGGGTAGATGCCCAGTAATGGGATTGCTGGATCAAATGGTAGATCCACTTGTTTCGTTTTAAGGTATCTCCATATTGCTTTCCACAGAGGTCGAACTAGTTTGCAGTCCCACCAACAATGCAGGAGTGTTCCTATCTCTCCACATCCATGCCAACATTTATTTTTTTGGGACTTTTTAATAAAGGCCATCCTCACTGGAGATAAGTGATATCTCATTGTGGATTTGATTTGCATTTCCCTGATGATTAGAGATGTTGAGCATTTTTTCATATGCTTGTTGGCCATTATTCTGTCTTCTTTTGGAAAGTTTCTGTTCATGTCCTGTGCCCACTTTTTAATAGGATTGTTTGATTTTTCCTTGCTGATTTTCCTGAGTTCTAAATAGATTCTACTTATCAGCCCTTTATTGGATGTGTAGATTGCAAAAATTTTCTCCCATTCTGTGGGTTGTCTGCTCTCATGACAGTTTTTTTGGCTGTGAAGAAGCTTTTTAATTTGATCAGGTCCCATTTATTTATTTTTGTTACTGCTGTGATTGCCTTTGGGGTCTTCTTCATAAATTCTTTGCCTAGGCCAATGTCTAGAAGAGTATTTCCAACGTTTTCCTCTAGAATTCTAATAGTTTCACACCTAAGGTTCAAGTCTGTTATCCAGCATGAGTTGATTTTTGTGAGAGGTGAAAGGTGTGGATCCTGTTTCAGTCTTCTACATGTGGCTATCTGGTTTTCCCAGCACCATTTATTGAATAAGGATTCTTTCCCCCTGTGTATTTTTTGTCTGCTTTGTCAAAGATTAGATGACTATTGGAGGATGGTTTTATATCTGGGTTCTCTGTTCTGTTCCACTGGTCAATGCCCCTGTTCTTGTGCCAGTCCCAAGCTGTTTTAATTACTATAGCCTTGTAGTATAGTTTGCAGTCTGGTAAATTGATACCTCCCAGTTTGTTTTTATTGCCTAGGATTGCTTTTGCTATATGAGGGCTTCTCTGGTTCCATATGAAGTGTAAAATTATTTTTTTATCTGTGAAAAACGATGCTGGTATTTTAATAGGGATTGCATTGACTCTGTATATCACTTTGGGTAGTATAGACATTTTAACAATGTTGATTCTGCCGACACTTGAGCATGGTATGGTCTTCCACCTGTTTACATCCTCTGCTATTTCCTTCCTCAGTGTTGCATAGTTCTCCCTGTAGAGGTCTTTTGCCTCCTTAGTTAAATATATTCCTAGGTACTTTATTTTCTTTGTTTCTGTTTTGAAGGGAAATGAGTCTTTGATTTGGTTCTCACTTTGACTGTTATTGGCGTATATGAATGCCTCTGATTTGTGTGTATTGATTTTGTATCCTGAGACTTTACTGAATTCATTTATCAATTCAAGGAGTCTCTTGGTTGAATCCTTGAGGTTTTTTTAGATATAATATCATATCATCAGCAAAGAGGGAGAGTTTGATCTCTTCTGCTCCCATTTGGATGCCCTTAATTCCACTCTCTTGTCTGATTGCTATAGCAAGGACTTCCAGCACTATGTTGAATAGAAGTGGAGATAGTGGGCAGCCTTGCCTTGTTCCAGTTCTAAGTGGGAATGCTTTCATATTTTCCCGATTCAGTATGATGTAGGCTGTGGGTTTGTCATATATGGCGTGTATCATTTTTTAGGTAAGCTCTGTCTATGCCTATTTTGTTAAGAGTTCTTATCATAAAAGGATGTTGAATTTTGTCAGACGCTTTTTCTGCGTTTATTGAGAGGATCATATGGTCTTTGTTTTTGCTTCTGTTTATATGGTGAATTACATTTATAGATTTGTGTATGTTGAACCATCCCTGCATCGCGGGGATGAAGCCCACTTGGTTGTGATGGATTATTTTCTTGATAAGCACCTGGATTCTGTTAGCTAGGATTTTGTTGAGAATTTTTGCATCTATATTCATAAGGGATATTGGTCTGTAGTTTTCTTTTTTTGTTGCCTCCTTTCTTGGTTTTGGTATCAAGGTTATGTTGGCCTCATAAAATGTACTGGGGAGGCTTCCATTCTTCTCGATATTGTGGGATAATTTCTGCATGATAGGCACCAGTTCTTCTTTGTAGGTGTGCTAAAATTTGGATGTGAAACCATCTGGTCTGGGACTTTTCTTTTTAGGAAGGTTGTTTATTGCTGTTTCAATTTCAGTACTTGATATTGGTCTGTTCAAGAATTCTATTTCTTCCTGGTTGAGCCTATGGAGGCTGTGTATTTCTAAGAATTTGTCTATTTCCTCCACATTTTCCAGTTTGTGTGCATAAAGGTTTTTGTAGTACTCATAAATTATATCTTACATCTCCGTGGCATCAGTTGTAATTTCTCCTTTATTATTCCTGATGGAGCTTATTAGAGATTTTTCTTTTCTGCTTTTGGGTAGTCTAGCCAAAGGTGTGTCAGTTTTGTTTATTTTTTCACCAACTTTTTGTTTTATTAATCTTCTGTATAGTTTTCCTGTTGTCAATTTCATTTAGTTCTGATTTGATCTGAATGATTTCACCTCTGTTGGGTTTGGGGTCGGTCTGTTCTTCTTTTTCCAGCTCTTTGAGTTGATTCATTAGGTTGTCTATTTGTGATCTTTTTGACTCTTGGATATACGCATTTATGGAAATAAACTTTTCTCTCAGGACTGCTTTAGCTGTGTCCCACAGATTTTGATAACTGTGTCTCCTTTGTCATTTAGTTCAGAGAATCTTTGATTTCCATCTTGATTTCCTCATTTATGAAGTGATCATTCAGCGGAAGTTTGTTTAGTTTCCACAACTTTGTGTAGAAATGAGAGTTTCTGTTAGGGTTGATTTCTACTTTTATTCCACTGGATCACAAATATTCTTAATGGCATCTAGAGTGGTCAGTTCTTCACAGAAACTTCTCTATTTACTTTGCCCAGATCCATCAGAGGAATCACTGTATATGGCACCTATAGCTTTATGAAATGTATTTCTTAAATAATAAGACTTAAAAGCCAAATTAGATCTTGATCCACTGGCTGCAGAAGAGATGTTGTGTTAGCAGGCATGAAAACAATGTTAATCTCCTTGTGCATCTCTAACTGAGCTCTTGGGTGATGAGGTGCATTGTCAATGAGCAGTAATATTTTGAAAGGAATCTTTTCTTCTGAATGCTAGGTCTCAACAATGGGCTTAAAATATTCAGAAACAACCCGTGTTGTGAGAAGATCTGTCATCCAGGCCTTGTTGTTCCATTTCTAGAGCACAGGCAGAATATATTTAGCATAATTCTCAAGTGCCCCTGGGATTTTCAGAATGGTAAATGAGCATTGGCTTCAACTTAAAGTCACCAGCAGCAATAGCCCCCAACAAGAAAGTCAGTCCTTTGAAGCTCTGATGCCAGGCATTTACTTCTCTCTAGTGATGAAAGTCCTAGATGGCATCTTCTTGCAATAGAAGGCTGTTTTGTCCACATTAAAAATCTGTTGTTTAGTGTAGCCACCTTCATCAGTTATTTCAGATAGATCTTCTGGATAACTTGCTGCAGCTTCTACATGAGTACTTGCTGCTTCACCCTGTACTTTTATGTTATAGAAATGTCTTCTTTCATTAAACCACAAGAACCAAGTTCTGCTAGCTTCAAACTTTTTTATCACTTCTCTCAGCCTTCACAGAGTTGAAGAGAGTTAGGGCCTTGCTCTAGATTAGACTTTGGCTTAAGGGAATGTTGTGGCTGGTTTGATCTTCTATCCAGACCTCTAAAACTTTCTCCATATCAGTAATAAGGCTGTTTCACTCTCTTATCATTCATGTGTTCATTGGAGTAGTACTTTTAATTTCCTTCACGAACTTTTCCTTTGTATCCACAATTTGGCTAAGTTTGGCACAAGAGGCCTAGCTTTTGGCCTGTCTTGACTTTCAAAATGCCTTCCTCAATGAGCTTAGATATTTCTAGCTTTTGATTTAGAATGAGAGACATGCCACTCTTCCTTTCACTTGGATACTTAGAGGCCAGTGTAGGGTTAATAATTGGCCTAATTTCAATGTTGTTGTGTCTCAGATAACAGTGAGACTCAAGGAGAGAGAGAGAGAGACTGAGGAACAGTTGGTTGGTGGAACAGTCAGAACACATACACAAAATATTTCTCCATTATTATACATATTTGTCATCTTCTATGGATTCAGTTCATGGTACCCCCAAACAATTACAAAAGAACATCAAAGATCACTGATCACAGATCACCATAATAGATATAGTATAGCAATAAAGGAAATTTGAAATATTACGAGAATTACCAAGATGTAACACAGAGACATGAAGTGAGCACATGCTGTTGGAAAAAAGGTGCCAGTAGACTTACTTGAGGCAGGGTTGCCACAAACCTCCAATTTGTTAAAAAATGCAATATCTGCAAGGTGTGTTAAAGCAAAGCACAATAAGACAAGGTATGCCTATATACAGTTATTTTCTGCAAGAGGATTGATCTGACAGGAGCTTACTTGGCCATGACCAGAAGTGGAACCATTCTGCAATATATCTACTTATACATTTTATTGTACAAGAGAATACTGAGGCTCAGAAAGGTTAAGTGATATTGCCAATGTCACATGCCTATAAAGTAATAGAGCTATAGCTTAAATATAAGTTTTCTGGCTCCAAATCCAGAGCATCTCTATATATTACTGTTTTTCTGATTTATCTTTTAATTTTATTTTTTAATTTACATATAATAATTGTTTATATTTACAGGGTATATAGAGATATACTGATACATATAATATATAAGTGATCATATCAAGGAAATTAGCATATTCATAATCTCAAACATTTATCATTTCTTTGTGTTTAGATTATTCAATATTCTCCTTCTAGCTATTTGGAACTATATAATACATTATTGTTAACTATAGTCATCCTATAGTAGTATAGAATACTAGAACTTATTCCTCCTATCAAGCTATAATTTTTTATCCTTTAAATATCAGTAATATTCTTCCTAAGGCATTATTCTCCCAGATGAATGAGTCCTGACTCTTTTGTCTCTCCTTATATAATACTTATTCCTCCTATCACCTTAATTACTTTTCCCTGTAGATGTCCACTTAACATTTTCCACCTTCCTGCTAGTCTTTTTTAGGTTCCCACTATTTTCCAGCAGTGAGTTTCATTGCATAAAAAGAAGGAAGTGCCTCTTTCTTTTTTTTCCAATGACTTTTCTGAATGATGCCCAGCAACATCTTCATGGAATAGTTTATGAGGCTCTTAGATAACATTTCTGTGTTAAAAGTAGAAGCTCAGAGATTGTGAGCTTACATAATTCACATTATTCTCCTCCTAAATATGTTACCTTATTCACCCTCATAGGAATGTTTACCTTTTCTGCCCTCTCTTAAGTCTCATTAGGCCTTTTTATTTGTAATGTTTCCCTTTTGTTGTAGCATCTTATATGGAGGGAATTTTGTCATCTACAATCTTAAGCCCATATTCTTCCAGGTCATTAGCAAAAATGTTAAGATAGACTGCGTGGTATTAAGAATAAAAAGAACATCACAACAGGCGTATTTGTATGTAAAAACTGTTTCCTGGGTGCCTGCTCTGCACTAGTCACTTTGCTGGGTGCTAAAGATACAATAATGAGCAAAACAGACATAGTCCTTGCCCTCCTAGGGCTTTTATGGTCTAATAGAGAAGTCAGACAACTAAACAAGCAATAATAGAATGAAAATTAAGTGTAGATGTGGAATGAAGTGCAGGGTGCTATGGGAGCTCATAACTGCAGCACTTAACCTGTTTGGGTGTGGGAGGGCAGAGAAGACCCTCCAGATGAAGATTTAGATTCTGATCCCAGTTGTGCTACTAACTTGTGTGGCTTCCTCCTTGTCCTCTCTTGGCCTCAGTTTTCTCACAAATAAAATGAAATTGTTAAACAAGATAGTCTTCAACTTATTTTCCAATTAATTAATTCTTCAGTCTCAATAGTGAAGCAGGATACCGTAAGTATAGACTTTCAAGTGAGATACACCTGAGTTTGATACTCTTTCTGGGCCCCAATGTCCACATCTACAAAATGGGAATAACTACTTCAGAATAATGATGTAAGAATTAAATGAGATCAGACATGCAAGGCTGGGGTTACAGAGAGGCCACAGAATAAACATGAACCATTTTCCTTTTATGCCTATATCAATCAATGATAAGTGATCTAAAACATTATTTTAAAGTAAAATGCATTTATTATAAAGTAGAATACAACGTTTATGTGAATTTTTAAGATAAACCAAAGAAATTTTCTATTTTGATACATACTTCCAAACATTAGTAGCATTAGTCTCTTCTGCATTTATGGGTACTTTCATTGAAAAGTTTGAGAATCACTGTGTAAACGTACCTATCATGGTGTCTGGTGCATTATAAGAACTCAGTAAATGATAGTCATTAGTATTAACACAGATATGGAGTGCTCATCATTACATTTTTTACATAGATCAGTCTCCTGTCTTTGCTGTCCTTAAAATTGTTCTCCTGGTCCCACAACTTCTGCACTAACTCATTTTTAAGCAGTATTTGGTGTATGACCTTGGCAAAAAACTTGAAACCCAAATAAATTGCATCCATTGGTTTCACATTGGCCACATCCTTATTTACTTCCTCAAAGAACTCTCATACATGAATCAAGACGTGATTTCTACTTACAGAAAATGTTTTGCCTTTCCCCACTGAGTTATGTTTGCATTTACGTATTTGATCCCATCTAGATTAAGGTATTTGAACTCAAAACCAAGAGAATATTTCAGAACCACAGTAAGCTTATAAGGCCCAACTCCTAGTGTTTGTATTAATAGATAAAGGAATATCATAGATAAATATGATCCACAGATAATACTCAAACCTTCCTTTATCTATTGTTTGAACACATTTCTTCATCAGAAACTACATGCCAGAGGAGGAAAATTGATTAACTTCACTTTTCATCTCCATCAAGTCATCCCAAATTAACTCTATTTTATGCTAATCAGCCATTTATTCCAAATTCCTCTACTACTTAGGTTTTCAATTTTTAACAATAGCATTTTTAATATAATATGTTTTAAGTCAGTCTCAGGTTTTCATATGCCTTATGTTTTACTACCCCCAAAAGATCATAGCCTCCTATGCAAATGTAAAATACATTTTGAGGTTCTCTTTTTATATATATCTTATTCTATGTCTGGTATTAATAATTTATAAAGTTATGCACAATGTAGATGCTTAGTAACCATTTGTTAACTAACTGTATACTTTCTCATAGGTGAAACAACATTGAAAAAGGCAAAGGAATATCAGCAAGAAGGAAATGGAAGGGAATTAATGATGTTAAGTAGTTATGGTGATAAATTATCCCTAAACTGAATTATTTCCCAGAATCAAGAGTAGACTAATCCATCCGTTTTGCTAAAGGAAGCCGAATACCTATTGAAAATGAAAGGTAACTTGAACTCTCTGAAAAAAGAAATCATTATTCTGAAATAATCTGCCTTATTGTGAAGTGACAGTTCTCTAAGAAGTATATTACCTTTTTCCTAAAAAGAGAACAAACCTTCACTCTTTTAGCAGTCAAGTGAGTTAAATTTCCTTTCAATTTTCTAAACTCCGTCTTAGTTTCTCCCATAAAGGTAGTCAACTCTGGTGGTATCTGTACACATAGCCTGCCTTGAAAAGGATCTCTAAAAGAATTAAACATAGGGTTCTTTCAAAAGTAACTGGTTGGATTCAATCTAAATAGATTTACTTTTGACAGATACTGAAAGTATCCTGTCAGCAGGAACTATAATAGATTTTGTAGTCTAGTGGGAATTGAAACTTAAGAAATGGCCATTGATGATGAAAACCCATAGCTGTTAGATAATTAACCATTTGGAGTACTAAAAAATGAGGCAGAAAAGCCACTGTTAATTTATTGCATTTTTTTGTCCCCATTACAAAGACTTTTAGGTACATTTACAAACACATAGACACTAAACATAACCAGGATCACACCTGGGTTATTCAGCTCCTCCAAACTCATTAACTGAAAAGATATAGATTAATTGGAGGGAGTTCAGAGGAGAGTAACAAAAATGATTAAGGGGCCAGAGGGATTGATTTATGAGCAAAGATTAAAAGAATTTTGTCTATACAATTTAGCTAAGTGATGACTAAGGGGGAAGGGGGTGGGGATACAACTGTCTGAAGGGTGTAAACACCAAGGAGAAAGGAGAATAATTTACTGTGCAACATGAGAATATAACTAAGGCTAATAAGCTATAATTACCCAAGGGAATAACAGAATAAATATTTCAGGGAAACTCAGAACCATAAGACCGCCAACTTGTTTCTCAAGGAGACAGACACTAGCAGATACTTATAACCCTAGTCTCATCCAGATTAACAAGTATGTGGTGTGAAATAATCATTTGATGTCATTGAGCTCCCTCCTCCCCCCACCCTCTCCAACGGTCCTGCTTTTTACATTATTATGGTATAGTTCAAGCCCAGCCTAGTACACAGGTCTACATAATTTTGTCTTTATTAGTGCTGGTGAGTCTTTCAGTTTAATTCCATTAGTGGCCATACAAAAGCCCTTCCTTTTGGATTTACTGTGAATTTAACTGTAAAGCACCAGAATAAGAGATCAAATCTGAAGGTAAGAACATCTTGGATCCTGCATGGAATTATAAACAAATCAGGAATCATAGTGTCTGTGTTTGAAATCTCTAATAATAAACTTTCAAATTGTATTTCATGTCTAGAAAAGTTCAATTTTAGCATTATTGCAAGAAAAAAAGACTAAAATAAATCTGTGTAGGCTTCATGATTTGTGTAAACTTTGGAATGTGGTTCTTCAGAAAACAAATTAGTCTGTGGGTAACTGCAGGCTAAGTTATTTGGCTAATTCCTATTGTGCTAACATGACATTCCAGAGCATTGCTATTTAACCTTGCCAGATAAGATTTTGCATGTCACTGCAGTAAAAGCAGCTTCTTTTGTATGCATGCTTTTCTCCTTTTCCTTTGTGTTGGGAATCTTCATAGGGTGATCCCATTCTGGAAATATCATTTTTTTCCTTTACCATTGCATTGACAAGTTCTGGTTTTATCTTAGATTTTATACTTCCTTGTCAACTTTTTTTCCTAGACAAATATCTTAATATAATATTTTTAAATAAACTTTAAAAAATAAACTTTTTATTTTCTAAACTTTTTATTTTAGAATAGCTTTAGATTTACAGAAAAGTTGTGGAGATAGTACACAGTTCCCATATACCCCATCCCCAGTGTCTCCTATTATTAATATATTAGTATGATATATTGGTCACATCAAATGAACTATTTAATAATATTGATACATTATTAACTAAATTCATACTTTACTCACATTTCCTTAGTTTTTACCAAATGTCCTTTTTCTATTCCAAGATCCCATCCAGGATGCCACATTACATATAGTCATCAGGTCTCCTTAGTTTACTCTTAACTGTGGCAGTTTTTCAGACTTTACTTGTTTTCAATGACCTTAACAGTTTTGAGAAGTACTGATTAGGTATTTTGTAGAATGTCCCTTAATTAGGATTTTGTATGATGTTTTTCTCGTGATTAGACTAGGGTTATGGGCTTTTGGAAGGAAGATCACAGAGATAAAATGCCTTTCTAAACACATCATATCAAAAGTATATACTATTAATATCAACATGACTTATCACTATCAATGTTAATCTTGGTCACCTGGCCAAAGGTAGCATTTGTCAGGTTTCTCTTCTGTAAACTTATTTTCCCTTTTCATATTGTACTCTTTGCAAGGAAGTCATGATGCACAGTCCATGCTTAAGGAGTGGGAAATTATGCTCTACCTCCTTTAGAGTTAAGTATCTAAATAAATTATTTGGAATTCTTCTACATGGTTGATTGTATATTTCACCCATTTATTTTTTTGAATAGTTTATTTATATAAGTATGGACACATGGATATTTATTTTATACCTTGGGTTATAGTCCAATACTACTTTGTTTTCCAAATTATCCCATTTTTGGTAATTGGGAGCTCTTTCAGTTTGATGTACCCCTATCCTTGTAGGCTTTTATTGAACACTTCTTAATTTTATGGTGCTACAAGATACTATGGCTCATACGTATATGTCCTGCCCCAGTCAGTCCTATAATTAACCAATTCTCCAAGGATCTCTGGTTCCCTTTATTGAAGAATGGTATTAGAAAACAAAATCTAAGTGCTAGGAATGCTCATTGCTACTGGGTGTCATTACTTCTAGGCCTTCTCAGTTGACAGAGGAAGAAAATATATGTGTGTATACTAGCCCATGTATATATACACACATCTATAAATACTTATATAAGTAATCATCTGTATGTATACTATGCTAAACATACGTTTATACTGATATCTTCAACTCTAATCCATTACCATATGGATCATTCTAGCCTTCTTCCCTGCTTGCCTGTACCCTCCTATTGCCAATTACCATCCATTCACTTGATCATCCAATTCCAATGCACATGTATAGTGGTTTCAGACTTAACTCCTACCTCCATAGGGATGACTTTATCAAATAAAGTACATGCTTATCTATAGTTCCTTTTGTCTTTAGTCTTACAAACTCTACTAATTTCCAAAGTTACTTAGGTTATCCCTTTCTCCCCCTTTAGTGAAATTGTTTTATACATATATAGTATAATTAGATTCTTTTGTCAAATTCAACATCCCATCCCTAGATTGATCCCTGATGATTTCTTAAATGATTTTTTTAAATTTTGCATACATTAAGATTCACTCTGGGCTGTAAGGTTCTATGGTCATGGATAGTGTCATACATCTACCATTATACTATCATATACAATAGTTTTACCACCCTAAAAATTCCCTGTTTACTACCTGTTTAACCCTCTCTTCTCCTCCATAAACCTCTCACAACGGCTGATCAACTATTTACCATCTCTATAGTTTTGCCTTTTCCAAAATGTAGGCCGGGTGCGGTGGCTCACGCCTGTAATCTTAGCACTCTGGGAGGCCGAGGCAGGCAGATCGCTCAAGGTCAGGAGTTCGAAACGAAACCAAAATGTTACATAAATGAAATAATGAAGTATATTTCCAACTGGTTTCTTTCACTTAGCAATATATATTTTTTATTTATCCATGTCATGTCTTTGTGTAGCTTGATAGTGCATTCCTATTTTATCACTGAAATAGTATTTTATGTATGCACCAAAGTTTGTTTATCAATTCACTTATTAAGTGACATCTTGATTGCTTCTAGTTTTTGATGACTATGAATAAAACTGGTATAAACATTTGCATGCAGATTTTTGTATGGTCATAAGTTTCAAACCAGTTGGCTAAATACCAAGGAGTGTGATTACTAGATGATATGGTAAGATTATGTTTAGCTTTGTAAGAAACTGCCAAACTTTCTTCCAAAGTGACTTAAATGTTTGCATTCTCACCAGTAATGAATGAGGGTTCCTATTAATGTGTATCCTTGCCAGCAATTGTTATTGTCAGGTTTTTTTAAACTTAGCCTTTCTAAAGGCCAGGTAGTGATATCTCATTGTTGTTTGAATTTGCATTTCACTAATGACAACCTTGCCCATCTTTGATTGGTTACAATTTATGAATGTTTTAGACAATAGGTTTAGTTTTACTAATTATTCCTTTATTTTAATTGAGGGAGCAAATGCTTATAAAGTGTTAGACTTCATTTATATTGGTAAAGGGTGTTTAAAATTCAGGTTGCTACTTTTCAATAAATGTGTAGATTTGTACTTCTATACTAACTTGCTATAACAAAGGCAAAGGAAGCATCTGCTAAACTGAATGCTAAGTCACCAGTGGCAGAGAGTGAATCTTATGTGATTGTTGTGCAGAAAGTAGAGAGAGTTTTATTGATAAGCATGATGCCTGTAAGACCATTGTTTTTCTGGATATATCTAGGACTTCATTTTATTCTCCTCTCCCTCACTACCATCACCACACAGACACACACACTACTTTCTGTTCTTGCCACCTAAACATGAAAACAGCAGTGAGGGAGAGTAAAATACACTCAGAATATATATGCAACATAACATCTTCTTGCTTTAGAACCAGAGTGATTTTAATTCTTTTTTCCTATCCCAATGTGACTAGCAGATATATTAATATAATTTCTTCCAAAACTGTTAGTTGTATCTGATTTTGATTGCCCTTTAACAGTAATATAGGTCCCCCTCTCTGAATATACCTGGTGCTGCCATGTTGCCCCTGTCTCTTCCAAGCTGCAAAGTTGTTTCTCCCTTCAATCCCAGTTGCATTTTATCCACTCTATATGCCATTCCTTCGGGGTCACACTAGGTGAAAAAAATTAATTGGTTAAACTAATTCTATTTTAAATGTTAGTGGGGGAAAATACAGCTAACATTTACTGAACATCTGCAATACGCCAGGCACTTTTATATGTGTTCTCACTTAATACTCAAAATAACCTAATGAAATCATTGTTATTCCCGTTTTTTATGAGAAAATTTAGAAGTAAGTGGCATGCTTTAATACTTTTGTACATGCTATTCCCTCTGCCTACGATACCCCTTCAGTTCCATCTCTATCTAGCAAACTACCAAACTTTCAGAAACCACTTCAGATGTCATTTCCCTAGCTGGTGGCCTCAGCACTCCTCATGTCTATTTTGAAAAGACTCTCCAAGTAATTGTGATACTTTTCTCTGGTTAAGAGACATCATACTAAACTGTGACTTTACAGAGAGCAAGGGCTATATATTACTGGTATTTGTATTCCTATTGCATTGCATAGTCTCTTTTGCATTCCACAGTAGTTGTCAGTCATTGAAGGAATGATTTGGGGGTTTATGGAAATGCATGTATTATTTTGCATTTGGCTGTGGGTGAGTGGATTTAGAACCATTTGAATAAATTTATTCAGATAAATGCTAGATCTACGGGGAGCAATAGAAGTGAAAGGTGGTAGTAACTATGACTGGAACCCATATAAACACTGAGGCAATTATTTTTAAAATGAAGAGAATGCTTTTCATATTTTTATTCTTCTTGGAAACAAAAAAATTACTGTTCTCATAATGCAAAGTACAAAAAGTAAAATTTGAAAAGTCTATTTGGCTGGTGTGGATACATACCAGATAATTGTAAATCAGGAATATTTCCTTAGGAAATGAATTGCCATCAGAAAAAGAGACTGCATGAAAAGTTTAACATTTATTAAATAGTTGGAAAACACTGAACTAGGAACTCACAGAAAAGTTTTGGTAGCCTAATATCCTTTACAAAAAACAAACTCTTTGGTGATTCAAATACTTTGGTTACCTTGATCTCTATTATATTGAATGTTGCTAAAAATAAATGTGCTACCAATTTATACTTAGACATTTCTACATTTCTTCATTCTGCACATTGTATGTTAAAAGTATTTGTTGTAACAGAATTTGACCTTTATTGGCAAGAAATAATGCAAAACATTTCGAATCAATTTTCAAGCATGATATGGCAGCACTTTCCATGCAACTAGGTACCAGCCAATAAGAGATGAGGTCGCTGATTACTATTTCAACAGTTACCATTAGTACAAGTCAAAATGATAATTGTGACTGGCAAGTGCTCAAGGATTTCAGTACTAACATAATTATTTATTGCTTAGAACTTGGCTCTGCGTGGTCCCATTTCAAACTCAATTTAAGACCCCAGCAAGATACTGTACAGCTGACTTGATTTGCCAAAGAAATTTGAAAACTTGTTTAAAGCTATTAAAAAGCATTCTTGCTGTTTTTTGGCAGTGCTAGGTAAAACTTGACTCATCCTGGAGCTGGGGTAATCAGAGAGTGAGCAAATGATAATTTAGGTCCTTAGGCAAACATATAAGCTTTGAAGCCTGGGTATTTCTAATTGCATGCTTAATGCCTGATTGACATGATTCTGAGGTTAGCCAACTACCCCAAGAAGCTACTCCTAGTTGCTGATTGTTTACCAGTCATTCTCCACTTCTTCACACAGGGCTGTGCTTCACGCTTCACAGACTGGCAGTGGTCTGCCAGTGTCCAGGACACCTCTTCCTGGAGTGAAGATTCTCCTCATGATTAAAGAAAAATACTTCATTATATTAAATATATATATATATAATATCTGTGTATATGTATAAAACAAAATTTGCCTAAAATGAGAGATTTTGTCTGCATCGTACCAATTGGTACAAAGTGTTTATTGAAATCCAACACCAATTCATGATTTAAAAAAACAACTTTCATTTTTTCTTGCTGATTTTCCTGAGTTCTATATAGATTCTGGTTATCAGCCCTTTATCGGATGTATAGCATGCAAATATTTTCTCCCATTCTGTAGATTGTCCATTTGCTCTCATGATAGCTTCCATGGCTATGCAGTAGCTTTTTAAATTGATCAGGTCCCATTTATTTATTTTTGTTGTTGCTGTGATTGCCTTTGGGGTCTTCTTCATAAATTCTTTCCCTAGACCAGTGTCTACAGTTTTTTCAACATGTTCTTCTAGAATTCTTATAGTTTCATGCCTTAGATTTAGGTCTGTTATCTACTATGAGTTGATTTTTGTGAGAGCTGAGAGGTGCAGATCCTGTTTCAGTCTTCTACATGTGGCTATCCAATTTTCCCAGCACTATTTATTGAAAAAGGATTATTTTCCCAGTGTATGTTTTTGTCTGCTTTGTCAAAGATTAGATGGCAGTATGAGCATGGTTTTATATCTGGGTTCTCAGTTATGTTCCACTGGTCTATGTCTCTGTTCTTGTGCCAGTACCATGCTGTTTTGATTACTATAGACTTGTAGTATAGCTTGAAGTCTGGTAAATTGATGCCTCCCAATTTGTTCTTTTTGCTTAAGATTGCTTTTACTGTACAGGGTCTTCTCTGGTTCTGTATGAAGCATAGAATTATTTTTTCTAGATCTGTGAAAAGTGATGCTGGTATTTTAATAGGGATTGCATTGAATCTGTAGATCACTTTGGGTAGTATAGACATTTTAACAATGTTGATTCAACCCCATTAAAAAGTAGGCAAAGGACATGAACAGAAATTTTTCAAAAGAAGATAGACTAATGGCCAAAAACATGAAAAAATGTTCAACATCTCTAATCATCAAGGAAATGCAAATAAAAACCACAATGAGATATCACTTAACTCTAGTGAGAATGGCTTTTATTAAAAAGTCCTAAAACAATAAATGTTGGCATGGATGCGGAGAGATAGGAACACTCATACACTGCTGGTAAACTGCAAACTAGTACAACCTCTATGGAAAATAATATGGAGATACCTCAAAGAGCTACAAGTATAACTATCATTTGATCCAGCAATCCCATTAGTTGGCATCTACCCAAAGGAATAAAAGACATTCTATAAAAAAAGACACCTGCACTCAAATGTTTATAGCAGCACAATTGCAAAAATGTGGAAACAACCCAAGTGCCACCAATACATGAGTGGATTCTTAAAATGTGGTGTATGTATACCATGGAGTACTATTCAGGCACAAAAAACAATGGTGATGTAGCACCTCTTGTATTACCCTGGATAGAGCTAGAACCCATTCTACTAAGTGAAGTATCACAAGAATGGAAAAATAAGCACCACATGTACTCACCAGCAAATTGGTATTAACGGATGAACGCTTATGTGCACATATAGCAGTAATATTCATCAGGTGTCAGGCAGATGGGGGGGTGGGGAGGGCTGTATCCACACCTAATGGGTGTGGTGTGCACCATCTGGGGGATGGACATGCTTGAAGCTCTGACTTGGGTGGGGCAAAGGCAGTATAAGTAACCTAAACATTTGTACCCCTGTAATATGCTGAAATAAAAAATTAAAAAAACAACTTTCAGACAACTAGGAGTAGAGGAGAACATCCTCAATCTGATAAAGGACATCTATAGAAGTCCTACAGGTAACATCACACTTTATGGAGAAAGACTAAATGCTTTCCTCCTAAAATCAGAAACAAGGTAAGGATGTCTGCTCTCATCATTTCTAGTCAACATTGTGCTAGAGGTTCTAGCCAGGGCAATAAGTAAAGAAAAATAAGAGGCAACCAGTTTTGAAAGGAAATAAAACTGTCTTTTTATGCAGTCATAAAACATAGTCATCTTTGTAGAAAGTCATAAGAAATCTACAAAACTACTAGAACTATTAATAGTAAGTGAATATAGTAAGTTCACAGGATACAAGATCACTATTAAAGTGAGTTATATTCCTATATACTAGCCATAAACAATCAGAAATTGAATTTTTTTAAGAATGCCATTCTTTTTTTTTCAATTACAGAATCGAATGTTTATTTCTCATGCACATTACATGGCAGTCGTCAGTTGGCTTTAGCTGTTCAATCTTAATAGCATCAAAAATATGGAATATTGTTAAGATGTCAGTTTTCCAAAAATTGATTTGTAGTATTGGATGCAATTTTAATTTTTTTGTAGAAATTGACAAGCTGATTCTAAAATTTAGGTGAAAAGGCAGAGGACCTAGGATATCCAACACAACTTTGAAAGAAAAGAAAAAAGTTGGAGGACCTATGCTACCTCATTTCAAGACTTACTAGAAAGCCAAGTAATCAAGACATAGTATTTTTATTTTTATTTTTTATTTATT
>VBSM01000937.1:1221234-1254783 GCA_008086735.1 Cheirogaleus medius | reverse complement strand
AGAGACGCTCTAACTGGCGGTGTTTCTCGTCCGCCATCTTGCTCCGCCCTCCAAGACATAGTATTTTTAATAGAAAGTTGACATTAGATCAAAGTGCAGAATAGTGAGCCAAGAAATAGAACCACACGTTTATCTTCAACAAAAGTATAAAGCAATTCAGTGAAGAAAGCAATTGTGCTGGAACACATGAACATTTGGACATATTAAAAAACCTTGATTAATGCCTCACATGCTATACAAAAATTAACTCAAAATGGATCATAGACCTAACCATAAAGTCTAAAACTACCAGACAAAGATTGTTTAGATATGAAACCACCAACAAAAGCATGATCCATAAAAGAAAAATTTAGTAAATTGAACTTCATCAAATTTAAGAATTCTGTTTTTCATAAGACATTTAAGAAAATTAAAAGACAAGATATAGATTACAAGAAAATATTTGCAAACCTCATATCTGATAAAGAACTTATATTCAGAATATATAATGGACTCTTTAATGCATTGACTACCACACTAGAAAAAACATTTTTCCTTGGGGCCATGGTGTTTTATTATGAAAATAAAATAAAAACTTCAAAAATAAAATGATCCTTTCTAATTTAATGAAAAACTTGTTATTTTTTATTGTTTTCTATGCAATTTGAAAAATAGTTCACATGGTTCCCAAGGTAAATAGATGTGTGAGTTACATATGCTTCACAAGGCCCCAGGCTCAAAACTAACGTGAGTTAAATACAACTCACATGGCAGTTAATGTGTTAAAAACTCAATAATAAGAAACAAACAACTCAATTTTTTTTGAGACAGGTTCTCACTCTGTCACCTTGAGTAGAGTGCAGTGGCATCATCACAGCTCACTGTAACCTCACACTGCTGGGCTAAAGCAATCCTCTTGCCCCAGCCTCCCGAGTAGTTGGGGCTACAGGTGTGCACTACGGCACCTGGCTAATTTTTCTATTTTTGGTAGAGAGGGGGTCTTGGTCTTGCTCAGACTGGTCTTGAACTCCTGAGCTCAAGCAGTCCTCCCACCTCTGCCTCCCAGAGTGCTGGGATTACAGGCATTAGCCACTACATGTAATGGTGTGTGCCTGTAATCCCAGCTACTTGAGAGGCCAAGGTGGGAGGATTGCTTGAGCCCAGGAGTTCAAGACCAGCCTAGGCAACATTGTAAGACCCCATCTCTAAATAAAATAAAATAAATGAGTGAAAGATTTGAACAGAGACTTCACCAAAGAAGATATATCAAAAAAATGTTCAACATTATTAGTCATCAGGGAAATGCAAATTAAAACCACAGTGAGAGACCACTATACACCTATTAGAATGGCTAAACTTAAAGAGATTGACCATACCAAGTTTTGACGAGGATGCGAGAAAGTGAAATTCTTATACACTGCTGGTGGGAATATAAAATGGTGCGTCTACTTTAGAAAATAGTTTGGCAGTTTCTTATAATATATGCTTATCATATAGTATATGTTACCCAATAGTTCCACTCCTGGGAATTTCCACTCCTAGGAATCTCTTAAGAGAAATGAAAGCATATGCCCACACAAGACTTGCACATCAATGTCCGTAACAATTTTATTTGTAGTAACTAAAAACTGGAAACAACCCATATTGTCCATCAACAGGTGAATGGATTAAAGAAATTGTTACATCCATACAGCAGAATACTATAATACTTATCAATATAAAAAGGAATGAACTACTGACTCATGTTATAATATGATTGAATCTCAAAATAATTATGCTGAGTGAAAGAAGCCAGACCCCCCAAAAAAAGAAGAGTGTGTGATTCTATATATATAAAATTCTAGAAAATGAAAACTGATCTACGGTGACAGGATACTGGCAGTTGCCTAGAAGTGCAGAGGGCATCAGCAACTGGGCTGAATGGGAAGGGATTACAGTGGGGCATGAAGAAATTTGGGGGGATGATGGATATCTTCATTATTTTGATTGTGACGATGGTTTCACAGGTATACATATATGTACATATATATGTCAAAACTTGTAAGCTTAAATATGTGCATATTATTATATATCTATAAGACCATAAAAATAATCTCTTTGGCTGAAAATGAAGCTGGTTGTCACTTGATCCAGAATTTGTGTTAAAGTTTTAATGGTTATAAGAGTCTTTGAGAGAAAAGGGCAGGTCAGATAGTACAGACAGTAGCTATGGCTTAGATGGTCCCTGGCCAGCACTCTTTTTCAGGTAAAGGTTCTCAGAAGCTAGTTGGAATCTAGTAGTGACAAAAGAAGATTTCTGTTTCAAGGTTATTGGTTGGTTTTGAATAACCATATGATTATTTCTATTTTTATATTTTTATGAAGTAATACATGTACGTGGTTTTTAAAAATAATGAACAATATACAAATAGTTTATAATGTAAGCAACATTTCTCTGTTCCAACTCTCTCTGTCCTCACCCTCTGAGATTACCTTTAACTCTATTAACTTTCTGTTTAGTTCTTCTGGTGATTGCTTCCATATATACTGCTACTTCTTGATTTATCTATTTTAGGCTTTATTAACTTTGTAATTTGATGAATGAGGCTATATCTCACTTATACTACCTCTTATCCCAATGTAGTTATAGTGCTTTTTAATTCCTGTGTTTGTTTGAGGAATATACTTAGACCTTTATTTCTTATTCCTTGAATTACAGACAGTATCTCTTAACTCTGTGAGAGGAGGCCATTAGTTCTGTGCTCTTCTATATACCGTGTTTCCCCGAAAATAAGACAAGGTCTTATATTTATTTTTTCTCAAGAAGACACCCTAGGGCTTATTTTCAGGGGATGTGTTATTTTCCCCTCAAAGCCTCAGCTTGCAGCACGCACAGGATGGCCGGGACCTGACAAGGGGAGCTGACCTTGTTGGTGGGGCTGCCCACACCTTTCCGGGCACCTCTGGGAGAGTAGCTGTCACGATGGGGCAGATGAGAAGGGCTGCTCGTCTTCTTTACCACTCTGCCACGAAATGCACGGGTTGTGCAGATGCGCTGCAAAGCCACGCCCATCACTAGGGCTTATTTTCGGGGTAGGGCTTCTATTGCTCAAATGCTTAGAAATCCTGCTAGGGCTTATTTTATAGGTAGGTCTTATTCTCGGGGAAACACGGTATCTCTTACCCCTTCTACCTACCAATTCTTGTCATTCGTACTTTAATTTTTTGCATTGCCAAGAGTGATAACATTTATGTTTTGCTATCCATCTATAATTAAGCATTTCCAAAATTAAGTATCCTGTGCTTTTGTATATTGGTTATTTCTGAGAATTGAAAATCAGTACAGTGTTTATACTATTGTTAGCTATTTAAAAATTTTCTCTCTTCTGTCAAGTTTCATGATAGTATTACATTTCTTAATTTGTATAAATTTGTTTTTTCTGAATTTTCTAATTATCTTTATTTTTTCTTGCATTGTCTGCTACAGCCATAAGTTTCACTAATTTCTTAAAAATGGATAAAATTGTGAGTCCCTCTCCCCCTCTTTTTCCTAGATGCCTCCATCTTGGAGCCTTCCTTGCTTCTATTTAGACTGAATGCTCCTTAGGTCTGCTGTGCAGCTCTTGTCCTTGGACTTACTTTCATTAGTCTCTAGTTTTAGGTTCACTGTGTCCAAAATCCAGCATATATCTATGTCTTTCTTTACTTTCTCATTTTGCTCAAGTATATCCTTAAGTAAATTTGTAGAGAAAGGGGTGTGAAAGGTGTAGTTTGAGTCTTTGGAATCTGAAAATGTCTTTCTTTTGTTATCAGACTTGATTGGTATTTGGTTGGGAACAAAATTATAGGTTCAAAGTAATTTATCCTCAGAACCTTGAAGGCATTCCTCTGTTGTTCTCTATAAGAGCCAGTGTTACTTATGAGTAACATCTTTAACTGTTAATGTTTTTCCTCTCTGGGAGCTATAAGGATTTTCTCTTTACCTTTGTTGTTCTGAAATTTCCTAATGTGTCTAGGGGTTGAGCAAAATGCCTCACTACCCCAAATAAGAGGCCTGCAAGTCATGTAGATAGAGCCATTATGCTGGAAGACCTCTAAACTCCAGCGTGTATAGGTCTTTGCTTTAGGGCACTAATGCCCACATTAGCTACCTCAGTTCTTCTTAGACAATTTATTCAATCTCTTCAGAGAATAACCTTCTGATTTTTGTTTTCACATTGAGAATAAATGCCTGAATATTAGGGGTTCTATACACAGGGGAGGCAGATGATTATTTAATATACATATATTTGATGAATTTCTCACCTTTCATTCTCACCCTCTCCCTTACTTGGTATTTCCAATTTTCAAACTTCTCTGTGGTCCTACAGGGCAGCCCAGCATTCTCCCAGGCTGTAAGCCCCCTCTGTCACTTTATCTGCCCATCTTTATCAATCAGCATCCTATCCACTTTCTGTCTTTCAGAAACATATTAGAATCTCTTTTCTGCTGATTCTCCATATTATTCTCTTCATCGTATCTTTTTTTATTTCATGTTATTTTAATGGGATCTTGGAAGAAAAGGGAGCTAAAATTGATTAGTCAGCTACCTTGGTCCCGATGTCTATATACTTATTAAATTTTAAAGTTTATGAGCTTTCTGTGGATTTGGGGGAAAATATTTATTAATACAATTATGAACAATTAACTATGAACTGAACAAACCTAATTTGTTTACCCATTCGTAGAAATTAGAGGATTCCTTAGGGTTAAAGCTCTGTGTAAGAGATTAGTAGATACTGATGAAATTTAATTCTCTATTGCTCCATGGAAAGATGGCTTTAGTCCCTAAAACTAACAATCAAACAATGGATATGCATAAAATTATCTCTAATGAATTGAGTATTTTGCTATAGTTCATTTCATTTGTTTATATTTTATCCTAATTTCTTTTTGAATCAGTAGCTCTGTTGAGATACTATGGGAAAGATTTATGAGACAATACTCAGCGTGAGGCTTTCTTCACTGACTGTCATGGTCATAAACAAGAGTCAGGAATTTTCATCTGAGAAAATGACATTTCCATGGAAATACTCTAATGCTGGATTCTAATCAACAGTTATATTGAAAAAACAATTTCTCTCAGTTTTACAGCTACTGAAATAGTATTGGTCTGCCATTATGTCACATAATGAATTATTTTGTATTTACCTCAAGGGAAGCCCTGGCCATGCTTGGACACAAGAAGCACTAAAATGCCAAGTTAACCGAGAACAGCATTGCAACTTTGGATTTGGCTAATCTCACAGTGAAATTATCTTCCTAGCCTTCTAGTTTTCTTGCCAGTCCTTTTATTCCCTTGGTGATGCTAGTTTTACAGTGTTTAAAATTCTGAACTTGTATCCTAGACCCTTTACTCTTTTTCCCAATCCTCAACTTTGTTAGAGGCATTTATTGTGGGCTGAATCTTTGCTGATTATATCATCACTGATTAACCTGCCTGCCGCTAAGATACCTGTATCTTAGACTCTTCTTTGAATTCAACCTACTGTACTTTTTTCTTGAAAAGTATTACAGGGGTACAAATATTTTAGGTTACATGGATCACTTTTAACCTGCTGTACTTATATTCTGTCCTGCCTGACCTTTCCCTCTGAACTTATCTACTGGTCTCTGAGATTCACTTTCTGTACTCACATTGCTATGAGCCACATATCTATGTTCATATCCTTGCCATCTACCCAATCCCATGGACTTGTTTGGATCATTGTTTCTAGTCTTTCCTTCATCATCTGAGTTCTCATTATAACAGTTGAACTATAGTCTACAACATATTTCACTATTAACTTAAACTGAATTGAATATAAGTCGCCTTTCCCTAAAGTCCTTCCCACTTGCTTAATTTTTCTACACTGTTTGGAACACTTTTTCCCTGTAAGAATTAATAGTCATCTGTTTCTTAGTTTGTTTCTTACTTGTATCCTATTCCCCTCCCCCATGTTCTGACTGTTGCAACTCTCTTTTTACTAGCTACCTCACTTTTGTCTTTCCTCTGTACTTGATCTTGAATGTTGTAGTCAGATATGGCTTAAGGGTAGTTTATGTGGTTTAGGTCTCCATTGGGAACAGAATGGATTTCATATAATAGAATGCTATTGATAGTGAAATTTTGGACAAAGGGAAAATATCCTTGTTTAAATGGATTGTAGAGGCAGTCTCATTTTAGTCATAATGCTACTCTAACCTGCATTAGTCCAGCTTTATAAAGGTAAACTGCAGTATCATTATAAAACTTTAAGAGCTGTTTAAGAATTCATAATTAAGAAGGTGCATTTGAGCTAATATTTTCTGAATACAGAGTTCATCTCATTTATAAGCTGATTCTACTCACAAATGATAGCCTTTAGTGATTTCCAGGTATTACAAGTAGAAATATATTTTTTCTCCTTATGTGCCAAAGCACCATTCTCCTTAGAAGTATGAGGAATTACAAATTTAATAAGCAGACATTCCCAAGGGAAGGCAGTGACATCCAGTATATATTGCTGCCCTTCCTCTTATTCAAAGATGTCACTACTGATTTCACCCACACTCATGGAGAGCAAAGACTAAATCTTCAACCAAAAGTCTTTTCTATATGACATAACATACAAACTGCTTTTTGATTTGTGTCTGCAGCTGCTATTTGTAGAGCCTGTCACTGTCTGTATTTCTGTGTTCAACTTGTGGTCAGCTGAAAGCCTTTGCTCAAAAAGAGTTTCTAAATTCCATATCGTTGCATTCCAAGCTATTCTCTGCTTCTGGTTTCCCTAGCAACCCACAGCTATGTTGTGTTATTTGAAGCTATGCTTTAGTGCATCCTTTAGAGTATTTCTTATGCCTCCCCTGCTTGTGATTATGCCACAAAGCTCACCATACCAAAGATGTTTGGGTATCCTTCTGCCATTGCATCTCTACACATGTTAGCAAGAAACATTGCTTTAATGCTGATAGACCAACTGACTTCCAGAATCTCAGTAGTGGTGGTCCTCTCTTGCCATTTCACATTAAGCATAACTCTGAATCTGACAATAAAACAGTTCAACAAGGTAGATGTGACATCTGTGGCGGGTATGAATTTCAAAGTCATACAAAAGCTGGACACAACTTATACTGTCCATTGATAAAAATCAGTTCAGTAAGCTTTTGTTTTTCCAGCTTTGTTCTGTATGTTAGAAATAAAGCTGAACCTAGGAAACAGAAAGTCAGAGCAGGGTCCATTTTGTCCTTTGAATTTTGTCCTGTGTGTGTTTCTAATAACTGATGTGCATCTTAAACAGATTTCACCCTGTCCAGAGGATAAGTCTATACCAGTTCTGAACCCATAAATATGCCTACCTTTGAGGAGCTTACTACCTATGGGAGTACAAAAATTAGTATTAAAAATTATAAGGTATTATTTGATAAATGTTAGGTGATCTGTATAGCCCAAAAATGGAAGCTAAGGAAAACCAAGATTGAACTGATCTATAGTACAATTTTTCACTGATGCCACACTACAGTAATATCCCCAGGCAAAGATACTGTTCTTTTTTATTTTGCTTTCTACTTTACAGTCATTTGCATTATTGGGCAGTGATTTTTAAGTCAAACTGCATAGGAAACAGGATTCAGTGTCGGCTTTTAGCTCTATGTGATGGAAAATGTTGGGTGTATTTAACTTCCATGTTTAGGTTTACTACATAATTTCAGTCATCCTCTGACATATCTACAACAGGGGTTGGCAATCCCTGGCCCTCATATCACAGATGTCAAAGATGCCAATTTTGTTTGGCATTTGGGCTGATTGCTGCCACTTCCACCCCCACTCCGCTGGTAGCTGCTCCCATGGGATGCTGTGATCAATGTTGAATGTTCTTGTTTGCTCACTCCCAGGAGCTGGCACGCTCTGTTCAGCAACCAGCACATACTGTGCTTTCCTTCCTGTCATACTGAAACTTTACTACCTCCTGTTATGTAGTGCTATGACTGCACTACACATAAACTCAGGATTATTTGCATTTGTTGTTTGTCTGTATATGTTAAAGACAGTGTGTAGTTCAGTGCCCTCCATATGGTAAGTACTCAATATTTGTTCAGCAGACAACACCACCCTGAATGGCTCTTTCCAGACCTTTTGTTGATAATAAGAGCATGTTGAGTTAAGGGTTCTTATGAGATTAGAAGTGTATTCAATGCCACCTTTCATATTCATTTTATATCCATGACATACCCATTGAGCTAGTTTAGTCAATCCTACTTTCACTTATTGGTAATGGGATGCTCATATCTTGCTATAGTAGAATCACTTAGGGGCTTTGTTGAATGTTTCAGGACATAAATGCTTCTAATTTATGTGAAGGTCCCAGCTGATTGCTGATCGTGCTGGTGATGGCAGGGGTTGCAATAAGAAAAATAAGAAAAATAGATTATCTATTCAACAGCATTGAAAGAGCAATCTTTTTTAAAAAATAGGTGATTTACTGATTTTTAGAAAGCCTGGTATATATCTGCCTCCTCTTGAGAGAGATGAAGTACCACTTTCTATAAACAGATTCTCTCTTAGAATGACAGAAGAAAAGGTAAAAACACTAGCTATGTAAGAGCCCTATTTTACCAGGAAAAAAAAGGATGAAGTCTTTTTAGTCTACAGATAATGAATTGGTTGAGGAATGAACAATATAGTAGCTTCCCAAAGTGTAGTTCAGGGACTCCCTGCATCAGAATGCCCTAGCGAACAAGTTGAGAAGTCAGATTCTAGTCTTACTCAACCTAAATTTGGGAAGGGAAAGGCCTGGGATTCTGCACTTTAACACTCATGCCTAGTGATTGTGATGCACACCAAAGTTTAAGAACTACTGATTTATAGAGTCTCTCACTCTTAGGATCCCTTTCATTTGATTCCTACTAGTAGTGTATTCAGCCCTTAGTCCACCTTTCCATGACTGATCTCAAAACATAGGTCCAATCAGTTCAAATAAAATCCTGGCCTTAAGGTATAGATTGGTGATAATGCATGCTATGATTTGAATGTGCCTGCTATGGTTTGAATGTGCCAAAATTTAGGTGTTGCCAATGTGATGGCATTAAGAGTTGGGGCCTTTAAAAGGTAATTGGGCCATGAGAACTCCTCCCTCATGAATGGGATTAAGGCCCTTATAAAAGAGGCTTCGTGCAGTGTTCAGCTATCTTGACCTTCTGCCTTCCATCATGTGAGGACACAGCATTCCTTCTCTCTGGAAGATGCAGCAACAGGATGCCATCTGGGAAGCAGAGAACAGCTACATAACCAAACCTGCTGGCGCCTTGATCGTGGACTTCCCAGCCTCCATAACTGTGAGAAAATAAATTTCTGTTCCTTATAAATTACCCAGTCTCAGGTATTTTGTTACAGCAGCACAAACAGACTAAAAGAGTCCAATTATTCTTTCAACAGAGAGATATATATTGGGGCCTACTATGTGCCAGGCCCAGGGCAAGGCACTAGGTATACAAAAATGGATAAGGTATGGCCCTTTCCCTCAAGAGGCTTATAAGTAATTTCCTATGAATCGTCTAGTACAATCAAGTACATTAGCCATGAAATAGAAAATGGATTAAATTTATTCTATGTCATGGTAAAAAAAAAAGGACCCAATAATTTTGTGGGTTTAGATATTAGCAAAAATATGTTTGTAGCAATATCTGGAGAGTCACTAGCAATAATGGATGTATCCCTCATGTCTCACTGTTAACGAATTGTTTCCAGCTGAGATCCCTGTAATCTGCAGGTGCTGTTTACCATGTAATTTTACCATAGGAAACGAGGGTGTAATCACTTAATAAAGTGTAAAGAATTAGATTTTTTTCCCTTGAGCAAAATGCCTGGCTGTGGCCAACATTCCTGATGCCTCCTCCCTTGTGCAATAGGAAAGCAATATTCTAAATGAGAGGGCTGTTTTGTTCATATTCTGCAACTTGCCTCTGGAGGCCATGCTAATGAATGCAAAACTCAAGCTGGAATTCTAGACTTTTTGTATGAGCAGCCACTGATTTTTGTCTTTACCATTATATGATATACTTTTACCTCCTACTTCTAATTGAGATTCAAATAAGGGCACTGTGAGTAGGAAATCTCTTTCATTTTAAGCAATATTTTGTATTGTTTTCTTTTGGTTTTTATTGAGAAAATATAAACTATATTCAAAGCATCTTCATATACTAGCAGTCCCTTTCTAATGAACACTTGACTTATGAATGTTCCATATTCATCAACAGCCTCTCTTGAGGGACTTTGAGCTACTCCTACTACCCATGGGAGCTGGAGTCATTTCTGCTGTCTGCAGAAGTTTGTTTCTCCTCAGCCCTCCTCTTCTGGGAGCTTGAGTTCTTACAGGCTCCCATCAGACTCTTGGGAACAGTTAATATGTGAGCACCTTCTCCTACTGCCACCATCAGGACACAAGAATGTGCTAGAGCCCCTGCCAGAACTCTCATGGGAGCTGAGCCCAAGAGGGAGCACAAAAAGTATAAGAAAATCTCTGGAATTGTAGTTGGTGATGGTGAGGAGGTACAGGAAGGTAAGAGATGAAAAAACACTAAAAAAGAAGTTTAAGAACTCAAAAAACAACCACAATGAAACCGTACTTCACATCTACCAGAATGGTGGATTAATTAAAAATACTGACAATACCAAGTATTGGTGAAGATACAGAGCACTGGGACTTTCATACATTGCTGGTGGGCATATAAAATGGTACAGTCACTCTGGAAAACAATTTGGCAGTTTCTTACAACAAATACTTACCCAGAGGTTCCACTGCTAGGTGTTTACTCAAGAAAAATGAAAATGTATGTCTACACAAAGACTTGTACATGAATGTTCATATCAGCTTTATAATAGTCCCAAACTGGAAATAACCCAAATGTTTATCAATAGGTAAATGTACAGAAAAAATGTGATAGAGCCATACAACAAAATACTACTACTCAGCACTAAAAAGGAATGAACTAGAGATACATGCAACCACATGGATGAATTTCACAGACATTATGTTAAATGAAAAATCATATTCATTCATACATATGAAAAATCATATTATATGATTCTAGTACAGAAACGGAAAAAAACAAGAAATGGTGATAGAGATCAGAATAGTAGTTGCCTTGGGGCAGGGGGATGCTGGAGAATGACTGGAAGGGGCACAATGGAAAATTCTAGAGGGCGATGTAAAATGTTCTATATATTGATTTGGGTGGTGGTTACAAAGGTGTGTGCACTTGTCAAATCTCTTCAACCTATATGCTTAAAATTTGTGCATTTTGGTGTATGTAAATTATATCTCAAATTTTCATAAAGGACAAAATTTTAGAAAGGGAAAAATCCTTCAGAGGATCCCTCTGCTGCAGGATCTAGTCTAAATTCCTTAACATGATCTGGCTGTTATTTAACACCCCTTGGCTCATATTTCTCACCATTCTTCCCCACCTCCTACCATTTATTCTAAGCCACTTGTAGTTCCAAAAATTGCTATTCTTTCTCTTTCCTCTGAAAGAGGAAATTTAAACACAATGCTCCCTTTGCCTAGAATTCATTTTCCATTTCCCATTTATAACTAAATCCTTGACACCCTTCAGGACTCACAGAGGTAGCACCTCATCCAAGAAGGCTTGTCCACTCCCAGTTTGTATTAGATACTTCTCCTCTTGCTCCCAGAAAACCTTGAACTTCTCTCTACAAAGCATATATTACTATGTCATGTAATTTTAATAATAATTTTTTTAAAACCTCAAAACCATACTGGACTGGGGCCATTTAATGTACAGGCAAATAGTCCTCCATATATTCAGTAAGCCCTAAATTAAATCATATATTATAAACTAATTTCTATCCAAAATAGCTGAAGTAAGTTTTAGCAGTCAAAGTTATCAAGAAAACTCTTCCATCCAGAATGACTTACAGAGCTACAAATGATTGATATTTTATTGTAAATAGAAGTTTTGTTTTATACTATTATTAGTATATTAGCTTATTTATCCTGTGGGTTAAGTAACTCTCTGTGGGCTTATCAGGAAAACTAACCAGACTTTATTATATTGATTCTATGGGAAACTGCATTTTACATTCCAATCAAGTGACTCAAAAATACTGCTCAGTTGAACCATGTGAAATTGATGATAATCATTTTTGACATACAAAAATGACAGTTTCATGTAGTTCAACCTAAATAAGCTTTAAATGCAACCCTATTCACAAGTTAGAGATTACCTATACATTCATTTATTAATTTTATATTTAATAGATGAATGTATCCTACAAGACACTAATCCTGTACCTTAAGGTTATTGGGTACAGTTGTTCAATATAAACAGTAAATCACAGGATTTTGAAGAAAGTTTGTGTAAAATGTTAGAGCTCTCTTGTGTCCAACCCAGTTTTTTCCACTTAATCGGAGATGCAGCAGATATGAGGACTCTGGAATTGTTTACTTTTTGAACTCACACTAGAATAAGAATGCAGATTCATTTTTTAAGCTCCAAATTATCTAACTAGTCTATTTTGAAGATTAATTTTAATAGTGATAGTAATAGCTAAAATTTATTGAGTGCATATTATGTGCTAGGTACTGTGCTAACTCTGCAACTGCTTTATGAGCAAAGTACTATTATTATCCCTATTTAAAAATGAGGAAATTAGCATGGGCAATATACGTAACTATAATATTTGTACCCCCATAATATGCTGAAATAAAAAAAAGAAAGAAAGAAAAAAATGAGGAAATTAAAGCTTAATTAACTTGTCCAAGGTTACATAGCTAGTAAGTGGCAGAGATGGGATTAGAATCACTCTTAATCCTACTACTCTGTTCACTATTTACACTCAAGCACATCTTTTTACCACAATAAAGCATTCATGCTGAAAGATTATGATTCAATTCAGCAAGTATATATTTAAACTCTGATTATCATTAGTGAACCCAGACCTGTTCACATATGAAACATATTATATTATTTTGAGAGATCATTATAAGAAAGTAGAGGACCAAATACCAAAATGAGCTTTTTTGTGTTTTTGGTTTTAGAGACAGGATCTTACTCTATCACCCAGGCTGGAGTGCTGTGGTGCGATCATAGATCACCGCAGCCTTGAACTCCTGGGCTCAAGCAATCCTCCTGTCTCAGCCTTCTGAGAGTAGCTGGGATTACAGGCATGCGCCACCACATCCAGCAATTTTATAAATTTTTCATAGAGATGGGATCTCCCTATGTTGCCCAGGCTGGTCTCAAACTCCTGGCTTCAAGCCATCCTCCTACCTTGGCCTCCCAAAGTGCTGGGATTACAAATGTAAGCCACCATGCCCAGCCCAAAATGAATCTTATAGACCATAAGTGCTGTAGGAATCTAGGAAAGGGAGAGAATAATTGTGTGCTTTGTCATGACTAACTCCCAGAAGAGCATTGACATAAATGATACCTCAGTATTAGATGCAAAGTATTCAGGGACTAAACCAAAAGTACAGCAGAAATAGGAATGTGGCAAAATCATGGTGCATAATAATGAAATCCAAGGCGGAATAGCAAACTCAAGCCATCATTAGTATGTTAGGGAGCTTAGAAATTTATGGCTGGGCTCTCTGAACCCCAGAAATATATGGAGAAGAGGACATAATGGACTAGTTATTAGATATTCAGGGCGGAAGAGTAGGGATTTAGAAATTAACCAAAATTTCATGCCCACATGTTTGGAATGATAATGGTATCAAAAATAAAAGGATTTGTACAGTGAAGGGGAAGATGGGCCCAGGCTTTAGACACAATGAATTTAAGATAAAGGTAGACTGTCTATGAAAAGCTAATTTTTTTAAATGTGGGCTGTGGCTGACTGGGGTCAATCGTTCACTAATCTACTTGTTATTTTACAGATGGCCCTACTGAATTTCTTCTTCCCTGATGAAAAGTCATACTCTGAAGAGGAAAGTAAGCATGTTCGCCGCAATAAAAGAAGCAAAAGCAGTGAAGGAGCAGATGGTAAGTCTACTCAGGTGATCCTTTATCACTTCTGAGTTATCTGTTAGTAAGAATAGCCTTCTAAGAACTACCTGTCAAGTGTGCTTCGTCATCTCATATTGTCCACACACCCAAGATCACAGAAGATTTTTCCACCCTAACCTACCAATTAGTCCTTTGACATAGAACTAACTAGATAAGGATCCTCCCTCCTCCAACTCCAGATACTTTCAGTTCTTTCTCAGTATGTCTGAGAGCCATGGTAGCATTTGTATCTCTCTCTCTGTAAAGACCAAGATAATCCTCTGTAAGGACCTCATCTCCCTGGAGACATCTTGCGTCTACTAAGGTCACAAGAGGATTTGGCTGAATTCTTGGAATGGGCAGAGTGTTGTGCCATACTGGCACTTACACCATGTGTTAATTCCAATGATGATTGTATCAGTGTTGGTATCTGCTGCCATGCCTAAATCTGAGCGTGCCCAAATCTAGAGCTTCTAGAACTTGTTTGTAAGTTTTGGGGTTTTTTTTTTAGACAGAGTCTCACTCTGTCACCTGGGCTAGAGTGCAGTGGCGTCAGCCTAGCTCATAGCAACCTCAAACTCCTGGGCTCAAGCGATCTTCCTGCCTCAGCCTCTGAAGTAGCTGGGACTAAAGGCACGTGCCACCATGCCTGGCTAATTTTTTCTATTTTTAGTTGTCCAGCTAATTTCTTTCTATTTTTAGTAGAGACAGGATCTCACTCTTGCTCAGGCTGGTCTTGAACTCCTGAGCTCCAGTGATCCTCCCACCTCGGCCTCCCAGAGTGCTAGGATTACAGGCATGAGCCACCGCTCCCAGCCTTGTTTGTAAGTTTCTTGAGGGCAGGGATTCATTTCTCTTTGTATAAACCAAGAATCTAGCATGGCGTCTGGCATATTGTTGGTGTTTGTAATGTAAGTTGATGATGTTGACTGCCCCTTCAGCTAGGCAGTAATGTGCCAATGGAAACTATCCCTGTTGTGGGTGTCATAGCTTTAAGTTAACTAGAAATGTATTCTGTGGGGCATAACAAAATGTTGAGCTAGCTCCTGGGAAGAGGCTTTGAATCACTCTGATATTTCAGCATCACTCTGTCAGTTGACAAAATGCTACCCCTTTGGCATAGGAGTTATAGAATACATAGCTCTGGGCTGCTGCAAAGCCATCTGGATTTAAAGACAGCATATGTCTGGCTATATCAGCCAATGAAATATGTCTGTATGGTTACAAAGCAATATGACTTTATAAAGATGGAAATGAGATTTTCAAGATGACAGTTGTCAATGTGAGTAAAGGCCAATGATGGAAGGAGTTTTAGAAGGCAGGAACCATTAAAGAGATGGGGCTAGGACTTTGTCAGGAGTGGCAAGAAGAAGTAGAATTGGCTGAAGTCTGAAAAAGAACTCAGAACCAGAACCCCATAATAATAATTTTTAAAAAGAGCAGTAAGATAGGGTTTTCTAGTTGGTGGAGGAGGCAGTAGTACTGAGCCTTCGAATGGAGAACTAGACCACTGGGGACATTCTCTAGAACAGACATTTTGCATACAATTGATAACCAAGTTCAAGCCTAAGAAATGTAGTCCATGAAATAAAAGCACCCGTATTCACCTACTACTTATAGCCAGTTTCCTGCATGTCTTCTGGCTATGTGGAAGCTGGGAGCTGAGAGTCATGGTCCATTTTCTCTCCTAATCATCTCACCATTTCTCCACCTTTAGCTTTTCCCCTGAAGCTATTCTCAGTACCAGCAAATCTTTCATAATCCTGGTTGATAAGGAGGACAGGAAAAAGGTGGTAAGAGCAGTATCACCTTCTGTAGTAGACATGGTCTTCCCTTCCTTTCCAAGGAAGTCCAATGTCTTCTAAGTTTTACCTCTTTGTCTAACCTCCCAGGTTTTCTCTTAAAGAAGGCAATTTCCTCTTTTCTCTCAAACCACTTTATCCAGATCTAGTTACCAACATCTCTGATACTAATGTTCCTTAGAGTGTTTATTCTATCTTGACACAAAATAGTTTTTCTCTCCAGTCAAGGCCAAAGCCTCTCTTATTAATTTTTAGCACTTCCTATCTACTTCCCTTCTGATCTGATATTCAAGTCAGTCAGCAGACTCTACTCATTTTGTGCCAATGTCAAATTTCTCATGCAATCCAGGTCTTTTTCTTTAATCAGTATACCTTGGAAGAATCCATGAGCCCCTTAGAGTTAGGAGTATAGAATGCCCAGAAATCCTGGGATTTTATTGGATTTTCAGCCTTTCACCTTTAGTCTACAGGGCCGTTTTTTAAGATAAGGAGGGTGCTCCAGTGAGTAAAAGGGTGATAAACAAATCTAACTCTCCTTTTCTTTTGAACTATTATTGTTATTCCGCACAACGTATACTTTATTCAATACATTCATCAAATACTTATGGAATAAATACAGCAGTTTATATAATACTAGAACAGAAATACAATAAGGATATTTGTGTTTATTTAATTTACTTTTATATCCCACTGCCTAGAAAAGGACCTGACACACAGTAGACCTTCAATAAATATTTCCTGTTACCCTGAAGGAGCTTTACTTCCAGTGTAACAGGATAAGCAATAAACAAAGTTGGTGGTGGTAAGTACTGTGAAGAAAAATATAGCAGAACAAGAGAGAGAGAGAGAGTGATGGGGTATGCTATAAGGTGATCAAGGAAGTTCTCTCTGATAAGGGAAACATTTGAGAAGAGACCTCAGTGAAATGAAGGTGTGAACCATGCAAATGTCTGGGGACAGAAGAAACAGAAAATGCAAAGGCTCTGAGGCAGAAGAATGTTCGATATATTCCAGAAAGGTCAGTGTAACTGGGAACAGAGTAAGAAGAAGAAGAGAGAAGGAGATGAGTTCAGAGTGCAAAATCCAATCTAGAGCCTTACAGGCCAAGGTGAGGACTCTGGCTTTTATTTTGTGTGAGACAGGGAACCACTGGAGGATTTTGAACAAAGGAGTGACAGGGCCAGAGATGCCTTCAGGGATGGTTCAACATATGCAAATCTATAAATGTAATTCACCATATAAATAGAAGTGAAAACAAAGACCATATAATCCCCTCAATAGATGAAGAAAAAGCATTCAACAAAATTCAGCACCCTTTATGATAAGAATGCTTAACAAAATAGTCATAGATGGAACTTACCTTAAAATGATAAAAGCCATATACGACAAACCCACAGCCAGCATCATACTGAACAGGGAAAAATTGAAAGCATTCCTACTTAGAACTGGGACCAAACAAGGTTGCCCACTATCATAACTTCTATGCAACATAATACTGGAAGTCCTAGCCAGTGCAATCAGACAAAAGAAGGAAATCAAGGAAGGGTATCCAAATGGGGGCAGAAGAGGTCAAACTATCACTCTTTGCTGATGATATGATCTCATATCTAGAAAAGTCTAAAGATTCTGCCAAGAGACTTCTGTAATTGTTAAATAAATTCAGCAAAGTCTCAGGTTACAAAATCAACCTACATACATCACTAGCATTCATATACGCCAACAACAGTGAAGCTGAGAACCAAATCAAAGACTCAATACCTTTCACAATAGCAACAAAGAAAATAAAATACCTAGGAATATATTTAACTAAGGTGGTGAAAGACGTCTATGGGGAGAACTACAAAACACTGAGGAAGAAAATAGCAGAAGACATGAGCAGATGGAAAAACATACCATGCTTATGGGTCAACAGAATCAACATTCTTAAAATGTCTATGCTACCCAAAGTAATATACAGAGTTAATGCAATCCCTATTAAAATACCAACAGTACTTTTCACAGATCTAGAAAAAACAATTCTATGCTTCGTATGGAACCAGAGAAGACCCTGTATAGCCAAATCAACCTTAAACAAAAAGAACATATTGGGAGGCATCAATTTACCAGACTTCAAGCTATACTACAAGGCTGTAGTAATCAAAACAGCATGGGACTGGCACAAGAACAGAGACATAGACCAAAGGATCAAAACAGAGAACCCAGATATAAAACCATCCTCATATTGCCATCTGATCTTCTACGAAGCAGACAAAAACATAACACTGGGGAAAAGAATCCCTATTTAATAAATGGTGCTGGGAAAATTGGAGAGCCACATGTAGAAGACTGAAACAGGATCCGCACTTCTCACCACTCACAAAAATCAAATCACGATGGATAACAGACTTAAACCTAAGGTGTGAAACCTTAAGAATTCTAGAAGAAAATGTTGAAAAAACCTCTCATAGACATTGGCCTAGGCAAAGAATTTATGAAGAAGACCCCAAAAGCAATCACAGAAACAACAAAAATAAATAAATGGGACATGATTAAATTAAAAAGCTACTGCACAGCCAAGGAAACAATCAATAGAGCAAATGGACAACCTACAGAATGGGAGAAAATATTTGCATGCTATACATCTGATAAAGGGCTGATAACCAGAATCTATGAAGAACTCAATCAAATCAGCAAGAAAAAAATCTGACTTATGTTTTAACAGAATTCCTCTGGCTGCTGTATTAAAAATAGGTGCAAGAAGAAAGAATACAAGCAGGGAGACCCCTTAAGAGAATATTACAATAATCTAGGCAAGAGATGATAGTGGCCTAGACCAGAATGGAAGCAGTGTGGGTGGTGAGAAGTAGTCAGATTCTGGAAAGATTGTGAAGGAATGGCTGACAAGATTTTCAAATTGATTAGATAAGAGGTATGAGAGAAGAGGCAAGAATTTTAAAAGGCTTCTGCACAGCAAAGGAAATAATCAACACAGTAAACACAACCTACGGAATGGGAGAAAATGATCACAAACTATACATCCAACAAAAGACTGATTTCCAGAATCTGTTAATATAAAGAACTCAACAGCAAGGGGGAAAAATAAAACCTTTAAAACAGCAAGAAAGAAAAACAACCCCATCAAAAAGTGGACAAAAGACATCAATAGAACTTTTTTCAAAAGAAGATAGACAAACAACCAACAAACATATGAAAAAAATGTTCAATATCACTAATCATCAGGGAAATGCAAATTAAAACCACAATGAGATACCACCTTACTCTTGTCAGAATGGACATTATTAAAAATCAAAGAACAGCAGATGATGGTGGGGATGCAGAAAAAAAAGGTACATTTATGCACTGTTGGCGGGACTGCAAATTAAAACAATCTCTTTGGAAAACAGTATGGAGATTCCTCAAAGAGCTAAAAGTTGACCTACCATTCAATCCAGCAATCCCAATACTGGGTATCTACCCAAAGGAAAAGAAAATCATTTTATCAAAAAGACACCTGCAAGCCAGGCGTGATGGCTCATACCTGTAATCCTAGCACTCTGGGAGGCTGAGTCGGGAGGATCGCTCAGGATCAGGAGTTCAAGACCAGCATGAGCAAGAATGAGACCCCATCTCTACTAAAAATATAAAGAAATTAGCTGGACAACTAAAAATACATATATAGAAAAAATTAGCCGGGCATGGTGGTGGATGCCTATAGTCCCAGCTACTCAGGAGGCTGAGGCAGAAAGATCGCTTAAGCCCAGGAGTTTGAGGTTGCTGTGAGCTAGGCTGACGCCATGGCACTCTAGCTGGGCAACAGAGCGAGACTCTGTCTCAAAAAAAAAAAAAGACACCTGCAGTCAAATGTTTATTGCAACAGAATTCACAATTGCAAAGATATGGAATCAACATAAGTGCCCATCAACTGATGAGTAGATAAAGAAAATATGGTGTATATATATACCATGGAGTATTAGTCAACCATATAAAGGAATGAAATGATGTAATTTACAGCAATTTGGATGGAACTGGAGACCATTATCCTAAATCAAGTTTGTCAGGAATGGAAAAACAAAAACCACATGTTCTCAGTAATAAGTGGGAGCTAAACAATGGGTACATGTGGGCACAAAAAGATGTAAAGGACACTGGGAACTAAGAATGGGGCAGGGTGAGAGGGGAAGGAGGGTAAGAACTTATCTATCTGATACAATGAACACTGTCCTGGTGGCGGGCACACCTAAAGCCCTGACTTCAGCATTATACAGTGTATCTATGCAACAAAAACTTTTGACCCCCTTAATATTTTGAAATAATAATAACAAAAGACAACAAAAAAGAACAACTGCAAGGTTTTGGGTTTAAGGAACTATACAAGTAGAATTGCCATTTCTGAGACAGGGAAGAACAGAGGAAACGCTGTATAGAGGATTATGGGAGAAGAATTCACTTGGGCTTGTTAAATTTGAGGTACCTAATAGATAGCCAAGTGAATATATAAGTACACATTGTGCGTCACTGCATATCAAGACAATGAGCTGACTCTGTTTTATACAAATAAAGCACTTCTCTTTGAAGAAGTGAGTTAGTCAGTAAACTGTTCTGAACAGAGTAAGAGGTAGGATGGGATTGGTAAATCAGAATGGGGGTGAGTTAAAGCCTAGAAAAGAAAAACTATGTGACAAGGAAAATATCTATCAGGTGTTGATTTTAAATCCACAAACTACTTGATATATTATAATAAAACTTTAGCTATCCAGCTCAGGTTTGCATCACAAGTGTCAAAAAATCATTTACCTTAAACAGGTAAGAACATGGCAGAGATTTCAAAAAGAAAACATTTATCAAAGGTCAAAAATGGAGATAATTTTCAAAGAGAGCAGGAAAAATCAGTTCTAATTCTTTGTATAATTACTTTGATCTGTTACTATCCTTTGATTTCACTTCAATTCCCAAACTTTATTTTATTGTTATTTAACAAGCCTTCTGGGCACTACCAGAAGGAATGCAAAGATGAATAAGGCCCTCAGAAAAGCTTACAATTTAGTGAAGAAGCAGATACATGTATAGGCAACAGGTAAAAATGAAGCAAAGGCAGGGTGGTGAAAGTAGGTCATAGGGCTTTACCTAACATGGGACCAGTACATTGAAGACATTCAAACATTTGTTAAATGAATGACCAAACAAACAAATGGGGGAGGTGTCTAGATTTTCTATCTAGGAACTATAGATATTAAGCTTAATGATCTCTACTAATCCCTGTGGGAGAAAAAATATTTTAATAAATGGTTCATTAACACTTATGAAAAGAAGGGGATGTGGTGATCCTTTGGAGCCTGCATAGATTCACCAAGAATAAATCAGGCTACAGAAGTCTATTTTTCTCTTTTCATCAGTCTATTAAAGTAGTTGATTAGAGACACAGCATCAGCATAGTCTGTCTTGCCTTTTAAAAAGAAAGTCAATGACTATATCCAAGGCATATCCAATCTTTCTGACCTACCATTCAAGAATGATTGGATTAATCTCACTTTCTCCATTCAAATTACTGTATAAATGAAAGCATTGGCTAGCTAAACAGTAGTCCCCAAAACAGGATTAGTTACCCTCCAGTATAAATCTTGGAACTTGATAGCTTCAGATCTTAGAAAAGAAGTGAATTTTGTTTTCTTTACTACATCTCTACCTTAAATTCATTACTACTGTCGTGAGTAGGCCAGAAGTATTTCAGATAGTTTTTAAGTTCATTTGTGCTAATTATGTGAGGCCTTTTGGTGGCTGTTGTTCTGCAAGGAAAAATATGATCTCTTCTTGTGGGTGTTGAGTCACAACAGTCCCAGAAATCTGTGCCAGGATTTCCTGCTGAGGCCCATCCTTGTGATGTGTTTCTGAAGTAATAATAGCTCTATGTGGCTTGTTTGGTCATCTCTTGCAGGATACTCCAGAAATCTAAAGAACTTTATTTTCTAATTAGAATGAAATATAGATTATATTTGGGGGATCATGAGGTCTTAGAATCAGTTAACATGAATCCAGAATTTACAAGGAGGTAGTTTCCATATTTTACAAATATTATCATAAAAACTTCTGTTCTCTTTCTGTAGGAGCATTCTCAGGAGTCAACCAAAATTTTAATCTCTCTCCACAACTGCCTCCCCTGCTCATGTTTCTGTCTTAGTAAGAGAATAAAAGCATAGGATGCTATAACAGAAAAGGTACTAGATTAAGTTGCAATTTCTGGACCTCAATCCTGATGTCATTGCCACTGTACCAGCAAAGTGACTTTGGAGAAGTCACATCCCTCTGAGCCTCAGTTTTCCTGTCTGTAAAGTAAGGATAATTCGCCCTGCTTACCTCATACAGTTGTCGTATTGATCAAAAGTGTTAATGTATGCAAAAATACTTCAAAAATTATTAAGTGCTATTACTTTGTTCTCTCTGGAAAATAGACATAATAATTTGGTCTCCCAGGCATTTGGGGCATTAATGTCCCTTAATTTATGGACAACCATAATAATTTCTGCAAAGATGCTCTTTTTCAGCCAAATTGCCCTTTTTTGTTCTCACTGATGCCATCCAAGCCCATAGGAAGAAGACTCCATGCCTCGAACTGGCCTATCTCATCACAGCAAATGATCACATCTACACGTTGCTTTGTGGCACTCTGGCTGGCTGGCTTTTTTGTCAGTATCTCTTAGAAATTTTTCTTAATTGTAGTTTTCTTTATTTTTGAACAGATCAAGAAAAGTTAGTATTCTTTTCTATTATAAAAGAGCAAAAGGGAAAAACAAGTAAGATTGAAATATACCCTTTGTCCTTCACTTGTTAAAAATAATAATGGAATAGGGCATAGCTACTATTAAATTGATAGAGATGAACATGAAAGGTTATGGTATCAAAGAGAACAGACTTTCTGCATGTACAAATGTTAGCTAAAATTAAGAATTGCCCTTATTCTAGTACTGCTCTTCTGTTTATTGCTTTTCAGTGAGCCATCGCTGTGCTATTATCAAATGAGAGAGAGTAAAATCATTTTGAGAGATGATAGAGTTTCAGGGGCTTTTTCACAAGACAAAATTAAAGCTTTTGAAGGCTTGCCATGTGTATGGACTTGAGGAGGATTGTTGATTTCACATGTAGAATCCCAAGATTGCCTGCTGGTAGTGGATGCCAACAGCTTAAGTGCCCACAGCAGAACACTCTGGAGAGTGGCTTTATATCAAATAAGACATTAAGTAAGCTAAAATATCTTAGCTTGCTCATACTCCAAAATATCCTTTAAAGCTGTATTTTCATTGATGAACTAGCCCTTCAGTAAATGATCTCAACAGGCCATCACCACTGACATTTGGTTAACAAGCATTTTTAGAATACCAACTACTTGTAAAACAGTATAGCAAGCTCTGTAATTGGTATAGCTACCAAACTCCAGTCCTTAGCACTTAAGGCCTAAATTGAATTTGGCACAGAGATTAGTGAAAGATTAAGACGCTTAAAAACATTTATGGGGTTTTTTTAATTGCAAAAATAACACATTGTAACAAATATAAGCAATACAGAATTAGACAAGGTAAAATGTGAACATGCCTCCACATGCTACAAAAGTGCTATAAAGGTAAGACATCTTTGAGGAATATCTTACTTGCCTAAAGGAGGTAACAGGCCCACCTGACCTGAGGTTCTCTAAAGGTCCTTCCAGTCTGTCACTCTCTCTACAGTTCTTTCTAGCTATTTGTTTCTCAATATTAGGGAAAGTGGTGAATGAACTGTTAAGCCAGGAGACCTGGAGTCTAATCCCAGCTCTGCCATAAGTAATTATACTAGCATAATGACCTTGGATAAGTCTTACTTCACGTCTGTGATCTTAGTTTCTTCTAAAGGATTAGACTAGAATCACTGGGTATAAGAGATTCAAAGGCATCTAAGGAGTTAATTTCAAAGAATGTACAGCCCTGGAAATTCTGACTACTATACATCCCATTGAGAAAACTATAATGAGGTAGGCACTATTATTACTGATGAGAGTATATCATATCCCTCAGATGTATTAGGGTAAGAAAAAGATGTTTACTAGAATAGATTATCTAATTGTTTCCTTCCAATTCTGATATAATTTGCTTCTAAATATTCCTGATTTCTATAATATAATGATAATAGCTAGGCTAGTTTTATCCAATCAGATGATATCTAAATGAATAAATACTCAGAGTTTCAATTTGGATAGTCAATGAGCCTTTTCATTAGCATCCATGAGGAGGCTCAGTAAGGATTAAGAGCATGCAAATACTTTCAAGAAGTGAAGGCTAAGAAGGTTAATCTGTTGGCTAAGTGGGCAACTGTTAGCTCCCTTCTATATGGCTCCTCAGAATATCAAAGGCAGATGTAGATGTATAGTCAGAAGGCACCTGTTGGCTCTGTAGTGTATTACTTATGCAACCCTGCCTTACTCTAGATTCTACTCTTTGACCTGTAGGGCCTCTTTGGTCTCAAAGGTAAGGAACTACTACAGCTTTCTTTGTTTTTTTAAATACATTTATTCAACAAATGTTTATTAAGTACCAACTGGTTGTTGAATCAATGTTTATCGATCACTGTTCCAGACACTAGGGACAAGTTAGGGAACAAGATAAGATCCTACCCTCATCAAACTCACAGTGGTGATTTTAATACAGTGTAGTGAGTCATATAATGGGGTAGGCACACGGTTCTATGGGTACATTGTCATCTGATCTAGGCCTGGGAGGTCAAGGAAGTTGTCCTTATGGGGTTAACATCTGAGCTGCAACCTGACAGATACTGGAGTTAGCTAAATGAAGATTTAAGGGAAAAGTTCACCAGGCAGAGAGAACATACATGTTGGAAGGCTTAAATAGGGAGCTCAGCTCATTTAAGGAACTGGAAGAAGTTTGTATGGATAGAGTGTAGAGATCTAAAGGGGAAGTGATAATAAATGAGCTGGCCAACAAGGGTCAAATCATGTAGGGCTTTGGAATCCATTATGAAGCTTAGAAACTATACTAAAGGCAATGGTGAAGCACATGATCAATGTCAAGAATAGACTATATGGCAAATATCTTCAAATGCCAAATGTACATATTGTGATGCAGCACTTCCACTTCTATTTTTAGATATACTCACACATTGAAAATCGTTTATCAACAAAGATATTCTTTGCTGTACTATTTGTAATATTGGATTGGGAATAACTTAAATGCCCATTATTCAGAAACTGATTAAATAAATTATGATAAATCTATAACTGGTAACCGTGGTTGCTCTGAGGAAAAAACTGAGTGTTTGAGGCTGGAGAGGGGAGGGAGTTGACTTAATTTTCATGTTTTGTATTCTTTGAATTTTTTAACATGTGCATGTCCTATCAATTTAAAATAAATAAATAGATAAAATTTAATTCTAAGAATAAATAAAATTGGCATGATATACCATTTTCTACTTATTACCCAAATAGAGTAGCAACGATTTCCTAATATCATAACTCCCTATGTTATTTAGGAGGTGGAAAACTCATATATTGCTGGAGAGAATATAAATTGTTACAACCATTTTGAATATTAATTCAACACTCTAATAAAATTAAAGATACCTTTGGTTCAGGCATTCACAGTTTTGGGAATCTGTCCTACAAATTCATTGTACATAGGTCATGTATACAAGAATGTTTATTATATCACTGTTTTAGTGGCAAAAGGAGGGATAAACCTAATATCTATGAATAAAAAGGGTCTAATAACTTATAACTTAGTCATATTAATGAATATTATGCAGCTATTAAAAGGAATGAGCTAGAGTTTTATGTATGGATCTGAAGGAATAGCCATGTTCTATGGCTAGGTTAAAAAATGCAAGTTTCAAAGTATTATGTATAAAATTATCCCATTTTCATAAAAAATATTTCAAATCCCTAAAATGTTTATATATGAACATAGAAGCAGACGTGAGAAGGAAAAGCATCATATAATGAATACTGATTACATTGGGTGGAAGGGGGTTGGATAGGAAGGTGACAACTATTAAGTGGTTCTTTATATACTATATTGTTTGACTTGTTACAATAAGCATGTGTTACTGTAATTTATAAAATGTAATTTAAAAGTGGATAAAATGGGGAGAAAAAATGGACTGGAAGGGGCATGAGGGAGACAAAGAAGGTAGTTAGGAGGCTGCTACAATGATACACAAAAGGAATGATTGTGGCTGAATTAGGGTAGCAGCAATGGAGACAGAAAGTAGACCCATTTAATTTATAGTAGAAAAAATAGGAGTTGGTGATTTGATTGAAGGGAGAAAAAGGAAGCCACCCAAGTTTCTGGCAAGGTGCTGTACTATTCTCTGAGATAATGATCAGGAGAGGAAGATGTGTGGTTTTGGACAGGTTGAGTTTCAGGTACCTGTGGGAAATTCAAGAGAAGAAAACCTGTAAGCATCTGGAGATATGCATCTGAAGTTGAAGAAAGATATCTGGGTTGGAAATATAGATATGGAGATCATTAGCTATGTTAGGACTCTCTCAGTTACAAATGACAGATAGCCGGCCTAAACTGGCTTGAGATTTAAAGAAAAAAAAAGAAGGAGGGGAGGATTTATTGGCTCATTTAACTGCAAAGTCCTGATGAAGCTGGCTTAAAACATGGCTTAACCTTGGAGCTTAAATGATGTCATCAGGACTTTCTCAGTTCTGCTTTCCTTTATATTAGCCTCATTCTTCAGGCAGGTTCTCCCTATGAGGTGGCAAAAATAGCTAGTAGCAGCTCTAGGCTTACATCCTATCAACTTAGCAAGCCCAGTGGAAAGAGTGTGCCTCATCCATCCATTGAATTCAGTAAAAAAGATGTTGGCAACATGGTGAGAGCAGTTTTAGTAGAGCAGTTGGGGCAGAAGGGTTCAGGATTAAACCAGATGAGGAATTAGAACATAGCAAATATAAATGAAAGGGAGGGGAGAATAGAGTAATAGCTAGCAATTTATTAAGCACCTACTATGTGCAAGGCACTGTGTTATATTACACACAGGGACACAAAGACTCATAAAATATGGTTTCTTATTTCTGGAACCCCATAGTCTTCATAAAAGAGACAATTTTACAAATACTTCACAGAGGTAGTAAGAATGTATGTGGGCATATGGTAAGATTGCAGTGGGAACACAGAAGAGGGAGCCACAGAATGGCCAACCAAATACAGTAAATACATCTCCCAAGAGAAGTGCACAATGGCTAGCACGTACTAGGCATGTATACGTAAATGGATAAGGTGACATTTGAATTGGATTTTGGAGGATGAATGAGACTTTGATGAAGAAAAGTAGAAACTTCATTTCAAACAAAGGGAACAGCAAGTACAAAGGCTAACCAATCTCCTAGGTTTGCTGGCTCTCCTCTTGGCATGGAAGGCTTGGAATAAAGGCTGAGGGAAGCCAGAGAAAATGTGACAAGAGGCCAGAATAGTCTGAAGGGGCCTTCACATGCTCACTCAGGTACTTAATAAGTGGCAATTTAATCCTAAATCATCTTGGCATCTTCCCTACCTCATTATTTCTCTCCTCTACCCTTCATACATTTGAGAAATAAATGTTAGCAAGGCAAGCACAATTCTTCCTTGCTATTAAATATAAGATATAAGCCATGTATGACGATTCTTAACATTGGCAACAGTTTTAATTTCCCTGATCTTCCACTTACCAATCTCTGGTACAAGGTAGCAAATACTTTTAGTCCCTTGATGTAACTTAGAAGCAATGATTGATCCTACATTGTTTCTCCTGTAGGACTCTAAGCTGACTTAAAGGACACAGATCCTATGTTATTAACAGGTTCACAAATGTAGAGAGAGCTATTTTTGAAATGGCAAAGTACCAAGGATGCTTTGCTGTAGGCTTATGAATCTTGGCTGCATTTTACCATTGCTTCCAGTATACAGTCCTTTAATGAACCTAGTACTGTAGTGCATTAGGTCAGTTGTATAGAATTCTAGCCACACTGAATTCTATATACTCAAAGCAGGGGTCTAACCAACCTATGCTATTTGTCACATAGTATACTGGCAAGAAGAGGTCTGTGTTCAGATCTGTTTTCCCTGTAGCAAAACAAGTCATGGGCCTGGCCTGCCACCAGAAAGTTAGTACTATCATCTTTATAGATGAAATTCAGCACATCATCATCTTACATTGTGCCAGAAGAGCGGGAAGAAGATTGACTTGGTAATTCACTATGTTTCGATTCTAATCTGTTTAGAAATATGATTTCTTTAAAAGGAGATGGAAAAAGAATCTGTTTCTCATGATAGCTTCACAGTATCTCCTGAGAGGACATTTAGTTATTGTAAATACAGCAATTTGATTCTCTCCTTGAATTTCAGATGTATTTTATCTCTTTAAAAAAATAAGCTACATTGAAATGATCAGATTTTAACGTATGAATTGAATACTTTGGAAAATGGAATTTCATATGTCAGGTCACACATTTAAATCTCTATTTTTCTTAAAAGAACAAAAACTTTTTACCAGTCATAAAGTCATCAGTTTGTATAATACATTATTTTTACAAGTCATCTCCAAAGCTCTTTAAAAATATAAGCTTATACCATTACCCATTTAAAGCGGAAATATATATTTATGGTGCAAATATTTTATCTCAGCTTATTTTCAAGTTTCAGTTCAGCATTTTGAGTCTAATCTGTTCTTCCCGCCCCTTAGCATAGTATGCAAAACCCAGAAGCTATCAGAAATAAGGCCCATATTTAGCACAGTAAGCTCCCAGTGCATGAATGAAATATACATACATGAAAGAAAAAATCAGTTGATTAAAAAGAAGCAACCTTTCTGACCCTTAATTTTTCTCTGAGACAGTTTGGGTAAGGAAAGAGCATAGAATTGAAAATCATACAGACCTGATTTCAAATCCTAGCTCTATTACTTGTAGCTTGTGGCCTTGGCCAAGTCATGTAACCCCTCGCAGCTTAAGTTTTCTCATTATATAAAGATGGTAATAATACTTCCTTTGATAATATATTATAAGGATTATATATAATGTAAAATGCCTAATCCAGGGCTGGCACATAACAGGTACTCAATAATTGATAATTATTAGTATCGACTTTAAAATGAGAGTAGTATTAATCCATCTACTTCTCAGGTTATTGGTGGAATGAATGAGAATGCTTTTTACCCCCCAAACATCACAATACCTTACCCATCTTATGGTTGAGAAAAGCTATCCTGCTTATCTCACAGAATTGTGTTGATCAAAAGAGATAATAAATGCTAAAACACTTAGAAAAATATGAAGTGCTGCTTAAGATTAAGGTGGAGTCTTTATTTTAAATAAGGCTTGTCTTAAAAGTTCTCTTTTCTTCTCCCACCAATGAATTAAGAATTAAAGAATAAAAACTGGATATTACAAACTGCCATTACAATTGATACAACTTATTTTTTCCATCATGCAGAAATATACATTTGATCTAGCAATCCTGACTACTGGGCATCTACCCTAAGGAAAAAAAGACATTATATAAAAAAGACATCTGCACTCGAATGTTTATAGCAGTACAATTCACAATTGCAAAGATGTGGAAACAACCCAAGTGTCCATTCAATACATGAGCAGATTAATAAAATGGGGTATATGTATACCATGGAGTACTACTCAGCCACAAAAAACAATGGTGAACTAACACCTCTTGTATTATCCTGGATAGAACTAGAGCCCATTCTCCAAAGTGAAGTATCACAAGAATGGAAAAACGAGCACCATATATACTCACCATCAAATTGGTACTAATTAATCAACACTTATGTGCACATGTGGAAGTAACATTCATTGGGTGTCGGGTAGATGGGGGAGAGGATGGGTATATTCACACCTAATAGGTGAGGTGCACACTGTCGGGGAGATGGGCACACGTGAACCTCTGACTCAGGTGATAAAAAGGCAAAATATATAAGCTAAATGTTTGTACCCCCGTAGTGTTATGAAATAAAAAATAAAAATAAAGGGGAAAAAAGAAATATAGAGAATGTGAGTTTTTAAAATAGAATATAATTATTCCAGGTATATCCCAATTATTCAGAGATCATTATTTGGCAACCTGAAGACAGCCTAGAACCCCAAAAGGAGGGAAGATAGAAGTTCTATGATCTGGGGACAAAATCTCAATTCACTGAGGCCTCTCACTCTATTCCAATTAGAAAGGTGCAGCACCACACTTACTAACCATATTGGTTTAGTGTTGTATTTAAAGAAAGGTTACTTGCTGATATGATAAGCTTAGTTGTGTGACAAACAATTAGAATGAGAGAAGGGATCTACTAGATGTGAGAAAACCGATACCCTAAGAAGGCACATTTAGTAGCATAAAGAACAGAAGAATTCTAAAAACAGAATAACTAGAAATGTGAAGTCACTTGGGACCTTTAATGTAGGGGTTCAAACTTCCCCATGTACCTTGGTAGACACTGAGCATCTCACTATATGGTCCAGGATGGGGTTTTCATGGTAATTCTTAGTTCTCAATAGACACTGTATCTGGCATGACAAGACAGAGAAGTCTCAAAACATTTTAGAAAGATTTCTGTCAGATTTCAAAGTTTGCTGTTAGTGGAGTAATTTTTAATAACCCAGAAAACTCATTTCTGTGGAACTTCTTATATATGGTGCCAAATAAGTGAGGTATTAATAAATCTACCAGGTGAGGACTATACAGCATTGTAATTAGAAAGAAATCTGAGGTATTGTATTCAAGCCAACTCTATTAGAAGCCATCTTAAAGATAATGTAGTACATTCTAAAATATTTCATATGAATTTTTAATAATTTGAACAACCAAATTTGCTAAATATAAAAATGACTCAAAACACAATTTAATAATTCCTGATGCCAGCTGCATATCAGAATCTTACAGGAACTTAAAAATATCACTTATGAATATAAATTATTGGTCAAAACTATACATGTAAATATTGAAAACTGGACTGAATCTGATCTGCATTGAAGTCCTGAGCTCCCCCACTTAACTGGTCCTCTAACTTGGCACTAGTCAGCCTCCATGTCATTTCACAGATTGCTGTAAGGGTTAAATGAAATGATGTCTGTCAAAGATGCTCTGCAAACTGTAAAGTGATATACAAATGTGAAGTGTTATTTCTTATCAAAGTTGAATACAGAAAAAAATGGTTTGTAAGAGTTTATTGGTTTGGGAATTTCAAATAAATAAGGATTACAGGAAAACCAAAGGCTTAATTATATATAATATATCATGGTACCATTACCATGGGGTGGCAACCATAGCAGCAAAGTGGTCCTGCCTTTTTCACCAGACCTTGCTGGTTACAGCCTCTTGTTTTTTACTCAAGCCAGAGCCCCTCTTGGACTGCCTTCTTACTTCCTCACTTCTAATCCTAATTCATCCTTCCAAAATCCAGCTCTAGGCTTTATGGCCTTTAAGAGGCCCTTTATGAACCTCTATCCAAGTTGCTCATCTTTTTAGTTTACATTCTTCCATCTGCACGCTTAAGATAATCACATTTTCTATGTCTTTTTCGTGTGCTTCTCTCATCTTCCCAGCTACATGACAAGCCCTAAGAAATTAGAGAATCCTTCTACCCCAGTGTGGCAACCAGCATATGGCAAGCAAATAGTCAAGCAGTTAATAAATGTTTGTAGATTGAAAGAAAACATGCTACAGGCCCATGCTAAATCATACTCCTCTTTTAAAAAGGAAAACTATATTTGAAAGATCCTGAGAGATAGACAGTAGATAATACAGATGTCTATGAGGCCACAAGGAGTTGTATATAATGGTACATAATTGGAGACTCATTGGGAGATTGAGGGGAGAAGTTGTTATAAATATTTTTTCATAAGGGAGCAACCTTGAGGCCCTTTCCAGTTCTATTCTTATACCATAGTAACAATGCTGTCTACAAATGGCTTCTTCAAAGGCCAGTACTGTGCAATATACATAATGTTCCATTTTCACATTTAAACATAAATGAACAAAAATTACATTGTAATTTATCATCATACATTTATTATCTCCCCTTCATTCCCCAAATTTTATTATTCCTCTGACTGCTAATGTATAGTGTGATACTCTTGACCATTTATCAACATAATACAGAACTTGGATAACATTCACATGTAGAACACCCTCCCTGGGGTCCTAGGGTTCTATACATTTTTCTAGCACACTGGCTATAACTAGGCCCCTTTTTTTCCTGCTCAAGAAAACCTATCAGAATGCAATTAAGAATGATGCTATTATAGAAATAGCATTACATCTGTCCCAGTTTTTATTTAAGTAAATCATTAATGACCTTCAGCATTTTGTTAGTAACAAAGTATTTGCAACACACTTCAATATTGCAGTTATAAATCACTGGGGCAGTAAAATGGACTTTGGTTTTGCATCTAAGAACCTGAGTTCAAGTTGCAGGTCTGCCATTTACCTGCTATGAAACTTTGAACATGCTTATTGATCACTCAGCCTCGGTTCCTATAAAATGGCAATAATAGTGATACCTATGTCACTGGATTACTGTGGGGATTAAATACAATATTATTTGAAAAGCAGTTTTCAAAATGTAAAGCTCTGGGAAAATCTGGACTCTAGATCTCCGTATGTACCTGTTTAATTCTATTTTCTCTCATTGCTAGGCCCTTGGCTTAAGCCTTGAACTTCTTATTGTTGTCCCCTTCCCGACTTCATATAAATTCCTCAGCCCCTTTCAGAATCTTTCTCCTGTAGTTGATCCAGCTAACAGTCCCAGATTCATGTTTTTTTCCATTAGAACCAGCTATGCTAAGCCCTAACCCGTAGAGGTTTTTCTTAACTGTGATCATAATGATGAATTTTAGTGCAGTCTGGGACAGAAAAAAAACTCCTTATTTTAGAATTTCCCCCACCCCCAGAGAATGCTTTCATATACACGAAATTCAAACTCTTCTTTTGCCTTCCCAGTACCTCCAGTATCTACCCTCACATAGCCCAATACAGAAAAACATCTTAGGGGATGCTGAGAAAAGGGATTTACCACCAAAAACAAGACAAGGATGGAAGGTCTAGGGAAGACAAGATCCAAGTTCTCTAGATGGCTAAATTACATACAATTAGGATGTATTGGCGTTTTCAAAATTTGTATGGGAACCTTCGGCAGGGGGGCCTGGCTATACCTACCACTACTGTTCCAAACTGTAACCCCACATGTGAAGCAAACAAAGATTGGAACTGGACCAACTGTCACAATGTTTCTTGGGCCTCCACAAGCAGCCTCGCCTTGCCAGTTTCTCTTCCTACTGGTTCCGATCCATATTCAAACTCCCTCTTGCTTACCTACATTTCCTCTTCCATCCTCCATTAATTAGTTGTCTCAGTTAGGTAAGAATTGTGAATTCCTATGTCTTTACTCAAAAGAACCTCCTTCATGTATACAACATGAGACTTATACAAGAATATACAGTGGCAAAATCTAATAACACAAATGCCCATCAACAAACAGGACAGTATATGGATAAACTATGATATAGTCATACAATGGAATATTAAACAGCAGTAAAACCAATGAACTAAAGCAACACTTATGGCTATGAATGAATATTACTAATATAATGTTAAGTTTGTTAAAAGGTAAGTCCCCTATGTTGAAGTTGTCACAAAATTGTTCGTATTAAATGCATTTAAGAAATAAGTCACCTTGGACTATAATAAAAACAAACCTAATTTAATACTTTTTAAAAGTCTAGGTATTAAATACAAGAAAATAACTTTCCTATAAGTTACAAACAGCTAAGTTTTTT